>OY829914.1:78577575-79177575 GCA_963691935.1 Nephrotoma guestfalica | reverse complement strand
TATAATATTAATTATCTACGCGGTGTCGAGAATACGGCACAAGACTGCCGAAAAGACAGGGAAGATTGTGATTGCAACGTTCTAGACCTGTTCTAGAGGTTATATTTAATTACTTATGCTTTGAGGATAGACTCAATTCAATCAAATATGTTACCGATCCTAAGACTTTTTGAATTCAGGTTATGTTTTAGTGTAGTTGCGTGAATGATAGATATAAATCAACCCTGCTTTTAGTTGGATGAATTTAAATGTAGGTACCTGAATGCCAATACCGAATTTACATTTTTTTTTACAATATCAACGGAATATTTAGGTCATCATATGTATGATAATGCTGTCGAGTCAATACGAATGTGAAGTCCCTCGGTTAGATGGTGGTGGATGGGGAGATAGGGCAAATTAAGGTTACAAGCAGGATATGATGAGATGACCCGTAGATGTGAGTTAAATAATCTAACCAGTCTATTATAATTGATGCCGAATACATATTATGATGAATATTAGTATCTTTTATCTCAACCACAACAAACCCAAATTAATAAACTAACAAATTCTAATCTAGAGTGTGAATTTAATTGTGACTAACATTTTAATATATTTAAGTAGTTAGAAAATGACTTTGCTGCGGTTCGCCCTAGTTGCTCCAATGACTAACGTCCTTTCCTAACTAACCTTATCTGTTAAGGATACAGGTAGGCCCCGGGCCCCCGTGTTATGTAATACGGAACCTCGCGAAGACCAATCGCACGACCATGGTTCATCGCATACACGAGGTGCAGCATCAGCAAGTCTAGATATTGCGAAACTCGATAATACGGAAACATTCTAACCGGATGGGAACATAACAACAAACGTGCATTAATGCACATTTTATGGAAAAAACCCAAGCCGTTTTTGTTGAATAAAGGAAACTATAAAGTAGAGTAAAAAGATGGAATTGGTTGAGTTCGCATTTTTGAATCGCTTACGAATAAACGTTTAACCTTTATATATTTATTTTGTAAAATTAAAAAATAAAAATAAAATAAAGACTCAACTTCGAGTTGAGTCTATAAAAAAATAAAATATAATAACAATCCAATTTATTATTAGGTAGGGCCCGGGCCCCCGTTATGATGAAATATTAGTCACATTCAGTTATATAATTTATTATTTGATTGTTGATATTTCAGGATTATGGCGACGTACCTAGAATCGCCGTTATGGTTGGCCCGTACGCCTCTATCATATCATATCAGATCTGTTTATTCAAATTGTTAAGATGCTTTTGAATAACGCTAAAGGTTTCTCTATGACTACACAAAAATTTTAACCTTCAACCTCTGTATTACAAAATTTTTTTTTGTATTCAACTAAACTAAGTGTCACACTAAGTGGGCTCCAAGTATGTTGATAACATTCCAAAAATTACCATTGATGAAGAGAGAAATGGAATGCTTTAGTGGCCAAACACAAAATCAAAATAAGTTAAAAATTCTTTAAATTTAAATATTTAATTACGATCGAATATCGATCAAAATCGATCTAAGTTTACAATTTACAATTTCCAATAGAAATAATTCACCGTATAAAAATTTAATCATGAATTTAACATTTTTTTGCAACAATTATTCAACATATTTCAAACTCAAGTATGAAAAGCAACAAGACCAAACGAACGATTATTTATGATAAATTAATTACATTAGACATTAGTGAACATTTTTAATCAAACCCTTTTCAAATTCAAATGAACAGACAAAATAACAACAAAAAGCCTTGGATTTGTTTAAAACAACATTTTGATTTATATATCTGCAAAATATTTAAAGATAAATATTAAATTAAATATTTAACGAGATAAAAATTTATTTATTTTTGGACATTGAAACTTTTCGAAAAGAAATTATTTTTTGATATCACAAAGACATTTTGTGGTCATAAAGACAACAACAACAACAGAATAGTTTCTTGTAGTAATTGTAGGTGTTGATCTGGATTGATATGTTTTTGTTTTTATTGTTTTGGTTTAGGTCTTTGTAACCATAAAGTTGTTTTGTTCTATCTCGTGTATATTTAAAAAAAATTATAAACTTTTTTTTTGTACTTTTCTTGTTATTAAAGTTTAGTTTTGCTTTTACCCCGAAGGCTTTTTACTTAGCTTTGTGCTGCATATATATTTGATTTTGAATGGCCCACAAAATATTTATTTTATTATTATAAATGAGATCATTTGTGAAATGGACAAGAAATTAAAAATGTTTTATGTATATACGTATATAACATTGTAATTAAAGTTTAACCCTTTTGTGTTGTCAATGTTATAAGAATTATTTTATTGTATGCCATTTTGACAATTTAATATTTATTATTTATTATTATTATTGGACATTGCAATAAGGAAAACATTAAATTTATTGAGTTCGATTTAATATTTTATTGTTTGGAAAAGTTATGATTTTGCGATAAATATTTATCGAATTGATGCGGGCAATATTTTTATGTGTCTGGCATATATGGAACAAAAGGAATGAATTTAACATTAACAAATTGTCACTATTGTTGGGTTACACAAAAAACAAAATCTCTTTTAAAAGTTTTTTTCTTCTTTATGATATATAGGTTGTTGTCAGATGGGTGATATTTTTTCTTGAGCAAAGCAACAAAGGTCACAATTTTAAAAATTAATGTATTTTAGTGATTCAGTTATTTTTTGAAGTCTTCATGTAGTCAACATGAACAGTTGCCTTCCATAAATTAAACGGGCTACATTTTTATTTTAAATATATAAAATAATTTATATACAATAAATATTTAAATTTACATATTTGACCTTAGTTTTATAGTAGTTTACAAACGGTGAGTCAAAAGGTTAATAGTCCAAGAGATTCTGCAAAGTTAAAAAATTATTTATGTTCATTTCACTCAAATTCAAATGGGCCCTCGTTCAGAAATGCACTTTTCAAACTACTTTCTAAAATTAAATTCTAAATTTAACTGCAAACTAACTAAATTTAGCTGCTCCGCTTAGCGGCGCCGAGTTAGCTCAAGTTATTTAGGAAAATCACATAGCAGGATCTGGTATTTCCTCCTATGGGACCTTGCAGCTATTCTGCACTATGTTGTATAGAATAGTTCTTATTAGCTATAATATTTTGACATATACATATGACTCAATCTGACGCAATCAACAAAAAAATAATTATATGTTCATCCCAGCCCAAAATATTATTAAATTTATTGAAATAGGCGATAGATCAGCCCAAAAAATGACAGCCAATAAAAGGTCGTGTGGGAAGCAAATCAAGATAAATTTAATGAAAAACCAGACAATTACACATTTCGACAATAACTTTACAAATTGGGCCAAACAAATGAAGGGCTATAGCATCCACTACAACATAAGAATTGACTTGAAATTTTTATGGTGAGCAGATCGCACAATGAAATGCCGTAACTACTAAGGTTGGCTTCCGAACCTGTTAATTTCCAAGAGTTATTAAACCAACTCTATCAAGAGAACTTAGCGGAAAGTGTTTCCATTTCATTCCGTTTTTACGTATTCTTCTTAGCACGCCCGTGCGGTCACTCAAGTTTGGATTAACTACATTGAGCCGTGCATCGCTAGAGTGATCTTCATGCACGGCTTTGTCAAACGTTGGACGGGTGACATTTTTGATTTGCAGATAATTAAAATCCTGTGTTGTGCTTATGTTCGATCCCAGCTTGATCCCTCCATGAAGAATATATCCAAAGTATTGAGAAAATTCAAAAGAAGTTTATACGCTACTTGACCTGGAAAGACGGATAGGTTTATGACAATGATCTACCATACCACGTTAACATAAAGGGAGCCACCATATTTAACTGAATGTTAGACAAAAAACTTGGGAGCGCTAAAAGTTAGGCGAAAATTACTAAAAGGTGCATTTATTGATAATGACATTCTAGGCCTAATTGACGCATCGGATGTACTAAATTCAATTAAAATAAAGGATACCAGTAGACAATCAAGAGATCACGACCTCCTCCACCAGTGAAGATGATGTATAAGAGTTTCAATAATATTAACTATTAGTTTCATTTTTGTTTAACTAAGGATAATTTTAAAAGTAGAAATTGGCAATTTTATTCCCCCCCCCCCCTTCCCTCCCAGTGATTTTATTATTGGTACTTAGTTGTTACTTTATTTTTATATTTTAAATTTTCAAATCCAAACTTAATATATCGGAACAAACGTTCAACAAAAATTTTAATATCGGCAAGGACAATATACGAAAAAATTACATTCACGTTCTTTGAAAATCAAGTTCACAGTTCTATTCCACGAAGATTTAGCGAATAATAAAAAATTATATTGTAGCTATGTCTGAGTAAAGGTCTGGTTCATATATAGTTCCCCGTTTCAAATATTTACCAATGTTAATTAAATAAACAGTTAAGGAAAGGGCGCCCAAGCGCGTCTTCAAAAACTTTGCGCTTCTGTTTAGGAAATTCAAGATTCTTCATAGCTTGTTTTGGCTTTAAAACTTACTTATGATATTTATGTAGATACCACTGCTTCCCATTCAAATCCTATGTTTAAGAGAGAATTCAATAGTTATTCTGTTTCGACGCGCACAACCATAAAAAATTAACAAATTTGGCTTCGATGTAAACATACCACAGATTTTACAAGATTCTGAATGGTAACCCGTGGTTTTAATAAATCGCAACACAAACTGTGATGGCGTGAACAATGCATTTTGTTCGTCCAATTCGACGACCAAACGTTTTTATTTGAAATCGATTTGGCTTTTGAGTGGAGTAAATTTTTTGTTCCAGCATTGCGACACTGGAACTCAAAGATAATTTGAGTCGAATTGGATCTATTAAATTACATTTTGGAACCATTTTAGTTGTTTTGAATCGAATTTGTGTATGTTTAAAACAATTTAAGACCATTCCGATCAGTTTGGGACGATTTAGCACAAATTTTAGACCATTTGAGATCATTTTGGCCGATTTTATTACAATCTGACGATTTCATGTAACTTTGACAATATTTGGGACCATTTGGACCGATTTTAATTACAATTTCAGATCGTTTAAATCAAATAGATACGATTTTTTTTACCGATTTGAGATGATTTAGAACGATTTGATTAAAGTTTGACATGAATGTATGCTAATTTAACACAATTTGAAATGGTTAGGATCAATTTAATTATAATTTGAGACGACTGGAAATTATTTGTCGTTTTGGCCCGATTTTATGAGAATTTGCGACAACTTGAGACAATTTGGATTGATTTAATTTCAATTTAAGGTGGATGTAAGGAAGGAGAGTAAGTAAAGGACACCTACAACACACTTCAAGTATGGCGGAACAACTTTGCTTCTCTTTTAAATTAATCAGTACAATCATCGGAACAACTACGAGTATCTTCCTTGTACTAGTCTGACATCAACGCTGAACGGACTTGACCTTCCCCACAATCGTACGATGTTTTGGTTACTATTTGAGACGATTTTAGACGTTTTGGGAAGATTTTATGCGAATTTCAGACAACTGGAGACGATTTGGATAGGTTTAGCTACAATTTGACACAACTTGGATGATTTGAAAGATTTTAGTGAAACTTGAGACAATTTTGAACGATTTGAGTTCATTTGGAAATTTATGAAAATTTAAATCTATTTTCACTAATTTAGTTAGTCAAAAAAGATAAAAAGATACCTCCCCCACCACCTATCATAGTAGATGATGTTAAAAATTATCACCCATTCTATGATATAATTAAGGTCAGTGTTTCAGAACATTCATTCATCACTAAATTAGTGAATCAAAATAAAATAAGCATCAACGTAAATAGCGGAGATCCGTATAGAAACGTAATGAAAATTTTGAGCGAAGGCTCATTTATCTTTCACACGTATGGAAATAAACAAGAAAGGCCAATCAGAGTCATGGCAAGGAATTTACATCATACATGTAACCCAGGACTAATGAACAAAATTAGCTGGAGAAATAAAAAGAAGCTAAACAAGTTCAGCTGTGACGAAAATAGAACTAAAATTTATAAGTTCACTTGTTTATTGAGTTGCAAAGTGGAAATTCAACAACTTAGAAAGTGTAAACTAATTCCGCAATGCAAAAGATGTCAAGCATCACACACGCAGAATATTGTGGCAAACTTCCAAGGTGTGTTAAATATGCCGGGCACCACCTAACTGGAGAATGCGACAATCCGCAAGCGCATCTAACGTGTGTTCACTGTGGACAAGGCCATCCTGCTAATTATCAACGGATGTATTTGTGTAAAGGAAATTTAGAAAATTAAAAGCCAAAGGATGAATAAAACTCAAATGTATGGTCAGGCAAATCGATACGAGTGGCAGACAAAACAAGATAATATGCAACCATTTGATCGAAATCTAAGAAAGGCATAGTCAATAAACCACAACAAAAAACGATAGATATTCTCAGATATTCTCATGAAACTAACAAAATTTGATGAGAGGCTACAAAAATTGGAATATCGCACATTGGGAGTTAAACTCAAATCCCTACAAAAATTAACTGCACAATGAAAATCATGTCATAGAATGCTAATGGTCGGCTCCGGCATCAACAAGAACTGCAAGCAGTCCTCGATATTGAGAATATAGATGTGCGTCTTATTCCGGAAACACATTTTACGAACCAATCCTTCATAACATTTAAAGGCTATTGCGTATATCACACTACTCAGAACTCACACAGTGGTTTATGTAAAAAGCAATAACTTTCCTATTGTAGGGGCGGGATTGTACTGTACACCAAGATATTCTATTAAAAATAAATAAAACTCAGAGTTCTTCAAGCGTTTGGGAAAAAGGTTCATAATAGGTGGTGACTTCAATGCGAACTAAAGGAAAATAATTACTGATTGCAATTAAAGAAAATGGACGCGAATCCATTTCAACAGGAAAAGCAACATATTGGCTAACTGACCCATGGAAAATACCTGGCCTGATCGATTTTTTATAACTAAAAATATTTCTAATAATTTTATGAAAATCGAAGAAA
Organism: Nephrotoma guestfalica; assembly: GCA_963691935.1. Taxonomy (NCBI): domain Eukaryota; kingdom Metazoa; phylum Arthropoda; class Insecta; order Diptera; family Tipulidae; genus Nephrotoma; species Nephrotoma guestfalica. The sequence goes on along the minus strand of OY829914.1, from coordinate 79,170,545 downwards.
GCCATGAACCCGAAGCGAGTATATCATCCAAAAAGGGAATAATCCAATACTATAACCAACAAACATACTGCACGAAAAATTTCAAAGTACACCTTGAACAAAGAGTACTTTTGAAAGTTCCTTTAAAAACTATGGATCAACTGGACAAAGAAAAGTACTCCAGAAATCAAATCAAGGCTAAAAGGAAATAACTATCCAATAGAAATTAGAAATCTCCTTAGGGATAAACGAAAATCCAGAAAAAAGTGGCACTAAACTAGAGCTCCACAAGACAAAAAAAAAACGAAACAATTTTACTCAACAATTTACAAGACAAATTCAGAAACTAAAAATGAGTCAATTAATTTCTATTTAAGTAAGTTGACGAATGACAGTAATACGGATTATTCGGTCTGGAAGCAACTAAAACTCTGAAAAGGCCGATAATGCCGATCCTATTAGGAAAATGGATGGAACATGGGCAAGGAAAAATGAAGAAAATCTGAAGGATTTGATAGCAATTGCGAGATACATTGATTGAAGAATAATTCAAATTCTTGAAGATTTCACATCTACATCGCCTACTGAAGTAACAAACAAAATTAAAAACCATTGAAACTTAAAGAAAGCACCAGGCTTTTATCTGATTACCGGGGAAACAATAAAGTAGCTACCGAGAAAAGGTACAGTAACGTTAGCTAATATCATAAACGCTGCATGCAGGTTAAACTATCTGCCAACACTTTGGAAAGTAGCTGAGGTTATCATGATTCCCAAACCAGGAAAACCGTCACAGCTAATTACATCCTCTAGGCCTATATCGTTGCTGCCAATGCTGACAATAATGTCTAAACTATTTGATAAGTTGATATTAAAAAGACTCAAACTAATAATTGAAAAAAATAAGCTAATTCCGAATAACCAATTTAGTTTTCGCACTGAGCGTCAAGTGCATAGAATAACCAATATCATTGAGAAGACTTTAGAAGAGAAAAAGTTTGTTCCGCAGTATTCCGTGATGTAGCGCAGGCCTTTGACAAGGTTTGGCACGAAGGTTTAATATATAAACAGTACAGCATAATACTGGAATCGTATATAACGGAAAAATATTGCAGGCTTAAGCAAGAAGATGAATATTCTGAGGAAATAAGAGCAGGAGTTCCACAAGGAAGTGTATTTGGGCCACCTCTGTATTTACTATATACCCGATATGTTCCAATCCCAAAAAACAACACGATAGCCGGATACAACAGAGAAATTGCAAACCACCATAGGGTAAGTCCACAACTGGAACAAAAATGCCAAACCAAATCTGTACATGTCGACTTTACAAACAAGAGATTAGTACACAAACCAGTATTGGCAACTAATAAAAAATACCACATGCAAACACTGCCAAATATCTTGGTATGATATTAGACGCTAGGCTTCGCTGGAGAGCTCATGTGAAAAAAAAAAAAAATGAGTTCTCATCTATCAATCCCTAATAAGCTTCTGCTTTATAAGCATGTATTGAAGCCTGTCTGGACTTATGGTATACAACTGTGGGGATGTACCAAGCAGAGCAACATGGTTATTTTCTAACGATTCCAAAATAAAGTGCTAAGAAACATCGTCCATGCACTATGCTATGTCAGAAATTGCGACATCCACAAAGATCTGGGCAAGACATGAGCAATGGCTACTTCACCATGTCAACATAGGGGCCATCCAGCTGAGAGTAAAGTCTTTTGAGAAAGTGTAAAATCAGCTAAAATAAATCTCTATCTAGCGCATAACAAAAACGCGATCAAATAATTAATATCAAAGCCAAGGAGTACCTCGCTGGATGAACCTTTAAATTTCAGTAAAATGTAGTAAATTAAGTTAGAATAAAATTGCGTATTCGCTTGCTCTAGTAGAGTGTAATAAAAAAACAACAAATCTAATTTAATTACAATTTAAGACGACCATTTTAGTAGTTTTGGTAAATTGAGACGATTTTATGCGAATTTGACACAATTTGAGATGTCTTGGATCGATTTAATTACAATTTGAAACGATTTAGAACCAATAAATTCAATGTAGTGCGATTCAATGTAGATTTATTCCGGTTGACGGTGAAATGATTTGGAACGATTTTGTGACAAATTTCTAAAACATTCGGTTATTATGATTTAATATCATTTTTTACAACTGAACACAACGGTTCTAGGTAATCGGTGCCGTAATGGCATTAAGGCATTTCCATGTCTTAATATGGAAACCCGTCGCCTACATCAAAGTAAATGAAACGTTTCCATTGCCCTATTAGTGTATTTCATTATAGTAAATTTTACATATTTCGCCAGGATGCTATTTGAGTTTATCGTACACAATGTTTTATACTACCAACTATTAATTTTTATTATTTCCGCTTCTTACAATAATTATGATTTGAAAATTTAAAAATTGTTGATTAAACACAGGGTTTGATTCGTATTGACTCAACAGGCGTTTTTCAAGGTTGGTTTATAAATGATTTTGCTAGATATAAACATAGCATCAGTAACGAGAGCATATAGTCCAACAATCTCAGTACAATTTTTGAATTAGGCGATTATTCCGTTCTATTCACGATTGGTGGAATTAAGTTATAACACGTCCCACTTATTTAATTCTAATGGTCTATATCTAAAGGGACAAACAACCATTAATGTCTAGAGGCGTTTGTTTTGCCTTCATTACATCCCAAATTTGAATAATAATTTTTTTGTGTTTTATTAACCAACATGCGGCGTAAAGCACAAGAATTGGCTTTTCGATTTATTTGTAATTTTTATTGAATACAATCCAAACTTTCTTTTATTGCTTTTATTTAATTTCACTTGCATGTGAGGAATTTGTAACTCAATTTTTAGGCGTTTTTGCCGTTAATAGCGGGCTGTAGCTTTCATGGTGGACGTATTCTCGATGAAAATAGACTCCATTGTGAATTTTAGAGCTTTAAAATATTAAAATAATTGATAAAATTATTAAAACTAAAAAAGTAAAACCAAAGAGTATCTAATGTTATAAAGAGTAACGAAACAAAGGAAAAATTTTCATCAAAAAATGCATGGGTTAATTCAAATGGATTAAAAAAAAAATGTTGTGAAGAGTATTGTAATATACTCGTAAGTAGTTGCATAACCCATGTATTTTTTGCTGAAAATTTATTCCCCGTTTCGTTTCTTTTATAACATTGCACACTCTTTGGTGAACATTTAGTTATCGCGTCGTATACGTAAATTGCATAAAATTAGGCGAGTAAAAATCATGGCTTGCTGTTCTAATTTGGAAAATTTGAGCAATGACTAATCTGCTGAAAGATTTTCGAATTTCGATTTCTATCGATAAAACATTTCCGTTCAAAATTATTTGAAAATTAAATGGACGAGTGAATAGGCGATATTAAATATTTATAAATAAATAAATAAATAAATAAATAAATATTATCTATGTATTAAGGATTGTTCCACTGATGTATTTATTTTGTTTAATTTATAATTGATAGATCGCTGAGTGGCTGTATTAAGTGATTCTATCTATAGAATACTTTCGAAACTATTATTTATGCAATTATCATTCATTATTTCCAGACTAGCTGTTTGGACCATGAATATATGTTATTTAGTAAATTCAGAGAGTGCAGTGGACGACCTCCCAAAGGAGTATATTGGAAACTTATTGGATATAAGAAGTCGCTAAAGTAGGGCAACTGGTTATCCTATTTTTCCACAATACAATTAAAAAAGGTCCGTTTTATCTTAGCTCAAAAATTGTTTGCATTATTTGCAAAATTTTACTGTACGGGAGGTAATTTTACCGACTCCAATAAAAGTCAACGAAAGTTACTTTAAAGAAACAATTAAAGTTTAAATACTTCTGTATATTTGATGTAAACGTATGTTAATAAAGCGACCATAAACACAATAATTTATTGAATACGTGAGTAGCTTCTGTTGAATTTATTCAAATTGTTAATTCAAAAAAATCACACTTCTGTCTATATCTAGATATACCACAAAGCGACGTGCAATTGCAGCACACACTCAAAAGAACATAAATACGTATTCCCTCTTACGGTTGTAAGATCAAATTCTTAGTTTGATTAAAGTCACGCGTATCTATGTATATATTGTTAATTAAAGTAGCACAGAATATTAAATTAAATTAAATTTACATATAATTTTTTTTTTTCGATATAAGATGGAAGTCTGTCCATCAGAGTGAGTGCCAAGAGTTTTCACTTTATATAGGCTTTTTGTTAGACCAAGTAATAAATTTACATGTCACCCCACTTTGTATTTATTTTATAAATAAATCTATACAAATGTTTTTTTTTTGCATTATAGAGTTTCACACGTGATTACTATGGCATGTAATTAATTTTTATGTACATATTCGTAAATGTACGTAAACAATGTTTGTATACATAAAAATTATTTAATTTTAAAATTGATTTAACACGCAATTATTTTTAAGACTTACGTATTCGTATTCGTACAAAGCAGCAACAAAATGTTTGTAAAGAAAGCAACAAGAATCAGCTAAGTAAACATTAACGAAATTATATTAATTGTTCGAGTCTCATATGTGAGGTTGGCAGAAATTAAATACAAACTCATTATCTCTTTAATTTATCGAGAAGATATAATTACAAGTATTTATGTTTCGGTATAATTATAGAAAAGATTAGCACTTTTAGCTAATTTATTGTGAATAATTGATCTTAGATGGTGGTATTGTGTGTTTGATGGATTTGCTGTTTGCTTAATACGCTACAATATACAGTTGAGCTTTCCTCTAAATTTTATGTATATTTTGTTTGTGGAGTTTTTTTAATGGGGTTCATTTCAACGTGCTTTTAGCCAAGTTTTTATTAAATGGGATGATCTGTGACTTTTCATTGTATAAATTATTCAAATGGTGGGAAATTTAAGCATTTTTGATTAAATAAAATGTTTCCCTAGGCTAAACCCGAATTTTAGCCTAAACACAATGCAAAATACAATCTCTCGTAATTTCATATATTATTACGGATTACACTATTTGAACCCAATCTGTTTGGTGAAGCTATTGGGATCGAAGTTTAATTGTGGTGACATGACAAAGATCAAGAATGCGAATACTTTTTTTTGTTTGAATAGTATACCATGCAGGCATTAGCTTGCCTCATGTTTTGGGTCGTGAGACCAATGGAACAAAATAACTGGCCGTCAATATCCTAATACAGCAATCGAGTATTCGTGATAAAAGGAAAAGATGAGTTACCGGCAAGGTATTAGTCTTTGTGGTAGGTTTAGCGTGCTATATACGATTACAAAAAAGATTACGTGAATGGCATTCAAATACGTATGTACATTTAGGCTTAGGTTTGTGTTTCGACAATTCCTCATTAGCTGTCTGTTCAACAATTACTAAACCGCGCGGGCAATGTACAAGGTTATCCAATTCAAGCTTGATAAAGTAAACTTAAAAAAAACACACAAAATATTCGGAATGTATTGTAATTTTTATTTCATTTTACAGATTGATCCTTGCCATTTTTAGTTAAACAAGATATCATTCAAATGTCCTCCACGGGACTTCTTACAGGCCTTGATTCTTTTGCGGTAATTTTCAATGACTTTTCGGCACATTTCGGGCGGTATCTCGGCCATTACGAATATTAGTTTTCAATTCGTCAAGAGTTTGAGGATTGTTTGCGTAAACACGATCTTTCGCGTAGCCCCACAAAAAGAAATCCAAAGGCGTTAAATCACAGGATCTTGGAGGCCAATTGACATCAGCCAATCGCGAAATCAAACGTCCAGGAAATTTCTCTTGCAAAAGATCTCGATTTGCTCGTGTTACGTGACTGGTTGCTCCATCCTGCTGGAACCACATATCGTCAAGATCATAATCTTCGATTTTCGTAAAAAAATAATCGGTTAACATGCGGCCATAGCGCTCAGAATTGACGGTAACGGTTCGTCCATGGTTGTTCTCAAAAAAATACGGCCCAATCACACCACCAGACCACAATGCGCACCAAACAGTGACTTTTTCCGGTTGTAATGGCTTCTCTACAATCAATTGTGGATTTTCTGAGCCCCAAATTCTACAGTTTTGCTTATTAACGTATCCACCAAGCGAAAAATGAGCTTCATCACTGAAGAAAATTTTGTTCGAAAAATCAGCATCGACGGCCTGTTTTTCCAACACCCAATTTGCGTATGTTCTTCGTTGTCCATGGTCAGCAGGCTTTAGCTCTTGTGTCAAATGGACTTTATACGGATGAAGATGCAAATCCAGATGCAAAATGCGCCATAATGAGCCATAAGATAGGCCTAAATGTTGAGCTCGACGAGGAATTGACAAATTTGGATCTTCTTCCACACTTTCAGCTACAGAAGCGATATTTTCAGCATTGCGAATGTTTCGATGATGCACAGACCTTACAATATCAGTAACAGATCCAGTTTGTTCAAATTTATTCACTGTATTCAATATGGCTTGCTTTGTAGGACGATTATGACGACCATAATCTGCTCGTAAAGCGCGAAATGTGGATACGGCAGAATCACTATTTTTATAATAAGATTTAATAATTTTAACGCGTTGGTCGATTGTTAAATGCTCCATATTCTTAAATGGCAGAATGTCAACTAAATAAATGACAGCGTACTTGACGTTTATCTTTGACAGATGTCGGTATACAGATTTCTACTTTATCAACCTCGAATTGGATAACCCGCTACAAATACACCTCTACCAGAAATTTTTAGTTTTCCTAAAAATTTATTGTATAGATATATTTGTACATGCCATTTGTTTTTCATGTGTCAACATCAGGCGCCTAACACAAATTATGAGAGTAAATTTATAAATGCACCAATATTCGGTTCTACACTTAGTTCATGGACCAACCTGCATTCTCTTATCTTTTTTCTACGGTATAAAAATATCACGAAAAAGTTATTTTGTTATCTAGGAACTAACCTGATTGTTTTTTACTCGAAATTGTGTTGAACGAGCGAACCGAGTTTTTCAATAATTCGACTGCAAAAAGTATTTTAGACACTAGATGCGAACAAGAATTTTTCTATGCTGCCTCCATATCATCTATTGTTTACCTGTAATGAAAGAAAGAATTACATTTGATATAAATTTTCTATCTAAAAAATTTTAGTTTGTAAAAATGTTCTATTTGTATTTTGTTTTCGAACTAGTATGCGATTTGATTACAGCTCCAGTGCGTAAAGCATCTTTTTTACTCCTCTTTAAATCAGTTTGACAACAACGCCATTATGAATGTATATAGTATATTTATTTGTATAAATTTGTATAAATGCAAATCATGCTGACATCGATTTCAGGCCTTAAAAAGTTGGTCGGCACGGATCTATAACCGCCACTCTAAAATCCAAAACAGCTATTATTGATGAATGCTTTAGCTTGTCTACGATTACGTGTGGCTGTTCCAAATTCATAATCCGGTAGTTCTGCTTGTTTACATAGCCCCCGAGTTGGAAATGCACTTCCTCTGAAAAGACAATTTTTTGACCAAAATCGACGTCATTATGAAGCTGGTCTATGGCCCACGCAGATAACTGATATCGAAGCAGATGGTTATTTGCTTTCAACTGCTGAGTCATTTGAACCTTGTAGGCGAATAATCTGAGGTCTTTGTGCAGTATTCTCTTCAGGCTGGTGCGACTATGGAGGTCGATGGATTCTCGGGCGTGCACACTGTCCGAGCTCGTACACCACATCTGTCTTCCGAGTGTCATTCCGCTTGCTGCTCTCTCACGACCGATATTTCTTTTCAAAATTCCTACGGTTGCGGCTATACAAGACTGACTTTTAAAATAAGTTTTCAGTTTCAAATAAGTTTCGTGACGCGGAATATCAGACTAACGAACTGTCAAAATTTCAAGCAATCGTTCAATAAAGTATTGCCGGCTATGATTTAAAAACGAATCAATAGATGGCTCACCCTTTACTTACAATAGAGCAATCTGAGAGTAAACGTGTTGTACAGTTTGAAACAAGTTATTTTCCACAAACAAGTCATGAATAAGACCTCAGTGGAAATGACAGTGAATTAGAAAGCTAACGGTTACTCCTGTAAAAGAAGACGTTTATACTCTACGTTTTTTAATCAAAATTTACACATAAAATAATCTTATCTGAGGATATGACTTCTACAGGTCTGTTGTGCACAAATATAAATGCTATGAATGTTTCTTATAATTATTTGCTGACGGAATTTTATTTTTTGTTACTATAGCGTCACAAATGAATTTGTCAAGATGAAGCTGAATAAGTCAATAAATCTGAAATAAGCTTGTGCTTAGAAAACTGAGCATTTGGAGTTGGTCTAACAAAAATTGCATCCGTCAGATGAAACAAACTGTATCGTTGATTTATGCTTGAGAGAAGGAAATTAATGTGCGCTTTTGCAATTTTTGCACTTAATATTTTTTCAGGTTAATTAATATAAATATATGACCCAATAAATGTTAATGATTTTCTGTTAAATCAATTCTGATTGGGGGCACTTCAACTGACTAGAATTTCTGGTTGCATGGCAAAGATTGCTTTAATTGGGAGAATGCCTATAGCAACAGCTCGATAGAGCTCCACAATATGTAATAGGTGAGGCAGTTTATAAATTGCTTTACAGCATTTAGTTGATAAAATCTGCAGCTTATTCAGTTTCTCTTTAACAGCTGAACCAAAGGGAGCAGAACCGTATGGGAATCGGGTATGAATAAACGAAAAATAATTTTTTTAAACACATGTACTGGAACAAAATCAGCCAATTTTCTAATCAAGCAATTAAATGGACACACTTTAATACAAATAGAATTAATGTGGTAATCCCACGTCATATGATTGTCGAATATTACTCCAAGATACTTAAATTTGTCCACTCGCTCTATGGTGCAATTTGCTACTTGAAGTGGTGGTAAATCAATGTGTCGCAGGCGTGGGTCGTGAAAAATTATATATTTCGTTGTGTTAAAATTTACTGATATTTTGTTTATATGAGGAAAATCCAAAATTAAAATAATATCATCCCTCATATGTGACCTTGCTACCTGACAAGCTCCGGATTCATGGCCCCTGAGCGGTCAATTGGCCTTATCATTTACCTAGATTAGAAATAATAAAGGACCAAGGAGCTAGTGAAGTTTTATACCATTTAGAATCACAAACTACTTTCGATTACTAAGGTAGCTTGCTAAAAGTGTGTATGACCGGCCACGGAAGCCATAAATTTGTGATTTTTTAAGAAGTAAACTGTGATCTATACGCAATAAAAAGCTTTACGAAGATCAAGAAATAAGCCAGATATATAGTTTTGTCTGTCAAAAATACGATAGATCAAATCAGTAATATCTGTTAGGGTTAAATCTGTGCCAGAACCTTGTCGAAATCCATACTGACGAGAATAGAAAAAAATAGATTTATTTAGAAAATCGATCATCCGGTTAGCAATAATTTTTTCTAAAATTTTGTCAAATACCAGCAAAACAAAGACGATAATTATTAACTAGTGTGGAATTTTCAGACATAAAGATTGGCGTCACTTTAGCAATTTTAAGACAATCAGGGTAAACACCGGTTTCCAAAACCACATTAAATGGATCAGCCAGTAATAGTGAAAAAAATGCGAATAATTCTTCAGAACCACATTACGAATGGTATCATAACCACCACCCTTTGTATTACTGAGAGTTGAAATTAAATTCGATATTTCGCTGCAGGAAGTGGGCAAAAAAAACACGAATTAATACTAAGCGCCAAAGTATGAACTATGTATTTAAATCATCTCAACCTGGGCTACTGACTGACACAGAAGAATCCACAAAGTTAACAAAACTGTGATTAAATATATTAACAATAGCAATAAGATCATGATACTCAACATCATTACAAATAACGGAGTGGATCCTATTATTAGAGTTACTTTCCATGAACTGATTTAACTGTTTCCAGATTTCTTTTTGTCTCAAACTATTAAACAGATTTTCAAAATAACGCTTCTTTGCAAAATATTTTCCATTTTTGATCCCTATTTAACAAATCTAATTAATGTTTTAGTTCTAAATTAGTACTGTTCCTTTTAAAACGCTTCAAGAGTCATCCAAAGACAAATACTTGCATTTTTAATTATTACATTTACTTCCTTCAATACGGAATACTGTAGAATAGAAAAGTTAATAGTTTATCATACATATCAAAAATCCGTTGTAGACTCAGGATTTCTGACGTCAATAATGTTAATCATTGAAAAATATTCAAAGGACTTATTAACCTTTTTGTAATTAACGTATCTTCTCGTTAGTTTCCGAGTACAATATGAGTATTTCGCTTGAAGCGAAATTTTGAGAGTACAAAACTATGATCACTTATGTCGGCTTCAATGGTAAACTCGAACTTGCTCAGTATTATGAAAACTACTAACAGAGTGGTCCAAAATATTACGGCTCAGTGGTCTGGAAAACAAAGTATTTGTTACAATCATGCCATGAGCGAGCAAGTTTGCGTTATAGTCTGAGACTAAGATACATTTTTTATTGAGGAAGGTATTGGATTGAGGTCGGGTGATTGGGCAGGCCACTCCTTGCATAACGTCGAGTATTTCCACGTATTTATCCGCATTCTTATGTTCTTTAATCCAATATATCGAATCAACTCCAACCAATGAAAAACAAGCCCAAACCATTATGTTTCCCCCTCCATGTGTAATGGTATTTTTCGTATATTGCGGTCGAAATTCAAATTTCGGTGGTTTTCGTACATACTGATGGCTATCAACACAAATAAAGATAACCATTTTGAACTCGTCCGTAAATAAAACATTACGCCATTTTTGTTTGGACTAATTTTGATGAGCTTATGCCAGAAAGCTATACGTGCCATTACATGACGCTTACTTATCAAGGGCACCGTCCTAGTCCTCAAACCTTTTAATTTTGCTGTCAAATGACATTTTCTAACTGTTGATGTACCTATATTTAAATTAAGTTCTTGTTTGATCTTCGCTGAAGTGTGAAACAGGTTCCTTTTCACAGAAATCACGGTGTCTCGATTAGTTTCATTCGAAGTTTTTCGTGTTCTTCCTCGTGTTTCTGGATTTTTTGTCTTTCGTACTGTACACATATATAATATTGGTACTGTCTATAGTGGTTTTTGCCTTTTGTACTCATATAATATTTGGACTCTTTATATAATATTTTTTAAAATAATACAACCTTATAATTAATTGGCACCAAGATTTTGTTGAGTGGGTACCTACTATTACAATAAAAGTTTATTAATTTCCATACATCAGTTTGAATTACTTTCTCAGTATTGAATTTTCAGATAAATCTGTTTTAAAAAGAAAAATCCTAAATTGATTTGGTATCCTGTAAAATTTGATTATGCCTCCGAAAAAACGAACATCAATTGAACGAGTAAGTACTTCTTCAAAAAAGTCTAAAATCAGCAGGACAAATAAAAACAATGAAAAGCGAGATTTACGTCTGGAAATTAATCGAAAGCGAGCTATTCAGTCTACAGCTTCTAAAACGAACGATCAACGAACTATTCGAGTAAACAACATAAGGTCAAAAGCAACTACTTCTAGAGCTTCAGAGACAAATGAAGAAAGAAATATTCGATTGCAGGATATGAGATCAAGAGCTGCTAGGTCTAGGAATAATGAAACAGGCGATCGGCGGGATAATAGGCTGCAATCTAACCGTTTATCAGCTATAAGAAGAGCTTTCCATGCATTAGAAAAAGCATTAGTATTAAATCTAATTATTAATGAAAATGATACTCATAAATATTCGGTCGGCAATTTTTACAAGATTTGCGAGTTTTGTAATGCCATCCATTTTAATGGATAAAAATCATAAGATAATTAATTTTCTACCTGCTGCTCAAAGGGATTAGTTAAATTAAGCAATATTCGTAAATCACAATTGATAGAAGACCTTATGTTGAAGAACCATGAATATTCTAAACATTTCTTGAAAAATATAAGATCTATCAACAGCTCTATTGCGTTTGCATCCATGGGAGCACAAATAGCTACAACTCCAGGCTTATTGTTTTCGAATAAACGGTTCAATTTATCACCGAGCTGGAACTTTACATCCAAGTAATGATGATCAGAGAAAATATGCTCAATTCTACGTACTTGACCCTGATGAGGCAACTGAACAAAGGATGCAATTATCTGAAAATAGAAGTTGTGACCCAAATTTGCTAAGAACATTAAGCAGTTTTGTTACTCAAAATGGTGTATCAATGGTGATAATCTAAGACCGCATTAATGACCAAAGGAGATATAACGCCCAAAGATCTAATGAGGTCGCATTCATTTTTGAAAATGCAGATGGTGAACCACCTCTTCACCAGAATTTATTGATACATTGTCGACCTTCTGCATCAAATAACAACAGGAAAACAGAAAGAATCAACATTCTTGATCCAAATTTGGATCCTTTAGTTTATCCAATTTTGTTTCCGTACGCGGCGATCAAAGTTGGGGAATTCACATTCCACTGCAACAAAGGCCTAGATCTATTCCCAATGTACACAATTAATCCACAAATTCTAAAACACGTGTAACTCAAATGCAATACTACCAGTACCGGCTTTCAGTCCGAAATCAATTTAATCAATTTTTAAGTGACTCAACAATATATAGTTGATGCCTACGTTAAGATAGAATCAAATAGACTAAACAATATTCGTCAGAATCAAAATCAACTTAGAGTAGAACAATATGACGGTCTCATGACCCAAATTCAACAAGCAACCAACAATGAGGTACTAATTAAATTTCTGGAAGGGTTTCAATTTTACCTTCCACTTTCCAAGGGAGTCCACGTAATATGATGCAAAACTATTAGGATGCAATGGCAATCGTAAGAAGTAATGGAAAACCGGATTTATTTATTACCATGACCTGCAATCCTAAATGGAAAGAAATAACTGATAACATGAATGTACAATCTGTTGAGAATCGTCCTGCTTTAGTTGCACGTGTATTTCACTTGAAATTACAAGAGGCCTACCTCATGCACATATACTTTTAATATTAAAAGACCAATACAAACCTAAATTATCGGACGACATTGACAAATTAGTTTCTGCTGAACTGCCTGATAAAAAACAATATCCAAATTTACATACAACAGTATCGAAGCACATGATTCATGGGCCTTGCGGAACACACAATTCCAATTTACCTTGCATGAAGAACGGCAAATGCTCAAAATCTACCCAAAATCGTTAATGCAAAAAACTTTATCAAACAATGGTGGATATCCCCAGTATAGGAGAAGATCCACTGGAAGTACAACAACTACAAAACGAAAAATTATTGATAATAGTTGGGTAGTACCATACAATCCGTTTCTAATGCTAAAATACGACTGTCACATTAATGTGGAAGTATGCGCCTCTATAAAAAGTGTGAAATACCTATTCATATATGTGCACAAAGGCCATGACTGCGCTAATGTGCAAATCAGAGATAAAATAAATTTTTTAATGAAATTCAAAAATATGTGGATTCTAGGTATGTGAGTGCACTAGAAGCAATGTGGCGAATTCTTGGTTCTAAGATGCACGAGCAATCTCATAGTATTATCAGGCTACCGGTTCATTTACCGCGACAATATACTGTTGTATTTCAAAGTAACCAAATAAATAATATGGACATGCTTCTTCAAAATGCAGAAAGAGATACCATGCGTACTGCTTGGTTTAAATTAAATCAAACTTCTGTTGAATCACAAAACATTTTATACTTCACTATTCCAAAAAAATATGTTTTTAATAAATAAAATAGAGCATACACCAAAGGAAAGAAAGGATAAGGTAATGCCATAGGTAGAATGTACTCGGTTAATCTTGATACTGATCCTGAGAGATATTGTTTGCGATTGCTGCTACTGCATGTGCCAGGAGCAACAAGTTTCGAATTTTTAAGGACATTTAATGGCGTTCTTTATTCTTCTTTCAAGGATGCAGCTAGGCAAAAAGGTCTTATAAACAATGAGGAAGTTTGGGAAAGGTCATTAGAGGAAGCCATACTTTTTTCAAGCAGCAGCTTTCACAGCTGAGAGAATTGTTTGCGTACATTCTAATTTTTGGTTCACCACTAAATATAAAGGAATTATTTGAAAAATACAAATATACAAATTGTATCTAAATAACCCCTCAGATGATTGTGAGTATTGTTTAAATCAAACTCTTCATGACATAAACAACATTTTGATAAGTAACAACACATTTGGTCTCCCTATCCCATCAATAAATATTATATACAGTCCTGAAGAATTCATTGATTTTAACATGCATAGAAATTTAGCTACTAATATGGTTGAGAATCTGAACCGAGAACAGTTATTGATATTTAATGCCATTATAACTGCAAGTAATGATGATAGCCAGCCAAGTAGATGTTTTTTTCTAGACGGTCCGGGAGGAATGGAAAAACCTACTTATACAAAACACTGGTACTAAACATTCTTCAATCTATTTAATCAAACCACATTTGCTAATATTCGAATGAACAGTAAAGATGCAAAAATCACTAGAAGTTGCAAAGCAATAATATGGAATGAAGCGGCAATGGCATCTGGAATAGCTTTATCAATTGTGGATCGAACACTTAAACAAATTATGGGCAACACAAAACCATTTGGTGGCAAATAATTTTATTAGCTTGAAATTACAGATAATCTCTGCCAGTGGTTAAGTACGGAAATAGAATTAAAATTGTTGAATCTTCCATAAAATTTAGTAATCTTTGGCATCATTTCAAATGTTTTTCTTTGGCAAATAATATTAAATCTGACGACAAAGTGTTCAGTCGTTGGCTTTTGTCTACCAGAAAAAATGGCGCAAATACCAAAAGAAATTTTATGTCAACACGACATAGTAAAAAACATTTTTGGAGAAAAATTATCTAAATCAGATTATAAAAATTGCTCAAATAAAGTAATATTATATCCAAAAAATTCAGATGTCGACAAATTGAATGAAGAGGTACATAATTTATTATAGAAGGTCCATCCACAATATAAGTGTTGACACAATTGATGATGACAGTCATCAGTTGATGTAGGGCATTATCCTGTTGAGTTTCCTGCAAAATCCGGAACCGTAGTATCGCAACCTGAGAAATTTAAATACAAAAAGAGGGCTTTGTAATGAAACAAAAATGTTGGTGCAAGACCTAAAGCCAAATTTAATAATTGCGACTGTACTAACTGGATCAGGTGTTTGTGGAACAGTGTTTATTCCAAAAATAGAGCTTGCGCCAACTAATACTGACCTCTCTTTCACCCTTAGAAGATTTTCTATCAAACTGGCATTCGCTATGACCATATCAATAAATCGCAGGGACAAACATTGGAAAATGTTGGTATCTTCTTAAGAAAGCCTGTGTTTGCCCATTGTCAGCTATATGTAGCACTCTCCAGAGTTCGTCGTTTCAAAGATTTAAAGATTCAAATTGAGAGTAGTGAGCAACAATTGGAGATTGCTGATGACAATAAATGTTATACAAAAAATATCGTATATAAAGAAATGTTGGAATTGAAATAAATTGCGAATTTTATTGAATATTTCTAGAGCCCGTTGTATCGTACAACGTCAACGGGCCTTACTGCTAGTATAATAGAAAATAATAAGACCACTATTTTTTCGAACAGCAAAATTTGAACTGACAATCGAAAATAAGGGAAATCCCAAAGTTAATTTATAAACATGCCGATAATAGCGTTTGGTTTATGTTCAGTGGACACTAAAAGATCCCTATTGATACTCGTAGATGTCAGTCAAATCATGATGAAGATATCGTTATAAAGGGTGATTTTTTTGTGGTTAGGATTTTCATGCATTAGTATTTGACAGATCACGCGGGATTTCAGACAAGGTGTCAAAGAGAAAGATGCTCAGTATGCTTTGACATTTCATAATAAATAGACTTACTAACGAGCAACGCTTGCAAATAATTGAATTATATTACAAAAATCAGTGTTCGGTTCGAAAAGTGTTTCGCGATTTACGTCCGATTTATGGTCTACATAATCGACCAAGTGAGCAAACAATTAATGCGATTGTGACCAAGTTTCGCACTCAGTTTACTTTATTGGACATTAAACCAACCACACGAATGCGTACAGTGCGTACAGAAGAGAATATTGCGTCTGTTTCTGAGAGTGTTGCTGAAGACCGTGAAATGTCGATTCGTCGCCGTTCGCAGCAATTGGGTTTGTGTTATTCGACGACATGGAAGATTTTACGCAAAGATCTTCAGCGATGAGGCTCATTTCTGGTTGAATGGCTACGTAAATAAGCAAAATTGCCGCATTTGGAGTGAAGAGCAACCAGAAGCCGTTCAAGAACTGCCCATGCATCCCGAAAAATGCACTGTTTGGTGTGGTTTGTACGCTGGTGGAATCATTGGACCGTATTTTTTCAAAGATGCTGTTGGACGCAACGTTACGGTGAATGGCGATCGCTATCGTTCGATGCTAACAAACTTTTTGTTGCCAAAAATGGAAGAACTGAACTTAGTTGACATGTGGTTTCAACAAGATGGCGCTACATGCCACACAGCTCGCGATTCTATGGCCATTTTGAGGGAAAACTTCGGAGAACAATTCATCTCAAGAAATGGCCCGGTAAGTTGGGCACCAAGATCATGCGATTTGACGCCTTTAGACTATTTTTTGTGGGGCTACGTCAAGTCTAAAGTCTACAGAAATAAGCCAGCAACTATTCCAGTTTTGGAAGACAACATTTCCGAAGAAATTCGGGCTATTCCGGCCGAAATGCTCGAAAAAGTTGCCCAAAATTGGACTTTCCGAATGGACCACCTAAGACGCAGCCGCGGTCAACATTTAAATGAAATTATCTTCAAAAAGTAAATGTCATGGACCAATCTAACGTTTCAAATAAAGAACCGATGAGATTTTGCAAATTTTATGCGTTTTTTTTTAAAAAAAAGTTCTCAAGCTCTTAAAAAATCACCCGTTAGTATTTGAATACATAAAATATAAGTACACACTACTATTATTTCGCACACCACTACATTTAGTTGCTAGACATTTTGAAAGTCCTAGACTTAGTACTAAAAATATTGAAATAGTGCTAAATTGCCCTCCGGGGAAAAACTTGTTTTAAGGGTGCAAAAACTAGCCCCGAGAAGGATAAGTTGGTAAGACTTGTGAAGTACGTTCAATACATGAACCGCGATGGGACCTCAACGTAGAAGTCTAGAGGGTTTTATGGGGAGCCTGAAAAATATGTATTCCAATTAATAGCACAATTACACAAGTGAAATATAAGTAAAATCCAATTTCATAGAAATCAATAAAAAATTTACATTTTTATTTATTATAAATATTTTTGAATGAATACAGCAATTATATTGTCTATAAATCTCTCTAATCTAATCAAAAACACATCTAGAGCAATAACGTACCCAAGAAATATACATACATTCATTATACAATTAAAATAATCAAAAGAAATACATTGTTATTAAGAAAACCACAAAAGATATATGTTTGATTATTGTTCAAATATTTTTTTATTTTAAAAGAAATTCGGTTTATTGCACAATCAAATTTTCAGTACAAATGAATAAACATAAATATGATTTTATGGTTTGTATGTTATTATGTATATGCATAGGGACAGACAGACAGACATGACGTTTTACAAACATATTTAATGTATTTTCTAACGCGCATTTACTAGGCACACACATTCTCGGTACCACCTACTCATGTCTTAAATACTTTGTATGTATTCAGTGCATGTCTGAGATGGGTTTAAGTCGCGCGCATTTAAATAACCTTAAAATGATACATATTTCGTTTCATTATAACCTTTCATTTCAATGTTAATCTTGTATTATTTGTTAACAAAAAAATATATTGTTTTCTTCGCATTCAATCAAGGCCAATATACTATATAGTGTATAGAAGTACTACGAGTTATAATAAATAATACCCAAGACCCAGAGATGAATTGATTTTAATAAGATATTGTAATTAAAATTAAGAAAAAAAATATTGAGTACGAAGTAATTGTAAAATGTATGATTTTCAGTTTTTTTATCTTAACAATATATTTACAAAGTAACAACAATACAAAATCTTATGTACTGATCAGGTAGTATAACGAATAATTTATTAAACGTACACGTATAATTGATAATATGGTAATTCTTTCACTTCTATTATTTAAACAAAATGATTTTGATCTGGAAAATTTCTTGTTAAAAATAGTTTTTGGTGTGGTATTATGTCGATTGGCAATTCCTTATGAAATACTTATGTATTTTAACACGCTGACATTGTTCTCAGGGTTTTTTTGATAATTGGTGTTAAATTGGATATTGATGCAAAAATAAACCAAATTTTTGTTTCTTGCCAACTTTCTAAGATTTGTAGGCACAGATAAATGTGCACCACATGAACTAAGTTGAATTTTGAAATGTACATTTTTGATACAGTGCGGCAATATGGAATTTAATTATACATGTGCATGGAACTAAAACGCTCTAATTGAAATTACTACACACACACACACACACACACACACACACACACACACACACACACACACACACACACACACACACACACACACACACGCGCACACACACACACACACACACACACACACACACACACACACACGCGCACACACACACACACACACACGCACACACACAAATAATTTGGTGTTTGGAATATTTTCGATGAAAGCTACTGTCACGGTGATAGAGCTATTTGTATAACTTAGGTGAAATTACATTAATGATTCGCTAAAACCATGCCAGAAATATTAAATAATTTGTTTCGAATTAAGCACCTATACCAGGTTCCTATATGCCCGGCATTTCCAGAAATACAATCGATATCGAATAACACTAAAATATCCTTGCTTAGAGGGAAATCATGAGACTTGTCCGAAATGTATTTGTTGATAATTGATAATTAATTGATTGATAATTGATTAATAAAATGTTTCAATATTTTATTTAATAGTGCAATATTTAAGCCAAGTTTCTACGAAATCCGCGTTTGTTTATTTCGGTAGAGGGGCTAAAACTTTATTTGGAATATGCTAAGTCATAATAATTTTGGCACAAAGCCTGCATTACAGAAAATCATAAAGTTCAAATTTTTTAAAGATGTTACTCTCCATCATAAATGGGCTTACAAGCTCGAAATGTAGGGTAAAATTCTTGTCGAAATTGCGTAATAAATAAATAAAATATAAATTAATTTTTTTTCCGCTTATCCAAAGTTCGGATTTCTGTTAAGATTTTGATACATTTTTAAATATCATTGACGGGTGTAAAAGGATGTTTTCCAAACACCAACTTATTACTGGCTAAGGCTTGATTTTATGAATCAGAATAGATAAACAAATATCCGATAGTATAGATTAAACTTCAAACGAGTATTTTTTTTTCGTTGATTTTATGAAAGGCGATAGATAATTCTTGTATATTTTGTAGTTTATAAAATTGTTGTCTGTATACATAACATTTTTACTGATAATTAAAATCGAAAATATTAAAAAGTTTGTATTATAGAACAAGTTTTAAAATATATTTTGTTTTAACGAAAGATGGAAGTGGAAGCATCATCTTCGTCGGATTCCAATATTATAATGGAAGTGAGAGATATACATTTTTTAATTGGTATCCGCCGACCCAAACCTTATTAAAACTCTAACAATCCATTAAAATTTTATTCCGACGACGAATTTCGTGGTAGATACTGATTTACCATGTCTACATTTTTTTATATAGTTGATTTAATAAAAAGTGATTTATATATCACCGATATGCGAGATCTTCCACTTTGTGTCGATGATCAACTGTTAATAGCATTGCGATACTACGCCACAAATAGTCTCTATCAAAACGATATAGGTGATTTATCCGGTGTTGGCACACCAATCGTTTAGTACTGTGAAGAAAATTAATCAAGTTCTTGCTCGAAATTCATCAGTTTGTTAAAATTCCAACGGTAGAAGAGCAGCAAGATACTAGAAAATTTTATTTAATGAATGGTATTCCAATAATTTTGGGACTATTAGTCGGGACCCTTATCCCAATAGTCTCATCTGGTACGACCAACGCTGAACTTTTCCGCAACAGAAAGGGATGGTTTTCCATAAACTGCCAAGTGGTGTGTGACGCAGATTATAAAATCATTGATTTGAATGCAAGGTATTTATATACAGATTGTATAATTGTTTACATAAACATTATTATTTCTTTTTATTTTAGGTGGCATGGGTCAACACATGACCAAACCATATTTAATTTTTCATTGTTAAAAATTAAAATGGAAAATGGTGATTTTAATGATCGATTTTTGCTTGGGGATTTTTGCTTGGGGATTGGGCATATATATGCCAACAAAAATTATGGTAAACTAATTGTATTTTAAAGTTAAATTGTTAATATTTTAATTGGGCTAAGACATTCATAAATAATTATAATTTTAACGGGTCCTTCAAAAGGGATGCTCGAAATTTGTTTGGTTATAGTGTATGGAAATCACCATGAAAGGATATATATTCGTCACAACCGTCGGCTATTTCCGCCGAGTCGACTATTCGACGATTGGTCATGGTTCGAAGGTCAAATTCAAGTCAACCGGTTCAATAAATAATCAGCCAGCACCCGTATACGTCACGAGCACTACAAATCGATGATAAGCAATTTCGTGTAGCCTAACCTGGATGATATGTATACCGACGTTATGTAGTTCCACCAGGAAAGCGCTACGTGCTACATAATGCATGCCACGATGGATATTCTGCACGAGCGAGTTAATGAAGACAAATTTAAAATTGAATCCAGTACTAATTAGGTTCTTAATTGTAAAGTTCTAAACATTTAATTTGTCGCATCTGCTCTTTCACGTTTTGACAAAAGCTTCATTCAATTCGTTAATAATTTGTTTGGTTTAACGATTCTAAGTCCATCAAAATATTGTGGTAATTCAAAAATCTTTATACGCGTGATCTAAGGACGAACCTGTCTTTCTTAACCTTATTCGTTTAAAATATATTGGATGTCAAAATAAATGTAAAAAATTCTTTATCGGAGCTACTAAATCTGTGGTTATTAGAAGGCCGTAATTATATAATTGACCAGTACAGGCCTCGATAGTTCGATTAAATTAAGCTCGGAAATTTAAAGACAAACCAAAAGCTTTAATTTAACGTTTGTATCGGTATATTTACATAATCAGGTTAGTTTGGAAATTCAAAACCTAATAGTGGTTTCATTCAAGTGACTTCGGTTAGGGGTTCACAAATACGAATAACTTTTACTTCTATGAACAATTTCATTACGACCTATCGCAATTCCATTTGAACCAATTACACAAATGTAATCAGTCGTCATATAAAATGTTATGATTTACCTTTTGTCTGCTTTCTACTTATATAAAATTTACAGAGCGTATCAAATTTTTCCATACAGAAGCGTCATATTATTGAACTGCGTTATTTAATGCGTTGTTTATCACCGCGTCATTCTGTAGCCTGCAGCCAGTCATCTTATTGGAAAACGAAATAAAAATATTTTTATATTGAAGGATTTGGAAAAGTAAGGTAAACTAGAAACGTTATGTTGTGTAATATACAAATCGTGAGTGCGATCATCATTTTTTTTATATTACACAAAAAATTTTATGTAAGTGGGGCATGTACTATGTCTATATAAATATACGTAAGCGTTTAATTGGCCGGTAAGGGATAAAGAAATTTTTTTTTGTATTATTTGTATTTTATGTATATCTTAAGTGAAAGGATTTTCTTATATTGAAAATGTGCAGCCGCCACGTCGCCACGCTACACAGTTCAAAGCCATGAAAGACAATTTAGGTCAATAAAAACTATTTATGTATCCATATAATCCTGATCTCATATTTTTAAAGCAAAGACATTTTCTTAAAGGTTTTTTGTTTTTGATAATAAAATATTTTTAATTTCAATTATCACCTTCGTACACATTTATTTGTGTGTGTGTGTGTGCCTTATAATTTATAAATAATCTTCTGTAATTTTAAGTTACCGCCGACAGATTTTTTTTTTCGTTGTTTTGTTGGTCTTTAACTTATTTAGTGATGACAAATTTTTCTTTCTCATTATTTACCTTCTTAATCTGGCTACTTATTATTTTTGTACAGTTATAATTTAATTAATTTTTTGTAATTTAAGTTATTTTACTTTTTGAAATACAAAACCAAATTGAATTTTTTTTTTTTGGGGGGCAAATGTAATAAAATATTTTATAAATTTATATAATTTGGATTAAATTATATATGGCATGTGAAACTGGCATGATTAAATATATTCATTTAACCGACAGGATGAAGAGTATAGTTATTTGTACCAAAAGTGTCACATGATCGGAATTCCCCTTATATAGTTAACTAGAAATATAAAATCTGCCAATCATATACTATAATTTAACCCAAATTAAAATTTAAAAAGAAGTTGTTTTATAATTAAAACATCAATTAGAAATGAAATCTTATATCTCCAAAAAAAAAAAAACAAAATCTCGAAAAACGGTCAATCATTTAGCACGCAATTTATACATTTGGAAACTTCATCAAACAAAAATTTATGTATACAAAATATGTAAAGAGTCAATTGTCTAAGATATATATTCGATTGTATATATATTTGACAATGTAAGACTTTCTTTTAACAGATACAAAATTTTTAACATTTTTGTGTTTTTTAAATAAATTGGTTAAAAACGCGAATATGACAAAAATTGGTCATTAATTTAATTTGGTTTCTTTGTTTAATTTTTTTTTGCTCAATAAATTATGTTCAACAATTTTTAACTCATTAACAAGAATTTTTTTTATAATATATAGAGATACTCGTATTTCGGAATCAGCATGATATTGTCTTGTGTTTTATTTTTTTTTGTTTTAATACACTCCATATCTACATGAATTGTGATGTAATTTTCATTTAAAGATATAATATTTAAGAGCTCATTGAGTGGTTTCAATAAACCCAAACCGAAAATTCATTACATTTGCTTTGTTTTAATGAATTTGGTTATTAAAAAAATTATTATTATTTTGTTGCCTTGTGTTATAAAAATACGACGAGGGGGGAAATTAAAGAAATTGCGATCTCTGTACATGGGAAGTCTCCAAGTGTGCATCATGCATAAGATGTACGGATTGCGGAGAAATCACAATAAATTAAAGATGATGGGAAATTTTGGAATTAATATTTTGAAGAATTTTTTTTGTGTTTAGTCGCGCGATACCTTCAAGCGCTATTTGAAAACTAATTATACAATTTTTATCGTGTATTTATATGAATAATTCAAAATATGCAAAAATATTATAAAATCTGAGAATTATTGAAAATAGTGATTTGAAACTTTCTTGACTTCTGTTCATAATGTGAAAACATATTCTATTCTAACCCTACCTGTGACCTTAATGTATTAAACAAATTATTTTAGTTGCTCAATCCAGCACTAACAGAAACAGTAAATTATTACTTTTGGAAGTATAGTGAATTTCCAAAATGGGAAAAATATAGGGTGAATTAGATTTATTTGCTGACTCTGCTTTATTGCCCTTTATGTTCTTATTAATAATCCAACCTCGTCAATAAATTTAACCAGTCACGGTAAAAAATCAATATGCAAATGTCAAATACCAAAGATGTACCAGTAAGTATAACATTATTTTATTCTTTACAAAAGAAAGAAAGCTCCTGGATGATTTGCTTCCCCATCCGGACAATCTATACAAGTCAACCAAATGTTCGATGTTGAGTTTTAAAATTTTATTAAATTTAATTTTCCAGTAAAATGTTGCGAATTACTTTTACTTTTATAATTTATTTCTTTGCGACCTATGGCAATTCCATTTGAACTAATGACATAAATGTAATTTCATAATTTACCTATTTATTGTCTGCTTTTTACTTTTACAAAATTTACATAGCGTTGAACTGCGTTATTTAATGCGTTTTTCATCACCGGGTCATTCTGTGGTGTGCAGCCAGTCATCTTATTGGAAAATCAAATAAAAATATTTTTATTGAAGGTTTTGGAAAAATAAGGTAATCTAGAAACGTTGCTTGACAAAACATGATGTATCGTAAACTACTTTGCAATATCGTATTTGAACAATTTGATTTTTTCGTATAACGAAGTTATACTACCAATCATTGATTGTGCAAATCGTTGCGTCAATGTAAATTTAGAAATAAGTTTTCTTCCATTCTGCCCTAAATGTCTCTTAGTTTAATAAAATAAATTGATAAGACGCACAATACACAAAACCAAAAAATTATGAAGATTTTTCTGGCCAGCATCAAATTTTTATAAAACTTATCCGTTTCCTATTTTTATAGGTTACTGATTCATAAATTCTTCATTTAAAATATTTAATGCCGCAATAAAAATATTAGTAACTTTTTTTAATTGACAACCCCATTTTTAAATTGTAATCACATTGCTTCACTATCTGCTGAACAAAACACGCTAACTCGTGATACTGTCGGAAAGGTCATAATTGAAATTATCGTAGGACTGTGTATTCCATAAAAAATGAGCTTGACAGTTAACTAATTGCAAATATAAGATTAAATTTGATTTAAAATAATAATTGAGCACGTGGAGTTATACCGACAATCGTAGATGATAAAAATTAATTTTTTGCAAAATAATTTTATGTAGAATTTTTGAGTGTAAATTTTCGATTTTCTCGTGATTCACAAGGATTGTCTCAGTTCTGCTTACCCCGTGAGGTTTCAGCCCCTGGCACTTTATTTTAAGTTTATCTAATAAATTGCTGATAAAAATTTATATCCCGATGATCATATCAGAATGAGAAAAATGTATTTATAAGCAACACCACAATGATAATTTTGAGTACTAACATGCTTCAGCCAAATGTGTTACATTCTACAAGACTTTTCATAGATATGTTACACTTATATATTCTATAACAAATCAATAATTAGCTACCAACGCCAAAATGGCGGATTTATCATCTAAAACCCTTATGACCAAATTGTTACTTTTTCCAAGACCTTTCCATTTTACCGGGTGATTTTTTTAAAATGTCCATTATCCAAATTTAATCATTCCGGGATGACATACATTAGTGCTAGAATTAGTACCCCCCCCCCCTTCTTGTAGGTGGGGCAGGGAGTAACTATGAAATTACAATAGGGACCCATATTTTTATTGCAGATTCGGATTCTATGGCTTAAAGTACGTAGGATTTTTTAAAACATTTTTTTCGATTCATGATAGATGGTGCTGTTAAATTAAATTTATATAAATTTTTTTCAATTTCTCTTACTGAGAACCTATGCATACGATTCTGCAAAACGTTTGAATTAAAATTAACTATTATCGTGACCCAGGAATATTCGATTAAATCTGCTGTTGTTTTAAAAATATCGATTCAGTTCGAAGATTATTTCGAAAACAAAAAGACGTGTTTGCTTTAGGCTATTAATACAATACAAAATGGAGTATTTAACTGTACAAGAAAATATTTAAATGGTCCCGGTTTATGGAGTAGCTGGCCTTAGTCTTGATAATGCTGTCACTCTCTACGCTTCGCGTTTTCCGGATAAGATTTGGTCACGTGCTTTATTTTACCGGACCGTTAAATAATTTACTCAGAGGAGGGAAGTAATGAAATTTATGTATTGACTGCAGTAACATATTAGTACACGAAAAATAGTAGTTTCTTGACAAGTAATTTATCAGTAATTAAAAATTTAAGAATTATAAATTGTTTAAGACTAATTTTGAGTATGTACATTGAAAACGTGTTAATTTTAATTCAAACCTACTGTAGAATCGTATGCATACGTTCTCAG
This sequence comes from Nephrotoma guestfalica, assembly GCA_963691935.1. NCBI lineage: Eukaryota > Metazoa > Arthropoda > Insecta > Diptera > Tipulidae > Nephrotoma > Nephrotoma guestfalica. Next base: position 79,144,628 of record OY829914.1, on the reverse strand, counting down.
TAGGAGAAAGCGAAAAAATACCGTTATTATCATGAATCGAAAAAAAAGTTTCAAAAAATCCTACGTTCTTTGAGGCGTGGAATCCGAATCTGAAATAAAAAATTGGGGTTTCTATTTTAATTTCAAAGTTACCCCCCACTCCACTTACAAGAAAGGGAGGAGGGGTACTAATTTTGGCACTAATGTATGTCCCCCTGTTGCACTATTTTGGTAATTCGTCGGGAACTGGGGAATGATTTTATATGGAATTTTTATTTACACATTTTTTTCTGGCATGCTGAGGTAAAAGCTAGTGTTAATTTTTTTGAAAACAAAATTAAATGGGAATAATTTTCCCTGCTAATTTGTATATGGAAAAATTGTTCCCAATTTATAAGTATTTACATCAAAATTTTCTCCTCAGTAGGCCGGAAAAATAATATTTGAACAGAAATTACATATAAATTCTTTCCCTAGTTCCCTATTCCCGGGGAATTACCAGAATAGTGTCACTGGAATGAATAAATTTTGATAATGGACATTTTTTTCATAGCTTAAAAAAATCACCCGGTATAATTGTAAAGAGCTTTTAATTTCATTTTCTATTTTAGAACTATTTAGTGCGCCGGTAAACCAGTAAGTCGAAAATGTTCAAAATGTTAGTCGTATGGCTGTGGTTGTCTCTGCAGTTAATAACTTCTATGCCTTTTCATTGTTTATCATCTATAAGGAACGCAAATTCTAGTTTGTGTTTTAGTCTTTAATGTTAGAAATATTGCTAAAACGGAAGTCAGTTTAGGAAATTTTGGCTTTGCCTCACCATAAGATTAAATACATGTTTTAGAATCTCGCTTTTGAAACCAAGTATTTGACGTTCAAAGACGCTAGTTACAGAACTTTGGCTTAGGCATTTATTAATTTTATTAAATGTCATTGTGTGGTATTAGATTATAGAATATTGACATACTCGAGCAACAACGAAATATTAATGCTTTTAACATTCGTTCATTACGATCAATGGATGAGAGCAATTCCACATTGGCAATTAATGATCCACGATCATCAATAAGTAGATCTCAAGAAACAGATATAAACTTAATCATTTCGGATACCAGGTCACTTGCATTGTCTTCTAGCGGCAGTGCATATCAAGCACAAGTAGAAAAGAAACTAAAGCAAACAAAAAATTCCATTTCATCTCACTCATCGCTACATATGAGGAACGTGATTGATAAGAATGTAGTAGGTGCGTTGGATCGATCGAAAATAAGCAATTCAGAAGCTGCTCCTTTAATCGTCATCACTGCAAATGCATTAGGGCATGATTTAGAATCAATTGCAGTTTCCAAAGAGATGAAATATTTAAGTCTTTCAGTTCTGATTCTATTCTGATGCAAAATGTTCGAATATATAGCAGAGAAAACAATGGTTGATCGACTGTACGTTATAGTATCCAGTTATGGTGACACCAAAATGTTGGGAGTTCCACTGATTATACATGGGACAGACATAAAGCAGTGTAAAATGGCATATAAAATGCTTGAAGATTGGAACATATACGGACAATATTAAAAGATTGCACTTTGATACAACGGCAAGCAACGTGGCAGACATTTATTGTGGTTTGCTTGCAGACATCATATAAATCAATTAATTGTACCTGCTGTTTTAGTAGCTTGTTAAAGGAAGTATCAAGTGAGCCTGATATTCAGCTTTTTCAGAGATTTAAAAGGCAGTGGAATTCTTTCAACCATACCCAAATAAGCTCCGGTTTAGATAACGCAAATATTCAAGAAATTGGCAGTTGAAAATAGAAGGAGAATATTTTTACCTTTATTAATGATCAACTTGGAAAAATACATAATGGGCGAGATAATTATAAAGAATTTTTATGTTTATCACTTTTCTTTTTTGGAGAACCACTTACATATATCATTATAAGATCACTATAAGAGAATTCCTTTAGCAACAAAATCACATATTAAGGCTGCTGTGCAACAGAAAAACTAGTAAAAATATCAAATATAAAAATCTGGTTAATTACATATGAAATGTGTTTCTATTTTAATAGGTCCGAAGGACCTAAACATTTTCATGAGGTCATTTCTAGTTTGTCTAAAATCGGATGTTGGAGTCAGAAGTATAAGACGCTTAAACGTTTAAATTTGATTAAGCAGTTAATTGACATCAAAGTGACATCTTGCACTGTCGAAAGTCTGTTATACGAATGAAGCTAGCCTACTTTAAATATTTATATCCTTACATATGGCGTGCCTGTTGTATTTTCCGACTTGGTTCGTCGACAAATGATATTTTTAGTTTCCGAATATCTAGGCGAATAAAGGGCTTTTGGTTTACCGGGGTGGAAGTTTAGAATTAATATTTTTTCACGAAAAATTATTCATCTGTGTAATGTAACTCTATATGCTAACGAATCATAAAATTTCATCAAACTTCTTCACAATTAGATTTTCTTATTACATTTTCCTCGTAAATTCATTCTCTAATTCTCTAATAAAAAATAATAAAAATCTAGCATGACTTTTGTGCCCTAAAGTAGTTTTGAATAGAAAATATATAAAAAAAAAATCTATATACTTGTACCACCGATCGCGTTTTCCTATTTTATTATTGCTACAAACTTTTTTACGTACAACAAAAAAAAAACTATAAATTTTCATTCGTATTTATATTATGCATGTACCCAGACCTCGCAACAACAACAAAATAGTATAAAATCGCGATCAATCGCGAAATAAAATAAAAGTACTATTAACCTGCAATTGATACAACATAGAAATTTTACCGGCACGTCATTTATTATTACGAACGATATTACATAAAAAAGGTTTTCTTTTATATTAACGTTTTTTTGCTTATTTTTAAATTTATATCAAATGAAAATATAAAATCGCGTTCATGTCTCATGAACCAGAATTGCTAATACGAAAATATTAATATTGTGTTTTTTATTTATCTTAGACGCAGACCTAAAACGAAAACCAGTGGAATAGGTTTTTACTTTAACAATTAATTGTTATGTTGTGTAGACGTGCACTGGTATATAGAAAAGGCACACACACAGTATGTTGCATAAAATTTTCTTTTTTTTTTCATTTATTTTATGATTGCATGTAGGAATTTTATAGCCGTGATGAATAAAAATTTGAATTAGTTCAAGGTTTTGAAAGAAGTTTGCTTTTCTATTTAATTATGCACGGTTAAATTAAGTACGAGTACCTAGGTATATACCAAAAGCAAAAACATGTTTAGTGTCTCGTATTATATATTTATAGACGTGAGGAAATGGTTGATTTCAAAGTAGGTGCTCGATTTTTTGTCAGGTCCTCCATTTATAAACATAAAATCAAGTGAAAGGTACAACATTTTGTATAATCATTGTTTTTCCGTATTGTTTGGTATTATGATCGATATGATGGAAATTCAGTTTAAACCGAACACAATACAATGAACTTTCCAAATGCTGTGTGTGTTCACAAAAAATAAATATAAATAAAAATAAATTGGATGCTTTTTTGAATTCACATAATTAGTGTCAAAGAAATGGGACAATAAATTTCATTCTCTTAATTGTAATCTTGATAAACTTGAAAATGTATATTTATCAATTTTGACAATGATTTTTCATGGAAATAATACTAATAAACAACTCTTCGTCGAATTATTGACACCTGTTGATATATTTTTTGTACTTTGTGGAATAATTTTTTATTTTTTTAGTAAAGTGACATGTGACAATGTGCTCATTTTATTTATTTTATTGTAAACTTTTCTTTATAAAATTTTTAGAGTTTCGTGTTTATTAGAGGAGAAATGATTTACAAAACAATGATTTAAAAATTTTCGTTGTCCAACAAATCATTGAAATATTTTTATTCTTAACAGACGCCTAACACCATTTTTAAACCGATCTAAAATATGTTCACTGCATCAGGGCGTGGCTTTTGTAAAACAGACGAGTGCATGGCCTTTCTGCAAAAATAAGTTTGAGTACGTAATATTTCTAAAAATAAACTAATAGTCAGTTTATTATGCTATTGAAGTTCATGCTAAATTAAAAAGTGGCGATGATTACTATTTTAAAATAACTTTAAACGACTACTTGGTAATATGAAGTGTATTCTATACTTCGAGGTAGATGCTCGAGCATGACACGTACATATATAGATATTTATCAGCAAATGGGACTGATTTTCGTTTCAGACAGATGATGTGTTTACGATATGTTTGAGATGAGTCACATGTGGCAAGTCAGTCAAATCATAAATAATTGTATGGGATATATCATCGATGTTTTCCCGACTGTTTACCTACGTCGACGCCATATTAAAAAACACTTGAAAGGATAAGCAAAACCGAAATATCGTCATACATGTTTCGCGGAAGGAAGGATAAATTATTTTCATGCAAGAAAACATGTATATGATATGTCTCACACGTGTCGTTGAACATGGAGAGCACTTGAACAAGTCATTTGAGGAACTAATATGACTTGTCATAAATTAATCGTTTAGTCAACATACCATCAAAAATCGACTAATTCTTTTTCATTAAAAAATTAGTCACATGCATGTTGATAAATTCCCACCTGGGTTGCTAGTCAAAAACGCAGCTACTACATCAAGTTTACCAGGCAAATTTGAATTTGAAATAATCCAGCAGATTGTTTCTCGATTGTTTTTCTACACCATTTTAAAAGGTACTTTTAAGGATAGAATGAGACATGTGGATGACATGTCATACATGTTTCGCTTAAGCCATTGCCATGAAAGGAGAACGGAACATGACACGTCTCAGTCTTAACGTCTAACGTTTAGAGTTATTAAAGAAGTAATTTGAAAAACTAAAATACGTCTTTCACAAAAAAATATTCACGTGCATGCTGACCAATTTCTAACTGGAAATGTTGTTTATAAAATTACGTATACTTTTACGATTGCACAGTAAACCAGCACAAAAATTTGTTAGCAAAGTTTACTGCGTATTCGCAGAAATAAACAAAATTTTAAAAACTAAATATTTAAAATTAAAACTTGTCTGGTAAAACTGATTCAGTATCTTGACCAAATATCTACCTCTTTAAAGCAATCAACTTCAAAACAAAATTTGAAGATGTATTTGTGTCTACTCAAATTTAAAGGAAGATGGTTCTAGACAGGGCTATAGATTCAAATAATTATACTCTACCTCTGTCAACCCGGTTCAAATTATGGTGGAGCTAACGTTGCGCCGTTGGCTTTAATTTAGACTATTAAAACACACATTTGAAAAATTGTAATCCAAGTCTTTATATGAAAATGACGTACTCGTATGGAATGATAAGAAAAAAATGTCTTGCATACACCTTAGCTGTGTTAGTACAATTTTAAAATACATCGAGATGAGGTTACCAAGACGTTGGAACTTTGGTTTCAACCTAATGAAACATTGAATTTTTTGAATAAAAATATTCGGTCGCCTCATTAGACTACAGTGATCAAACTTCAAAAATTGTGAAAATACTTTGAACTTGAATACAAAGTATAATTACAATGCATTAGCGAATTATTATGCAATCGTTAATCCCTTCGTAACCTCGAATTTTATTGTAATTAAAGCATACATGCGATTTTTGCATGAAATTTTGGGTTATTCTGGTTGATAGCCAGATATTATATTTACATCGAGGTGAGGTGACCAAAATTCCAACGTCTTTGTAACCTCACTCCGATGTAAAAATAACATCTGGCTAACACCCAGAATAACCCAAAATTTTAAAATATTCGATAAAAGTCAAAAATCTATGTTAAAAATTAGAACTTTACAGAACTTACATAATGAAAGTGGATACACTATTCGTTTCGAAGGTGTATATAACAGACTGCATTGCACAGACAATTGCTTATTATTTTATCTGGTCTCGTTAAAATAAATCTTGGAGCTCGATTCCGACTAGATTTAAAATTTTTAGTTTTTTTTTGTTGCGCTGGATGCAGAATAATTCTTTGAAGATTCTAATATTTTCCGGGTTCGTTGACTAAACTCGAAGTGGATTACATAGACGATTGTGTAATATTGATAATACAAATAACAGGATCGTATGAAACGAAAAGTTACAGGATCGTATGAAACCATTACAGGAGATATATTACCTCCTCGGATGTTACCGCGCACAGTTTAGCCGGGGACAATATCTCGCTGCTATTACCTCCGGCTCATTACCCGTACTCTTCACTCCCGGATATTAACACCCTGTATATTATCCACCGGACATTACCCACTCCGGCTATAACCTCCTCCCCATTACACTCTGGTAATTACCCGCCTCGCCATTACACTCCGGCCATTTTCTGTCCGTCATTCGCCCCGATTAATAGGTGATTGAGGGATCGTCTGATACCATTTCTTCGGGAAAAAATTTAGCTGAGCCTAAAACTAAGACGTATCATATGTCGCAAAAATTGATAACCTGTGTTAAATCTCTATAAATTCAAATTATCTTTCACGCGTCGGTTCGATCTCCCATTTTGTAAAAATCAGTGTAAATTTCACGTAATGTACATAAATATGTTATTTAACATAATCGTGCTATGTTCTTTCCCCTATCTAGAACATTAAGCCATTCCATGATATTTTAACTAGGGGCTGAGATTATGGTTTTGCTCGTCAATCGATGCTCAAAAATCGAAAAGTACTCTTGAACAATATATTTTCCCATACAAATGACCATTATCGAAAAATGCTCCAATCGTAATGGAAATTCACATAGCTATTCTCTTGGCCATGCTGAGCAATTATGTACAACATCGTTTTAAACTACCCAAATCTGGGTCATCAGTTGGGGCATTTTTGTTATTATGAATATTTTCTGAGAATACCATGTGGATTTTCATAACGATTAGAGCACTTTTAGAAAATTGTCATTTGTATGGGAAAATATATTGTTCAAGAGTACTTTTCGATTTTGGAGCACCGCTTGGAGAAAACCCATATGGGAAAATGATTCGGGTAATGGCGGGAGGTAATAGCAGGAGTAATATCCAGAGAGTAAAGGCTCGGGGTAATGACCTCCGATTGGCTTTGGGGTAAAGGTGGGGTATTGTCCTCGGAGTTAATAGCCGGGGAATAACGTTCGCATGAGCTAATTTACCTAGTGATATACGCGAGAAATAATTACGAGCCAAATGCAACGAATACGCATAAACTAACATTATAATTATAAAATTCACGTAAAACCCAAAATATTTAAATTTACGAACGGTTAGCATCGGTTACCCGAAGCATCGGTTAATCAAAGTGTCGGTCGAGACGGTAGACAGGGCTTGCCAATTGACAAGGTTGTTTACTACTGCATTGGCCATTAAATGTAAATTTGAACATAGTAAATTCACAGATAACATAAAACATAAAACATTTAAAATAATGTTTGAATTTGACCTACCGGAGGCAGTTGCAACTGGTGGTTTTTGATCTGCCAGTATTTCTGTTTTTTGCAGGTGGCCCTGACAATTTCATAATAAACTTTTAAAAAGTTTAGTTCAGTTCTATTCTTTTTTCGAAATTATCATGTTTTCTAACAGAAATGTCCAAATGGTGACAATTACAAAGTGGTAAAAAGGTACCCATTTGCCCAGTAATGCAATATAATATGTGGCTCTAGAGTACGAATCTGACGTATTTGATTTGTAAAAATTTAATTATAACTTTCACAATGTTGGAAATTCACAATTGAACTGTAAAACTGTGAGTTCCAGTTGACAACCTCGTACTAAAAATAAAAAGAAAATAACAAAGAAAATAATACTCAACATTGTCTACGAATATTCTACATACTCTACAATTTTTCGACATTGTCTACGCCAAAAATTAATTGTTTACACTATTTTTGACACCAACATGTCGACAATTTCGAATTACGCGTAGACGCACAACACTGGGTGAGGCTCGCTTAACCAAAACGATATTCATATATCTCAGTATTTTTCAGAAGACTTGTCACTAAGATATTTTGGTAGACCCATATGTGTGCTAGTGGAAAATTTTGAGGTAATAATTTTCTTAGAATAAAGATTTTTAAGAAAAGTGGAAATTCATAAGAATGCGGTTTTAAGTATGCGTGCCCCATTAAAATTTGAATCGGGTAGGTACAAGTAGTGTACACACAACGGTCTACTTCAATATAATAGTAACAAGTTTGTCGATCGGTGAAAATTTTGAGAAAAGATTTTTCTTAGATTCAAGATTTTTAAGTAAAGTTGAAATTCATAAGAATGTTTTAGGTATGCGAGCTCCAATAAAATCTGAATTGGGTTGACACAAATAGAGTACATACAAGAGTCTACCAAGATATAACTGTAGCAAGATTGTCGATCGATGCAAATTTTTAGATACAAATTCTATAGTTGCTAAGAATCGCCGGTCTTCACAAGTATTCGAGCTTTATTAATATTTAAAACGGATTGGCACAAGTATAGAGTACACGCAAGAGTAGGCTCTTATGGTAAGTTTGTCGATCGGAAAAAATTACGAGATATGGATTTTCTTAGAATGAAGATATCTAAAAAAAAGTCTAATCTAATAGGAACGTGTCCGATTTCAGATATGCGAGCTCCTTTGGGATTTTCATCAATAAAATATTATAGTGACAAATTTGCCGATCCGTGAAAATTTTCAGATACGAATTTTCTTAGAATCTAAATTTCTCAGTAATTCCGTTCTTCACAAGAATGTCGTGTCGGGTTAGCACAAGTATAGAGTACACATACGGCTACCAAAATATTAAATTGACACGTTTTCCGATCGGTGAAAATTTTGAAATGAGAATATGGATTTGGGTGAACGAGCTCCATTAGAACTTGTATCGGGTTGGTACAAGTGCAGTACACACATGGGTCTACCAATTTAGTGACAGGTTTGCATATTGTTAAGATGATTTATCAGATTAACATCACTTCTTACCAACATCCTTTAGTAACAGTCTGTTTCGATATGGTGTCTCATTTCCAGTTTTTTTGAAGTCGTCAGTTTTCATAACCCTAGTCCATTTTATATAGCGACACAATCCCAATTGTTATTAATTTTAGCCTATTAAAGAAATGCTATTTTGTTAAAATAAAATTAAGACAATGTCAAAGTTTAAACTTTAGAAGCCTTTGACTAGCCTTTGACCCGGGCTCCCATAAAAAGTTGCACTATTTGGTATTTATAAGGACACCTCTGGAGAACAATTTGAAATAAAAATCTTCAAGCAAATGTAAAAAAAAATATTCAGCAATCATTCAAATAAACCAAATTGATATTTTTTAAATGTATATGGATATAAACGTCAAGGGTCGTAATGAATAAGCGTTGCCAATTATTGAGTTGGAAATGATAATTGAATATATTTTTTTTTCAAATGTGAATATTTATTTATATTGTACACGATGACAAGACGACTAATTGCTGGAAAACATTAAATAAAACCAGACAAGAAATAAAATCAATATTATGATAAATAAAATTCACCTTACATCGCGCGCCAGCATACCCAAAGGGTTAACACACGAAGAAAATTGTCTTCGCTACGGTCATGAAATGCAACTTTTTTATAATTAATTCTTTTCTTTGTTATCTGTATATACTCGTACATATATATTCATATCTCAAGAAAAGAGATAATCAATTAAAATTATAAAATAAATATTATAAATTATTTTATTATGATTGATTGAAAAATATAAATAATAACAAGTGTATAAATATATTTAATTTATTATTATTTTTTATTTATAAATGCAAAAATAATCTTTCATTTTGTGTGACTTGTGCGCAAAGTATAATTTGTATTATGATTAATTATTATTTATCATCATCGGAAGAGTGAGGGCATTTTATGATTTGTAATTTGATGAAGGTAAATCAATATTTTGTATAATGTGTTTCACGCGTACTCCAATTATTTATAAACGTGTGAAAAAAATTATTTTGTTTGCAGACGTCGATGATAAATGAAATTTTGATAAGATGAGTTGCTTGGTTGGTAAAAATTGTGTGACAAATTAGGTCAGCTTGTAGTATAATATTGTTTTTCAACTACTGGCCTGAGAAACTAAATTTCGCGGCTAATGGTTAATAATATATTGACCACTAGTTAATAATGGATAGGGAGGTTATGATTATTCCCCATATTGATAAAGTAGATTTTGATAAAAAAAAAAATCGAAATAATATTTACAAGATACCACGTATAAAAATACATAAACCTATAAATTAGTGTCGATTTTTGGGGCAGCAGCTGATCTCACATATTTCAGGTGGCGTGCTGATTAAATCATCATTCTCCATTTTTATTTTAGTTGACTGCCAATTTGACATAACAAAATTAAAACGTCAAATAACAAAACAAAATGCAGTGTCATTTTAAATTTACGCTTACTACAATTCAGTAAAAAATTCGGGCTACTTCGGCATAATTAATATTAATATAGAGCAAGTGCTTTTCTTATCAAATTAATTTCCTTAAAATAAAAATTAAAATATTTACTTATTAAAATTTATATATTATTATTTATAATAAAGCTTGAAGTGACTGTTGATAAACTTTACGAAGTGTTAACAACAGTAATGGCGTTTGTTCAGATTCGCGAAACGAAAATATTTTCTTTTTGCACTTTCCGAACCCCAAAAAGAAAACCAAACGGTGTTAGAGATGGATTGCGGCTTACCGAAGACCAAATTTTACATTAAAAAAGGTAACGCGGTGTTCATACATCCGCAGCCTTCATTTTATAGGTGGAAATGGTTCTACCGAAGTAAATCCTAACCCTATTTCTGTTACTTTTCTCAGGTATCTCTAATTATTTTTAATTTTATTATCCAAATAGTGTAATATATATTTATACTTTTTGTAGCTTCCAATGGGTCGAGAAAAAAATATAATTGAGGATTCCCAAGCCGATGAAAACATAAATACCAGAAATGTACGTATGTGAAGCTGGCCCGAAAACCATCCCGAAAACGCTTTTAAAATTTTGGTGTGTTTCTCCGCTAATTTCATTAAAAGGCCTTTCAGCCCAAAAAATTAAAAATAAATATGGAGAATTCAAATTCCATCCCGAGAAAATAAAAAAAATCTCAGGTACATACAGCAAATTTTAACTATAAAATCTATTAGAAGAAGAGATTTAGCATACTTAAAAGAACCTAAATTAAAAACTTTCAAAAACAATACCCTCAAATAAATTTGAGATTGGCAGATATAACTGTATATGCCCAATCAATGTACTGACCATCAGCATTAAGCACACAAATGATCGTTACCTTATAGTGGGAACAAGAAGCCTCCTCAGCTGATTTAATATTCGCTTCTGTTATAGATTAGGTGCTATATCTGCCAAACTCTGTGAACGGAGAAAGTTATGGTGACATATGCGCTTAATTCCCATACCTAGTCCAACAGAACCAAATATTAAATCAGCTGGAGAGGTCCCTTATCACCACTGTAGAGGAATGAACATTTGTATACTTAATCCTGATGGTCAGTGCATTAATTAGCTATATACCGTTACATCTGACAAACTCTGTGAACGGAGAAATTTATTGTGACATATGAGTATAGTTCTGATACCTAATCTGACTGGAGCGAATATTAAATCAGCTGGGGAGACCTTTATCCCCACTGTAAGGTAACGAGCATTTGTGTGCTTAATGCTGATGGTCATTGCATTAATTAGGCATATACCGTTACATCTGCCAAACTCTGTAAACGGAAAAATTTATGGTGAGCATAGTTCTGATATCTAATCTAATAGAAGCGAATATTAAATTAGCTGGGAAGGCTTATTATCCTCACTGTAAGATAACGAGCATTTGTGTGCTTAAAGCTGAAAATTTAAATCAAATTTATTTGAGGTTATTGTTTTTAAAATTTTTTAATTAAGGTTCTTTTAAGTATGGTAAATCTCTTCTTCTAATAGATTTTATAATTAAAATTTGCTGTATGTTCGTGAGATTTTTTTTATTTTCTCCGGATGGAGTTTGAATTCTCCATATTTATTTTTAATTTTTCGGGCTGAAGGGCGTTTTAAAGAATTTAGCAGAGAAACCTATCTAAATTTTAAAGGCGTTTTTCGGGATGGTTTTCGGGCCAGCTTCACATACGTCAGAAATGTACATATACCCATAATGTTAACAATTATTTAATTTTCTTATTTTATTGATTCTAGAATTTAGAAGAAAATAATATCCATCCTTTGCAAAATTCCTTGATGAAATTACTGATCCTTGCATTGAAAATATACTAACATCATAAACCACTTCAAAAATGTCCTAATAATAAATTATCGATGATCAAACGACAATAGAAACTTCACATCCGTTCGAACGATTGAACGAAAACGATTGAAATTTTATTCAGCCCTTTATGTTTAGCAGTTTGATGTCCTTTGGACATTTTTGGGCGAAGAGGCGCTAAATTTCGACCATTGGCGAGGTAGACGTATAAAACAGATACGCAGTCAAAAATGACAGATCATCACTAGCACCCAAAATCAGCTGTTCCTAAGCTGTGTAGACTCTGAGTTGGACTTCTAATCCAAGATTTAGCTTACAGGTGTTCTGTAAGTATTTCATATGTCCCTCGAACGGTCAACACATGGATCATGTTTATGTACGTCAAGTTTAAGGTGATCAACATATTTCCCTCAAAGAGCCAGATAGAACCAAAATGCCTAACATTTTTCGGAAATTTAAAATTATCAGATGCATCATTGACGGTTTTGAAGTAAGAACTCAAAAAGCCGAAGACTACCGGGAGAGGGTAATACTTACTCTGCTTACAAATGGCAAACCACTTTTAAATTTTGAAGAAGACCAGTATAAGAATACGTTCATGGAAATGGAGTGACAAAAGGTCGAGTGATAGGGTGTTAAACTACCTTGTTAAGAGTGGTGAAAAGTCGAGTATTCGGAAGGTGGGTTACCTTATCCGAGTGAATGGAAAGAGTAGTAGAGGTCGCAATACAAGGCCTGTTTGTACATCGTACATACGAAGGAATATTCATTAGGATCGTTCGTATCGGGTTTATAAGTAGTTTTAGCAATTAACACTGAGGGCAGTGTTGAGTCAGAAACGGCTGAATGTTCGTTTTAGAATTAATGTAGTGAACGTGTAATGAATATGTTCCACGTAGCTTGTGAGCAAAGTCCCTGCTGGTACTGGCATTGTGTAAATATCATGTAGAATGGGTCAGTTGTACAAGATGATGAGAGTGACCTCGTTCACTTGGCAAAGCACATCAACAAAGACTAATGTTATAAGGTTAGTAGTTTTGCAATATTAGGGTTAATAGTTTACAATTTCAATGTTAGAATCAGATAGAATAGGTATTTAAAAAAGTAGGTTGCAGGAGAGTGGAATAAATTGAGATATAAGCGATGATAGTGTCTTTGTTGAGTGTTATTCTGAAAAATGGCTTACAACTGGCTCAGATAATAATTATACCTCTACAACTAGAATTTTACCTTTTTATTAATTCCGGCTGGTTTGCATTATTCGAAATGCCCCTGTATGCAAGCCATCTTTTTAAGCTTTCCAATTCAATATTTAATTTTATTTTCGGATTTGGAAGTTTGGCTCCAGGTACGTCATATTCTGTTAAACTTAAAAACGTCAAAAACATAACCTCATTTTATTTATCGAAATTTGTGTTTTTGTTTCCACAAAATGTATAATATTTCACCTCTACAACTAGAATTTTACCTTTTTATTAATTCCGGCTGGTTTGCATTATTCGAAATGCCCCTGTATGCAAGCCATCTTTTTAAGCTTTCCAATTCAATATTTAATTTTATTTTCGGATTTGGAAGTTTGGCTCCAGGTACGTCATATTCTGTTATACTTAAAAACGTCAAAAACATAACCCCATTTTATTTATCGAAATTTGTGTTTTTGTTTCCACAAAATGTATAATATTTCATCACTTAATTTTAAAATTCACGTGATATGATTAAAAACAACACCATAAACTACATTTTTATCACAAAATACATACGGGGCGGGGCCACCACCTTTCCGATTAGCAAAAGGTATAGGGTTTTCCAATAGGAATGATATGATTTTTAAGTAACGTTTCGGTCATTTGTAATATGTCATGATCTGTCATTTTTTGTTTCATTGTATTCAGTGATGTTTACAATTTCATCATTCACGATAACGATTTTTTTAAGAAAATCATCTTCTCCGATGAGGCTCACTTTCATCTGAGTGGTGCGGTAAATAAACAAAACTGTCGATTCTGGTGCGAAGCAAATCCACAAATTATTTATGAAAAACCATTACATTCACGTAAATTGACAGTTTGTTGTGGTTTTTAGTCTGGTGGAATCATCGGTCCGTATTTTTTTCGAAATGAAGCTGGTAACACCGTTACTGTCAATGGAGATCGGTATAGATCGATGATAACCAAAGTTTTATGGCCGAAATTGGAAGAAGTTGATCTTGACAACATTTGGTTCCAACCAGACAGGGCTACGTGCCACACATCAAGTGCAACAATTGAATTATTGCGAGAAAAGTTTGGATCGTATCACCCTTATTAGAAAACCCTATACATAAATAACACCAATTTGGATGTTTTTATATTAAATTTTTGCCAGACGAATTTTAATGTATCCGAGTATACTGTAGCCCTGCCCAAGCGAGCAATGAAAGAAGTAAAAACTGTTTTTGACAAATACCTAATTATTTATAAACGTGTGAAAAAAATTATTACGTTTGCAGACGTCGATGATAAATGAAATTTTCATGAGATGAGTTGCTTGGTTTGTAAAAATTGTGTGACAAATTAGGTCAGCTTGTTGTATAATATTGTTTATTTTAGAGTACCTCAATAATAATAATAATAATAATAATAATAATAATAATAAAATAAATATAATTAAATAATTGTGTATTATAGAGGGTTTCTCTTTCATACAAAACATTAATTTACTTAAAATTTTATTATAAACTTATAAGAATAAAATCGTGACTTAGCACACCGTGACAGCCTTTGGCATCCCTCTAAGCTTATTTATACATACATATTGTGGTACGAGTTTTCTCTCTTCCGATGTTATATATGATTTTTTTTTGGTGTGTTTGTATACATGTTCGGTGTAGGCCCCCTACATGTTTAACACAAAAATAAAATATTTCTTTCGTGCATGACCGCGGTCGCATATCACATAAAAGAAATTTGTTTATTTTGTTAGGTTTATGATATGCAGACAAAGAAAAGCTCATCTGCGTTTATACATTATCTACTCGTTAATATGGTAAATTTTCTATTTCTATACAAAAAAAAAAAAATTAAATTTATTTATCCATAAAATAATTTTTATATTTTTTTTAGCTTAGCTACTGATTATTCAATAACCATAACAATAACAATAATTATAGTAATCAAAGATGTTATCTCTTAGTAATCTCTATAATAATAATACAACATGTGTATGTGGATGCGATCATCATTATCAACATGATTACATATATGTGCGCGATGTATGTTTTCTTCTATCCGCGATTATTGATTATCACGCCATAAAAATAAGAAAATAATAGAAATTGTAAAATTGTAAAATAAAATAGAAAAAATTAATAATTTTTATGTTTTTATATGACTCTCTTATAGGTGCGCATACAATGTTGACAATTACATTGTGAATTG
Source organism: Nephrotoma guestfalica (assembly GCA_963691935.1). Classification (NCBI taxonomy): domain Eukaryota; kingdom Metazoa; phylum Arthropoda; class Insecta; order Diptera; family Tipulidae; genus Nephrotoma; species Nephrotoma guestfalica. The sequence continues at coordinate 79,128,960 of OY829914.1, read as the reverse complement.
ACATATAACAAAGTATTTGATTGAATTTATTGATTACTATTTTACTATTTATATTTTGTTATCGAGTTTTATGTAAAAATGCAATTATTTGATTTTTATCAGAACAAATTAATAATTATTATACGCTGGGAAAATATAGATAAATGGCGGTAAAAGTTGTTGGTTTAAGTGGGATATAACAAGGCGGAAGATATTTTTTATTTTATATCCTGTCTTAGGTAAATACGTATTTATCTTAATTTTTTGTAATAGCCGATTAAATCTAGTGGTTTGCTTAGACGTCGCGTAAGAATTTTAACTTAATTTTTGCGCCTAAATCTTGCACTTAAGACCACGAGTTTGCTTTTACCACAAAATGCTCAAATTTAGTAAGATTTGATGAATATGTCCGACTAAAACTGATTGATTGATTGATTGACTCTGGTTGCACGACCAAGGTTTTAGGTAAACCCAAGGATAGGTTAATTAGATTGGACAGAATCGGCCCAGTTACAGACACAGATAATTATAGAAACACAATGACAACACAATTCTTCAGCGTTTAATAATTTGTCTCCTTCCATGAAAGGAACCCTTAGGAACTACCTTTTGTAAAAGTTTAAAATTAAATTATACAATTAGTTTGATGTAAATTTCGATATGAATTTCAAGAAAATTTAATTTTTTAACGCCACAATTAGTTCCATAAATTGACAATAGATGGCATCACTATCATTCGTTACCTATATGAAGTTGGTCCAAAATTCTAGCTCAAAAAATTACGGATTTAAAAGCGGGCAACACTAACGCAAGTGTCGTGAAAAAATGAAACTATCGTGATAGAAAATATTAAGGTACAAGCTTGCAATAATGTTACAGTTTAAAAAAAATGATAAATCATTAAAAAAGTTGTTGTGGTTCCTTATGTGTTGGGCCAAAAATTTTAACCCCAAAAATATTATTAAGGTACAGTAAAAACTGCGAAAGCCGAAATCTCAAGGGACCGATCTAATTTTCCACCATTGACAAATTTTCCGCGTCTCAGAGTTATTTTTGGATTTTGAATATTTTGAAAATCTATTTGGATGATATAGTATGTACATATAATTTGTGGTTAACTGGACTTTTAGTAAATATTTCAGTTATCTACAGTGAGTCGTCTTTCTATCTTAATCCATTAGTATTTACGCTTCATCTATTACTGGTGTAAAGTATGATTCGTAGTCGATTGAATTAAAATTCATTACCTTGAACTAATGAAGGTAGAACCTTCATTAGTTCAAGGTAATGAATTTTCAATTCACAAATTTTCGCGAACAGCATCGAGTCATCTTTTGTGTTTTGCAAATGTCTCCAAATTTTTTAAGCTCTTCATCATTTCTGATTTATTTGGCACATTTTCAATGTCATCATCATCATCGTCGTCTTCATCACCATCATCGCTGTTCAAATTATTTTCAACATCTTCCGAACTATGTTGTTGTACCAGTTCAACTATGTCGATACTACTGGATTCAGTGACTGAAACCGTCATCCATATTGACAAAATTTATTGCGCTGTGCAAATGATCGTTATAAATGGCATCTATTAGGTTTTGAATCTCCACAACTCCTTGTTCTGATTCTTTGTTGGCTTCTTCATTTAGATTAGCAGGGAAGCCGCAATTTTTAAAACATTTTTGAATAATGGTTGGTTTTGCACATTTAATTGCAGCGTCCAAAAAAACTATCGCATCCAGAATAGATATTTTTTTTTTGTTAAAGCTAAACCTGTGTTTCCGTATTCAATTTTACTAAGCAAATCTTTTAACATAAGTTTTCTGTAGTAAATCTTCACCGCCTGAATTATGCAGTTGTCGAGTGGCTGAAGCACAGACGTCGTATTTGGTGGTAGGTAGATCAATTTTATATTAGAAAACGTTGGCTTCTCATTTTGGCATTCAACTGGGTAAAAACTGTTTGAAAAATTTCTGAAGACATCCATGTCGTTGGATTATTGTAGTAAGAAACGGGAAGTGAGGATTTCTAGCATTTTTGAATCACCTTGGATTAAGGCTTTTACCTATTACGGCCGACTTTTCGATTGTTCCATCTGCGAATACAACCAAAAGCAACGTCAATCGTTCCTTTAATAACTTGCCGTGCGGACATTTTTGTCCTTTTAGGTGCAATGTCCTATTAGGCAAAGCTGTTTGATCAGCATTGGCGATATCTTTAATATTATAGTTTTCGATAATTCGCCCTAATTTTCCTTTCCACTCCTCAACCGTACGGCTATTTACTTCGTTTGATTCTCCACACGCAATGTTGAATGTAATGTTATACCTCGACCGAAAACTAGATCCATTCGACACCTTAAACTCGTCAATTTTCAATTCTCGTCCAATGTTTAAGGCTGCTTCTTTTAAAATTGGTCCAGAAATTGGTATATTTTTTGCGCGCGCTTTCCAGAACCACTCGAATGTTAACATGTTTACTGTTTCATACGTACATGATCTTGTCTTTTTACCGACTTTTTCGCTTTCCGCTGAACATAAATATTTTTTCTTTAATTCCTCTTTATTTTGCATGATTTAAATTTGTCGGTAACATATTTGAAACTTTTTTTTTCGGAATCTATGAGTCTAATTACATCGTATTTTTCTTTTAACGATAGGTAATGCGGTTGTTTACTCATTTTTATGCAATAAACTCAAAATATGTAGTAGCAAACTCAATAAATTTAAAAATTACATACCTGTCGTTCGTTCTACACAACTTATCATTTGAAAATCTTCTGTACACTAAATTCATAACCTGAAACTTTGACAATCAAAAAATTCAACAAACAAATTTTTAAAATCTAACTCTCTATATCATAAGGTTCATTTTTCGTGATATTTTCCGCGTTTAAAAATGTAACAAGCAAATAAAAAAATTACATAAATCTTACTTTCCGTCTTTGACAAATTAAAGTTCATTAAATTTACATTAAACATTACGAAAAAAAGGTTTCCGTCCACGTCTCACAGTTTTCCGCGTAAGGAGGTTGATATTATATTACAAATAGAACCTACATTTTTATTTTCCGTGTATAATGGGAGACCAGCTTTCGTAATTTTTGCCATTTACGAGTACAGTTTTCACTGTACTATAAAATATACGAATATTTACAGCATCAAGCACCTGCCAAATATTTTGTATTTTCGATATGTTAAATCAAAACTTATATTCTACTACCACAGCACAAGAGCCATATTTCAGCCCAAAAATAAATCTGTCGTAAAACTATATCAAACCCGCATGATAAATAAAACACTTGCCTCAAATCAAAAATGAAACTTTAACGAAATTAATAATACGTTTTAGTTCCGTGTCAGTTTATTTTGAGGCTTAACTTTTAGAAGTATAATTAGAATTTATGTTAAAGTGTACGTCATAGCATTATACGACATACACATTTATTGGGGAATCGGAGGACCGAGGGCTCCCCATAGTCATTAGTCCAGTAATAAAGAAAACTCGAATTAATCCGATACAGAATTATAATCAAGTACATATTTCGTTTTATTTTACTTTTTTGGGTTGACAGTAATATTTTGCTTTAATGATAGCATCAAGATAGATTTATTTTTGAGTGGAAATTAAAACATGGCGGTTTTTCTTTCGTTGGCAGAATAGTTACTGGGTTGGTATTTATAAAATAGAGACTTTTTAAACATTTTTGGGCTGACACTTGCCTATAGTCAAATTCTGTATATTTTAGAATTGCCTTAGATTTTTTTTTGGGGTTAAAATTTGGGCCAACTTCATATACATTCATTCATTAACATATTTATCGTTAAAAGAACAACGTGTCATAAAAATTTACACCATTTTGGGTATTTCATTATTTCCAAGACAAAAGCGAAGTTTAGGTGTCTATTCATTATTTCAATTTCAATATTATTCAAAATAATATACAAATAAACTAAAATGGAAGTGTGTTAAATCGCGAAGGATGGAAATTGTCAAATATGTTTCAACTTCCTTTGAAAAATCCTCAATTCACCTTGTATTCACTTGGTGTGCTCCATATGGTAACAATTCAGTACATCCGTGAAAATCTTTTAGACTACATTTCAACAATATTAAATTCTTGTAATATACTCGTATAACTCCAAGTGAACAACTGGGTAAACCGTACAACGGCTAATATTCAGGTCAATTTAATCAATCAAAATATAATAAAAACAGGGTGAGAAGGTGAGAATTTATTTAAAACAAATAAAAACAAATTTCAGATACTTGTCTGATGTTCAAATGGATGGTGTTGAATGTTTTTATCTTCTGTATCCAGGTTATAAAATATTAGAATCAAGGTACATCATTCCTTCAATCATAATTTAATAAATTTCACTCCAAATAACGGTAATTATCTATCCCTAATAAATCGTACTTTCTAGTTATGTAATAATCCCTATATTACTACTACCCTAGAATGAAACTCCATATAGTCCATCTACAACTCCCAATAATTCCAATTCTGTCTGTTTGGTAGCAGGGACTTTGGCCGACTTTCTAATTCCTAAAAGCGCAACATAATTGATTTCACCCTCTATACGATACATATCGACATTGGTGGTATTCAAGAGACTATATGATCTCTGGACTTTGTTCAACAACGAACTATTCGTGGTATCGAAGAAATTATACGTCCCAACTCAAAATTCTCAATTTAATCGACGAAAATTCGCAAAAATATTTTCAACTTTATGTTCTATAATAAATCTTTTAATAACTCACGTAACATAGTGGTGTTAATGCATGATGTCAATGCCCATCCTGGATATAGTGACTCATGTAATGAAAAAATAGTGGAACCAACCTATACCACGGAGAATCAAAGGTAAATGGAACAACCTTACGGTTTCTTGTTCTACCAACCGGTTTATTCATTACTAGTAAAAAAAGTTGTACGATCTACTGAATTGCAGTAACGCCGATTCTCATAAATCCGAAGTGAGTGACCAAAGCTACGAACACTTCCATGTACTACTAAGACATCTAAGACATCTAGTGACGAAGACATCTGTTTCACCGAAAACTTACAATTATAAATCAATAAATTCACAATTTTTGCAAGGTGAAAAATAAAAGCCCAATATCAATCCATTGCTTCATTCATTCAAGAGCAAGTCACTCAAGAGAATAGAAATATTAGTTCCTGAAAGTCAATTAATGATTCTATTAAAATTTAGGTAAATTCAAGAGCACCAGATCTATCATAAAGCCCATCCACAAGATCCATTTCTTCTATAGCACACTTAAAAACCTCCAGACAATGTTTAGGTAAAGCATATTCAGACCATCGTTTTCTTGAGTGCTAGAAACTTTTCCCAAACCTAAAAGCCATAAGTCTTAAGTAGCATAAAACAGACAGCCATTCCAAAACCGACCAATATATTTCCATTTCCTTCTGGCTCTGTGAATTATGAAAGTCAGAGGGTGAGTGGCTGAACCTCGTTTAATAGAGTGATTTTTCCAACTAGGATCCCTACACAAAAAGATGAGGTTTGACCAACGATCATATTTATACGTTCAGGAACTGCATCACCTGAAAAGTTCCCGGCCTGACATAGATAGTGCCACAAATTTAAAACCAGTATGATTTTTAAATTCTACCAACGTTGAAATAATACCTGTAAAATTTCATGACATTTCGATCATTAAGTATAGGAGTTACAGTTGTTTTAGTGACGCTACTTTTGTTAATTTCAAAACAATGAAAAAAAAAGAATTTGGTGTGTTGATTAAACACTGTTTTTGATGGGCAAGAACACTGTTGAAGCAAAGCAGTGGCTTGACAAGTGTTATCCGAATTCTGCACCAGAAAAATCAAACAACATTGACTGATGGTGCACGATTATGCACCATGCTCTGGACGCCCAAACTAGGCTGTGACTCCAGAAAAGATAAAAAAAAATCCACGATATTGTTTTGAAAAACCGTAAAGTGAAGTTGCGTGAGATAGCTGACATTGTAAAGATTTCAGTGGAACGTGTTGGTCATATTCTGCACGAAAATTTGTGCATGAGAAGCTATATTCGAAGTGGGTACCACATTTGCTCACAATCGATCAAAAACGATGGCGTACATTTGCACGAATTGCTTCCGCACCCATCGTATTCCCCAGATTTGGCCCCAGCGATTATTACTTGTTTACATACCTAAACAAAAAGCCCCAGGGAAAGTGATTTGGCTCCGTTGGGCTGATCGCATCGCAACAGAAGGAAATTATGTTGATGAATAAAATGTATTTTTCCCAAAAAGTTTTGTTTTCTTTGTTAGATCGAGAACTTTTCAGGCATTGTGTTAAGTAGAATGCTTCAGATAATATACTGGATCCTTAGTTGAGACTATCTGTTCAAGTTCCCATACCAAAGATAAAGCAGCCAAATGGTGTAAATGATTATCGTAGAATATTTTTGTGCAATATAGGATATTCACTTTATTCTTCCTAACTAAGATAAGGCTGCATTTGTGGCCAGTAGATTTACCCTTCGATTCAGTATACCTGAATATAATATCCATCTGCCTTCACCAAAACGTATGCTATCTATTTAGTTAACTGATTTAGAAAGGCTTGCTTTTAGGAGAAAACATCAATTAAATCGTTCAACGTATGTACAGAAAGAATAAGAAAATCAAAGGAGTCAAGCAAGGATACCTAATATACCCAGAATATTTTAACTTCCTTCTCAATGAAGTCTTACTCACAAAAGTTGGCAAGTTTTCCGAATTAGATCTGGAGCAAAGTGGCAATATACATTTACCATTATTTCTTGCCAACTAGTGATGCAAGATTTTACAATATTAGAACCCATTTTAAAATAATTGAGCCAACCTAAAATACGCTGGTTTAGAGATAAATCCGCAAAAATATACCACAATCATACGAGATCCCGCTCCCATATTTAATCAACCAGCCATGGTAGGAGCATAACACTATAGCAGGGGTAACGTTCACTCGTGTCAACATGATAAGATATATAGGCATCTACCTGACCTTCACATTAAATCGGCCATACACCATTCGCACTCGCTGTCATCAGGTAAATGGAAGCCTTTAAAAAAAAAGTACGAGTTTCCATTTAAAACAGCTATTAATGTGTAAAACTGTAACTGTACCGGCACTTACTTATGGCCTAAAAACTGCTGCGCTTACGTTTATCAATCACCGACGTCTAAGAAAGTATGAATTATTTTTATTAAATCAAATACTTAAGTTCAGTACCAATAAACTACTTACTCGGAAAGTATAAGACATATTAGAAGGCAAAACTATAACAAAGAGGATCAAGGCAAATACATAAAGCAATGAATATGACCGAACAAAACGTTATTTTACTATTAAGTTGTTTTTATTTGATTTAAAACCACGAAAAATGGAACGCTGAAATATAACTTATCGAAAAACGAAATGCCGAAGTACGAAATCCCGAAAAATACTGAAATATGTTGAATCCGGCTAGTTTCAATCGCCTCGGTCAAAAATACCTGATTCAACATTTATCAGGATCTTTTTGATTAACGTTTCGATTTATCAATTGTTAAAACTACCGACTTGTAACTTTATAATTATTTCGTTAAATTTGTAACTGGATTTTAAACTATGAAATCTGTACGTGCCTGTGACATAATATGTCGATGAAATGTTTTTTTATGTGTGATTTCGAAATTTCCAAATGACCTAAGGTAATGTATGAAACTATGTGGTGTACGATGTGGCTGGCTGGTTTACGGTATTCTGTAATAAATGTGAAAATGACATTCTATCCAAAATGAACGAATCGCTCCAAAAATTTAAAAATCGTGAGACGAGAATCGATAATGTTCTCAAAATAATGGAGACATTAGAAGAGACTCTGGCAACAGTGATTCATGCCTTGTTCCACTAACATCAGCGATATTAAGCATCCATCACTAACATCGTCGTCGTCACACAGAGACATACAATCAGAACCGGTCCTTCGTTGGCTCGAATTATTGTAGGAAATTCAAATTGTAAAGGGTGTCACTGAGTAGGTAAGGAAAAAGTAATATTAAAAGTTTTTACGAATGTTCGATTTAAGTTAATTCCTTAATCTATAAGCGTTCACAAATTTTTCCTTTCCTAAAAATAATTGTTAGTTGCCATATTAAACTTAAGAAAACTAGTAGATTTTTGTCTTATTCATTGCCAAATCGTATGGCTTTTATTGATTGAACATAACAGCTTGACAGTGATATCGTTCTATAAAAATGGAACTGCTGCATTACTTCGCTCAAACTGAGAAATGATTAAAAAATCAAAAGTAATGGGTGACACAACACGCGTGATTAGCGACATTGGTCAAAATAAATTGTCCTCAGTTGGTATTGCCATTTCATCATGGAAAGACATACACCGGAACAATGTTTACAAAGTATTGCATTTTATTACCAAAATTCGTGTTCAGTGAAAAATGTGTTTCGCATACTTCGTCCATTTTGTGGTCGTCATAATCGATCTAATGATCAAGTAATTAAAGCCATTGTGATAAAATTTCGCACCAATTTCACGTTATTGGACCTCATTCCACCTAATCGTTTGTGTATGGAGGAAAATATTGCTGCTGTACCGTCAATGGTGCTCGCTATCGCTCAATGATTTCGGACTGTTTTTGCTCAAAATATATGATCGAATCTGCTCGATATGTGGCAGCACTTGAAACCATAGACTGATTAAAAAATGAGTTCGGTGAGCAATTTATCTCACGTTGCGGTTCGGTGAATTCGCCGCCTAGGTCGTGCGATTTGACGCCTCTTGACTATCTTTTATAGGGCTACGTGAAGTCCAGGCTAATAAACCCACAATAATTGCCGTGGCAAATATTTACATGAGATAATCTTTAAAAAGTAAATGACAGACATTGGTTTATCGATTGACATAAAAATTTCATACATTTTTGCAATTTTACTTTTTTTTTTTAAATTTTAACCAAACGCTTAAAAAATCACCCGATAAATTATTTAGGCAAGGAGTTTACGTTTTATTTGTATGCAGTTCTACAGAACAATAACTATCTTACCTCAAACTTACTGACTGAGTAATCAATCGGGTTGCATAATTGGTCAATGACCATGTCAATTGAGGGAGAATGATGAAGAACATTTTTGATAATGAACTCAATGAGAAGGTTCTTTAACCATTTCATGGTTTTCTTGTAAAACGATGGAGTTTTTGAATTACAATGAATTGTGTTTTGTCTTTCAAAATTTAATCGATTCTTCGTAAATGGTATACTAAACAAAATATTGGCAAAACGAAAATTTTCCCGTAAAAATACATTTTATTAAACATTTATAATATCTGCTAAAATTTTGAAAAAAAATTATGTGAAGCTCCTTTTCAAATTTAATTGCCAACAATGCCATGCTACGAAGATCAAGATACTTCATGTGAAAGCTGCTCATCTTCTGAATCGTTTTAAATCACAAACCACTAGACTCTGCAAATTTATGTAAAAAGTATGAAGTTTCAACATAGATCGGTTGGTGCGCCTCTGGGACGCGCCTCTACAACCCAACTTCGCAAATTATTATTTTTTATTTTATTCTAAGGTCTGATTAGTTAAATTATTTTATCTAAGAATTTCTTTTAAATTATTTATCAAACGTTTGGAAATTTAAATGCTTAAGTGTTTATAACATTTTTTCCAATTTTAATTTTAACTATAGTCGTTACAAATTTGGTTGGCTACCTTTACTAATTTGGTTAACGATAATCCTGTCGGAATTCACTGATTAAACTTTTTTGTTACGCTGTCGATGGAACGTGTAATAATCATGTCTCAGAATGCTTAATTCGTAATATTGATTGACCAATTATAAATACAACATTTTTCTCAAAAAATAACGTGGTGATGCCTTACTAAAACCTGAACCGTGAACTTGAGTTGTGCCTCAAACAAATTAAAACCTTAAATGATTTTATCAAACATTCAAATAAAATAAGCGCAGATCAAATATGCACTTTAAAGGTGAAATTTCACCTTTGGAACCGACAAATATTAGCTATCGCCAATATAATTATGTGGACCAGTTAATTAATCATTTGCGCCGCCTTAAGCAAATCATGGAGATTTACGTAGACCATTTTGCTGCAATCACGCCAATATCCTGCATTATCGACAAATATTATTTCGATCGCATTACCTAAAACAATTACTAATCCCCCGGTTGACGTAATATTTTCGGCATTTTGATCAAGTTCTTCCAGGCGTACCAACTATACGTTGATAAATTTATTGGCAAGTGGCATCTCAGTAATAGATAAACCGAGTGAAATTAGGTTTGTAATTTCTCAGAATTACGTCAGCGAAGCAAAATCTCTCACTGATCAATCAGTTCATTCGGTTTCTATTATCGGCGGTACACGGCACATCCATATCACGAAGGTATTCTGAAATGTACAATTCAATGACAATATATAACAATTCGTCGACCATATGCTCTATCTGTGACTGACAGCGCAAATGCCTTCAAAATGTATAAACAAAAATAGGACATTTTATCGCGTGTGTCTGTTGAATTGGATCACTATGATTTATCTTTCAGAATATAATTAAAAGCAAAAAGAGAACAGATCCCTGTTGCTAACTTAGAGAACCCATAGCAGATTTTTTGTTGGGAATGGAGTATAAACGGCCAATTTATAATCCCTTAACTTTGCAAAATTTCATCAACAAACGAGCTTTGCGTAATTTGTTGAAAATACGGGAAGTTGTTTGTACGTACACAAAGGGCCATTTATTCTAACATGCCAAAAGTCAATTCTGTAGAGAAGTTCAGTGATGAGGCATTTCCGTTGGTACAATCTGATTCAAATCCTATCTTAGCAGCACAACCCAGTGTAACCAGTTTGGGTCCGTTCCATCCGACACAGTGAATCGAGACTCAATTTTATTAAGAAATTCGAATCCACCAACAACCAATGTGAACCTCAGCTACTTGAAACGACAAACGACTCGACTAGCGGAATAATCAAAACCGTTCGTTTGTATTAGTAGAAAGTGTGGGAAGTCCAATGAGATATGTGTTAGAGAGTGGTGCTTTGTTAAGCATATTAGACTATTGTTTGATGGAGTTCATATAGAAATTTTTGTATTCCATTCAAAAAAGTCCAAGGACTTTATTTAGTGCCCACTCCCAACTTCTATTATGCTAATCTGTTTCCTGTGCAATATAAATTTTTTTATTTCAATAGCTAGATCGCCCTGCTAAGCTTGGCTCTTATATATAAGATCTTGGTCATCACCTGTCGCTCTTGTAAGGAATCCGATTAAAATTCAGTAAAACAGCGTTTACTGAATCTGATGAGTTACTTTACCTTATTACGATCACGCCATTTGAGTTAGTAGCTCACCCCAAACGATATGTCGTTTAATGGATAAAGTGATATTAGTTGAATGGTAATATCTTTGTTTATTTGGACGATCTGCAAATCGCGCCGTCCAGTATAATTGAACATTTAGAGCTACTTAGTGTAGTGGGTCAACGTTTAAAAGATGCGAATCTCACAATAAATCAATTTAAGAGCCGATTCTTTTTTTGAAATAACTGAAATATCTGGGATCTGTTGTTAGGAGGCGTTGGCTTAAAAACAGTTCCCGAAAAAGTCGGTGATGCTTGTAACACAGGAATCGATAGCGTATTTTATCAAAAGGATGAAAAAGAAAATGGACACCCGATGGCTGCGGTCCTTAGCATAAAATTTCCGCCCATACATTTAGGGTTAACAGTTTACCATCATAATACATTACTCTAGTCCAAAGTGGTTGATGTCACAAAATGACCTCACCGGAGCTTGAAACTGTTTTGAAAATATGTTTAAAACAAGAAATGGAACTATCGTCATTTAAATAACGAGTTTTGTTTAGTTCAGATTCATACGTAACTGCTTACCAAGTAGCGCTGTAATATCGATTTGTTCATTACTCGAAAGTCGACTCGAAACCATCAATGTGTAATTGGATTCCGAAAATCGAACATGGAATACAAATATTTGTGATAACCGATTCCCAAATTTCATTTAACTGGTTCAGAGATGGCAAGTCCTAGTCCTAATATGATATGGATAAAATGTACAGAAATCAAATTTATAATAACTCAAAGCAAGGCTATCTTAATTGTTTCTTAAGCGGTTGCTTGGAGTAAATTTCAGGGGCAGTATCGAGACGAATATTCCATATATTAACATGTAATTCTTCATTTTAATAAAATTGATTACTTATTATCTGAAATTTTATTCAGCAATGTTTTATCTGGCAGTGTCTAATTCAGAATTTCATCCAAAATCCATTTTGGAGTGTAATTTTCTCAAAACAAACCCAATACTTTTAATTTAGTAGTTGAATATTATGCGGGGCCAAATAGAAAGGCGCATACTATGTTTTAAATGATCGTAAGCACTTATACTAGTCGTAATACAAGTTCCGTAGGATTCCATTAAAACCCCAAAATTCAGACGATAAAATAATATTACATAGGTAGTAAAAAATTATAAATATTTACAATCATATATAGGCAGACAACATAAACCATAAGTTATTTATGTCTGGGAAAATTTGTAAAATTTTCAAGTAATTTATCTGTGTGTTCAAAACCGATATAAAAGATAACACAAAACGATATATGCATGATAGAAAAATGTACGTTCTGTACGCGATAAATAAATAAAATTTTATATGAACTAAGAATTTATTTGCGTATGAACACGTTATATGCAGTTTATATTGCACAAATTCAAAGTGAAACTAAATATAAGACACTTAACCTCTCTCTTAATCTATCGCACTCGTATCATATATTTTGAGTGTATACGGAAGCTTTTTATAATAAATATATTTAGTTTGCTTCTTGCTTGTATTATTTAAAAGTACATATAATATCGTCATCAATCATAATTTATGTTCAATATAAAATAAATATTGTAATAGTTAGTCTATTTATAAACATAATAAAATAACACGACTTCCGATCTCTTATATTTACGCTATATATCTTCTTTTTCTTATAAACAAATTACTATAATTGTATGAACAGTTTTCCCAAAACATCTTATAAAACGCGCAGCACAAACAAAAAAAAAAAAATAAATTGAAAATCTAATAAATTAAAATGAAGAAAAATTGTATATTTGTTTTGATTTAGATTACAGACACGTTTTAACATTAAGTACACAACAACGGCAACAACAAATAACATCCAATTATATCGTGTCTGCAAACATAAATTTTATAAATTGTAAGGTTTTTTTTTTGTATTTGTAATTTAATTTTTTTGTGTTTAGTTTTTAAATTCCAAAACGGTTTTGAACTCACGACCTTATATGATTTTATTTAATTTTCTTATATATTTAATTTAATAATAGAATTTAATTTAATTTAGTAAATAATAAAATGATTCTAATTTATTTTCATTCATCGCTCTTATAAATCAAAAGACTTGAATTGAAATATGTATGTGTAATTAAGTGCATAAGCGACGAACCTGCTCAATTGCGTGTGATCGCATTGAAACTCAATGTAATGTAATGATGCAATATTTTTCGGAAATGATTGTGTTATAGTTAAATAAATAAATAAATAAATATTACGAGAATGTTTTTATTCGTAGGGATAATCGTTGAATTTTTTTGATCGCAATTACGCATGCCAGATCTAAATAAAATGATAAGAATTTATTATCGCGTAAAATATTAAATGAAAATTTTTAACAAAAAGTGAATGAAAGTATATACTATGGCACCAATAAACTATATTTTATCTATTGTAGTCACAGATGCAAATTAACTCTGAATGCTTTTATTCGAGATCAGTGTTATAGAAATAAGTTAAAGCCGCTCACTATATTTGGTTCGGAATGGGACCGATTAAAATAGTAGTAGAGATTTACCTTCAATTAAAACTATTACAAAATAATTTTGATTGAATACTTTAAGTTAAAGTTAAATTTTCTTTCACTTAACAGTTGCAGATACGTACTCTTTTAATCGATTCTGTTGAGTACTGTTGTGCAATGTTTTAAAATCTGACTTCTTCTAAATGTGTAACAAACTTGAAATCACAAACAGTAAAACAGTAATTGATTGGAGGTATACAGGTATATTCGTTAGGTATAAATATAGTTAGGTATAAAAAACACTGCGCGATTCTTATTCAATGTTTACTTTTAATGTACATAAAATCGACAACTTTCGATCTCGAAAATATTTATTTATTAATTTACCTCGAATTCAAGATACCAGTGCAATCGTACGTAGGTTTGTTTCCGTTCCGGCAATTGATGATAGCGACGACTGACGAAAAATTGTTGTTTAGTAGAAAGTCAATTCGTTGCTGCTGTGATCGATTATTGTCTCTAGCAATACTAGATTAAATATCTGTACTGAGATATTGATCGTATATTTAATTAATAAATAACAAAAGTTTAATTTAATTTAATAAATAAAAAAAATATTGAAATCTATTTTCATTCATGACTTGTAAAAATCAAAACACTCGCATTGAAATATTTATGTTTATGTAGTTAAGTGTACAAGCGACGAACCTGCTCAATTGTATGGGATCGAATTGTAATCTATAACGTAATTTTGTAATATTTTTCGGAAATGATTGTGCTGTATTTAATAATTATTACAAATATTACGTGAATGATTTTATTCATAGTCTACACAATGCTTTTAAAAGCTGTGAACTTTGATCTTTTGTGGTTCATGTAAAAAAAAAACAAAGTGTATGTCGAAAAATACGAAATTATTAAATTTTTTTCCGAAACCAAATTGTGCTTGGTCAATTCGCCAAGGATGTTCGCTGAGTTTTTTTGTTCTCAAAAGTGACTAAAAGTATCAACGTGAATGAAAGTATGTTGGTTAATTCCAATTAACTATAATTAATCTATAGTACACAGTAAAAAATTTTGTTGGAATTTTACTGCAATAAACGTTGGCACAACATTTGCCAACGTTTAATGTTGTACAAAAAAGCCGAAGAGTAATTTTACACTTCGATTACTAATTATGCTTGATCCGGAAGGAAAATTACACAAAAGTCTAAACACACTAGTGGTAAAATAAAAAGCTAATTAAAGAAAGTGCATCAATTTATGTTTCGATTTTACTATTTGCCCGAATAATAAATTCGCACAAAGCAAAATTACTTTGATAGTATGAGTAATATTAATATGCGGAAGTAATAGCTAGTAAAATTACGTGGTTTTGTAGGTATATACTATTTTATTTTTAATATTTGTGTATTTTTGCAAAGAAATAATTTCCTTACAACATAAATGTTGTAAAAAAAATATGTAAAATTACACATTTTTTTTACTGTGTAGTCACAATTACAATTTTACTCAACAAAAATGCATTTCAAGACTTTTTAAAGAAATGGTTTAAATATGACTCCTTTTAAACGTATAAAAAAGTTCAAACCATAGACATTAAGTGGTTTCGACGTTTGTTTATCGTTAAATTTATTTGCATAATTGTTCAGTAAAGTGGAGAGATTCCACCATAAAATCCACCATAAATCGACAACTTTTGCCATACTATGTGAATATGGCACATATCCACTTTAACTTTCATGCCAAACGATTGTTTGCTTTTTATTTTCCACGTTTTAAAATTTTAATTTATTACTGTGGTGTAAGAAAAACTTATAAATATTCTTGTGATGTTGTACGTGCGAATTATCGAATTATTAGATCTTGCTATACTCTAGCTTCCCAGTAAAGGAAAACGACTCCAAACACATCAAACATTAGAGCTGAAAGAATTAATTTCTCGGGATGAAACAATAAAGACAAATTTCAAAATTTCAATATAAATTGCACACTTTGTTATAAATGAGCTGGTATGCTCAAAACAGGGTGTGAAGTTTACAAAATTATTGTAAACTAATAAATAAACAAACAAATAAATAAACAAATAGGTATCGATTCGGCTCTACTAAATAAGTTGTTATTTGGTAGAAAGTAAATCCGTTACGGCTGTGATCGATGATTTTGTCGTATTGTCTCTATCACTATTAGATTAAATATCTGTACTGAGATATATGATGTAAGAGTTAAGGAAAGCTGTTTGCAGTCTAAGTTGAATACATTGCTGTTCTGAATTTTGACTCATTGCTGTTATGCAGTATCTATTGTTGTTATGGTGGACCAGAGCTAAATATTCTAAGTTTCAAACAAATGAATATATTTTTATGTAGCTAGTTTTAGAATTTTAAAACAGGGCTAAACTCACGATCTTATATGAGTTTACTTATTTAACTAATAAAAAAAGTTGTAAATCTTGGTTATTAGGCTTTGATACTTGAAGACTTCTGATTGTGGAACAATTTCGGTAGATTGATTGTCTTTATTTAAATTTTTATATAAGGTTGAATTTATAATTGGTCTAATAAATGAACTTGGGTAACCGTTTTCCAAAAGGGTATTTTTTGCATGTAAAGCTTATATGTAAAGGTTTAAAAAAGTAATACCTTGCTTTGAAACTTTGTCCTATTTTATTCACAACATTTTTAAAAAAAATTACCGAAATGACGTCCTTAATCGTTTTCAAATTTCGGGAAATCAATTTATTTCATTTGTTTATTCGGGGAAACGTTTCTGCAATTTCTTGGCTCATCACTGTAATAAAACTTCAAGAACGTTTCTCACAAAAATTCAATTTAATTATGCCATGAATTTAGTTCTATATAATTGTTCCATTCATCAATAAAATATATAAAAAATTTTTTGGTTCACCGATTAGTCTCGCGGTTGCAAATTTAGTTATGGAGTTTGTTAAATCAAGTGACTTCAACTCATTTAATCATAACACTAAATTTACTATCGAATTAGAATCTAACTTCATCTTGGTGGTTCAATTTCGACTGGTTGGTTTCACAAAATTACATGGTCTGATAGATATCTTAGTTTCGATTCCCGTCTTCCAATTTTTCATATACGTAATACAGTGAAAATAGTATGTTCTTTTATAGGACCCTATTTTTCATAAGGACAAGTTTCAGTTACTAAAAAATACTTTTTTGGAAAACGGTTATCCAAATTCATTTATTAGACCAATTATAAATTCAACCTTTTACAAAAAATTTTAAATATAGAAAATCAATCTGCCGAAATTGTTCCACAGCGAGAAGCGGTTAATAATGGTTATATTGGAATTCCATATGTGAAAGATTTACATGAACAAATCAGTTCTTGCCTTTAAAAATTTAATTTTAAAGTTGTGGCAAAAACTAATAACTTCTTAGGTAAATCTGTTTTCTTATCTTTAAAAGATCCCACACGTTTAAATAATAAAAAAGAAGTTGTATATAAAATTACTTGTACTTGTAACAAAATATATAAGTTATAACATAAAAAATAAAAAATAGGCTTAAATCCAGGAAACGATTAAGTTTAATTTAATTTAATAAATAATAACATGATTTTAATTCATTTTCATTCATCGCTTGTATAAATCAAAAGACTTCAATTGAAATATGTATATGTAATTAAGTGTACAAGCGACGAACCTGCTCAATTGCGTGTAATCGAATTATAATCTATAACGTAATTTTCTAAAATTTTTCGGAAATGATTGTGATATACTTAATATATATATATTTAATATTTATTATAAGCAATCGGTAACTTTTTCGGTACGGACGCGTATAATGATCATTGTTTTATTGTGAAAGCTTGAATATGAAGCTTTTGTGGTGTAGGTAAAAAAATCAATCAATAGTAGTGTCGACAGCTTGGAAAATTACGAATTAGGTTTTTAATTTTTTCCGAAAGCACATGAAATCGTGACTGAAATTGTGATAAAAATATAAGTTATTGGTTAATTCGCAATTACATATGCAAGATGTAAAGAAGATTATAAAAATGTATGACCCTGTTATGGTTTTCGCCTCGCAGCACATTTGCCTTGAGTAACTAAATCACCCGACTTTTAAATTATCGCTTTTATGTTGGTGAACCGTTGATTGTGGTACCATAGTGGATTCGGATATTTTCCTTAAACTTTTTATTTGCGGTCGAAACGGTATAGAACGCCAAACTTTCAGAGTTTTTGACATTGGTTTTGTAAGCATTTTGATTTTGAAATCGAAAAAATGATGTGTTAAAATAAATTTTACCTAGATACTATCATATGGCTCAGTTTATGATTAAATCGATCCCTTATTGAAAACTCGATAAAAAAACTTACTCAAGGTCTGTTAGTGATAAGGCTGTTGTTAGTGACGCTGCGTAAAAAATAAACGAGAGAAAACAGATATTAAATGGCGAACAATTTTGGCATTTAGTTCACTCTCGGCGAAGCGCATAATACCAAACCGGTGAATTGAAGTCGTCGGCGAATCAATGTAAAAACTATAATAGGTGTATTACTGTTGGATAAAATATTAAAACAACGAGAATGAATGTATTTACGTTGGCACCGAAACTATAATTAATGTTACTCGCAAGTGCAAATTACTCTGAAAGGTTTTTTGCAAGCTCAGCGGTTTAGAAATAAACCGAAGAAGCTCACTATGGCATATGTTGAAACAGTATGTAAGGTACTACGCCATCACAAAACAGTACAAAACGGGATCGAATAAATAAGTAGATCACAAAACAGTACATTGTACTGTAATGGAATGTTTAATATTTTTTCAAGCAGAAATTGGCCTTAATAAGTAATTAGAAAATAATTTTGATTGAAGATTGACTTTAATATTTCTATATAAATCTCTTCCCTAGTATTTTTGTTTTGTTTTTTGAAGTGCTGCTTTAATCGGTCGTGGACCTTACCATGTACGTTAATGTACTATGTTCAGTTTTGTAATATTGTCTTTTATGACATTCTATTTTATCACATCGTGTTTTGAAATGTTTTAAAATGGGACTCTTTCGAAGGCATGTTTCTCCTTCAATTTGTTTGAATTAATTTTGACAACTTTTGCCAAATTGACAAGATTTGAATGGAATTTGGGAGTAAGTATGTTTGATTCTGTTTCGGGCATTGGATTTGAATTAACGATAGCGATTATATATGAGAAATTGCTGTTTTGTAGAAAGTCAATTCGTCGCGGACGTGATTGACGTTTTTGTTGTTTTGCCCGTAGTAGTTGTAGATTGAAAGTCTATATACTGAGAAATTTGATCTACGGGTTAAGAAAAGGTCTCCTAATGTGGACACATTGCTGTTATGCGGTATTCGAGATTGTTGTATTGAGAACCCGAGCTAAATATTGCAAGCTTAAAAGAAAATTTATTTATTTCTTGGTGGTTAGTTTCCAAATATTAAAACGATACTGAATTCACGATCTTATATGAGTATATTTAATTAATTAGTAATAAACTTTAATTTAATATAATAAATAAATAAATAAATTCTAATCTATTTTCATTCTTCTCTCGTATAAATCAAAAGACTTGAATTGAAATACGTATATGTAATTAAATGGACAAGCGACGAACCTGCTCAATTGCGTGTGATCGAATTGTAATTTATAACGTAATTTCGTAATATTTTTCGGAAATGATTGTGTTATATTTAATATACATTTAATATTTATTACAAATATTACGTGAATGGTTTTATTCATAGTTTACACTAAACAATTCTTTCAAGAGCTATGAACTTTAAAAGTTTTGTTGTTCGTGCAAAAATATAATGTTTCATTTAGTTCCCAAATTATTAATCTATGGTAGTCACTAGTGCAAATTTACTCTGTTTAATTTCGAACTCTGTGTTATAGAAATAAACAAATAAGTTTTCCAAAGAAATGTATACAAATCTTGAAAGCATAAATAGTAACTGGTTGCAGGAATATAATTCGATGCATTTTTCTCAATTTATTTTAATAAATTTGTCAGCGAAGTGAGGAGCATTTACGTAAACTTGGTTCGATTTCATTCTGTAAATTTTATTTGAATTGACAAGAGCGACCGCTGATGACAAATTGTTGTTTAGTCGAAAGTGAATTAGTTGGTGCTGTGAACGATGATTTGGTTGTGTTGCCTCTAACAATATTAGATTGAATATCTATACAGAGATATTTGATCAAAGAGCTAATTAAAGCTCTTTGCGCCCTAAACTCAACACATTTGTGTTCTAGATCTTGCAACAATGATTTTATGAAGTACCCGTAGATTCTTGTTATTGGGAACCAACCAAATATTACAAGCTTCTAAGAAAACTATTTATTTTTTCTGTGTTTAGTGTTTAAATTTTAATATGATGCTGTACTCACGATCTCATATATAATTATTTAATTAATTAATAATAAACTTTAATTTAGCTTAATACGTAAAAAAATTAAATATATTTTCATTCTTTGCGATTATAAATCAAAAGACTTGAATTTAAATATATATAATTATGAAGTGTGTAAGCGACGAACCCGCATAATTACTCAATTGAATTGTAATTTAGACTGTATTCTCGTAATAATTTGCGGATATGTTTTTGTTGATATTAATTATTAATCTTGCTTTAAAAGCATGTGTTTCGAGTTTTTGTTTTTAAGTTTATTTGGCTGAGCTGATAGAATTTCAAATTTACGGAACAGTCAGATTGGTTAGTAAGGTTTACGAGTACGTATATACGAAATAATGAATTTTTCTTCAGCAAAGTTACTAAAATATTTATAATATACGAGAAGATTATTTAAATTTTTCGAAATAAAATACAAATTAGTTAGAGATATAGAATCAATTTTTTGCAGTTATATTTCCAGATATCAAGAAGTTGGAAAATATTTGATTTACTTTTAAATTTGATTTACTAACAAATAAAAGTTGTGATTCCTGTTAATGAAATTATATTTTCAAAAATCAAATTTGTTAATATTTTATTAGATACTTGTAATTAATTGCTTGGAAATTTTAATAACACTTGTGATGATTGGTTAATGAACATCTCCGAATAAGATCTTTCTCTTTATGTTAAAATTATTTTAAGTTTGGGTAATAAATTTTGTCCACCTTCATTCAATTATAATTCGGTTCCTTATTTTAAAATTATGTCTCATGGTGAAAGTGCAATTTTTTATTTGAACGATAATGATGCTTTTACTAACTAACTAAACTGTTTCGGAAATATTTTGTATAACTTTAGATATGTCTCAAATTCAAAAAAATTAACTACAATTGAACTTGCCCACTAATGAGTTCTCCAATTTGTCCAAAAATGTTTCAGAAGATATAGGTCTGAGCCATTTGAATTTTCAACCTTTGTTTTATTTTCGTTATGTAGGTGATAATATAACGGCAATCCATGAAAACGAAAATTATAAATTTCTTTACCTTTTTAACTCATTGCCTAATACCATTAAATTTACTGTTTAAAAAGTAATTGACCATGTTTCTTGGCTCATACCTCTTACAAAATTCACAAAATAAAAATTAATACTCAAAAAATTACTTAAACCTTTTAGAAAACATTTTATTAATTAATCAATATCCTAAAAAGTTAATAAATAATGATAGTAAGAAACAGGAAAAATATTATCAAAAATGTACAACTAATCCTGCATACGAGTACAAAAAATCGTTTCGAAACATTTAAACTTTTATTCAAAAATTATAATTTCGGCCAACATCCAGTATAAATGATATTTGTTTTTTAAAATTAAAAGATCCGAAAACACTTTAATAAAAAAGAATTAAATCTTATGTATCTGATAAAATGTGATGATTGTAACGTAATTTACAAGGGACAAACAAATCAGATTTTATAAACTTGTACGCCACTGGAATTTAGGATTAAATTAGGCCGTTTCTATCAAATGACGAGAAGAAAGCTAATAATGTAATAATTTCCCATTTAGATTATGGTGGGATACGTATCAGCGAAGATATAAACAAATGAAAATGAGATTTAGAAGCCGGATTGCCTTACGACGTAGCAGGACAATTAGAAATAATTGATTACAAGCAATTATATCACAATATAAATGTTGATAGTGAAGACGATGGGCTGTTGTTACCCTTGGCAACTCAGTTTGAAACTAATTTCGATTCTGAAAAAGTGGAAAGTGAACTACTATGGGGAAATCGTCCAGCTGAGTTTTTACAATTACCAAAGAACTCTTTTATAGATTGGGAAATAAAACTCCAATTGAACTGTTCCGCGAATTCTTTGATAAATAATTGTTTCGGGATAGAATAGTTTTCCCCAGGAAGAAATGTATTGGTCTGTAACACCAAACGTACATTTTCAAATAATTAGAGATGCCATTCCACGGAATATGTATAGACAAATAAAGACATGTCTACAGGCAAATAATAATAACAGTGGACCGCACGGTAAAATTTTACAGGGCATGTACAGTTTACAATACAATTTTATTGAACTTCTCGAAGTTTGGAATTTTTAATCACGTTTTAATAACGATAATTCAATTGTCTCCTTTATTGTCAAATTTCGAAGATGAGGATTCAATAAATTCTATGAAACTTTTTTCATAGGTGAAGAAATCGTTTATTAATATATCATGCCCTAAAATAGTGCATTTGTATAATATCAACATTGGAGGGGTGAAACTTTTTGACGGATTTCTATCACAATTAAGATTGGGAATTAAAGATAAAGAAAAAATGTGTTGGTTGTCATTTTTCACCAACAGTTGTGATTTACAAGTGATAAATGTTTGATGTCTTCATAAATTCATATTCACCATAATTCATTTTTAAATATCAGAGAAAATGTTGAAAACATGGTACTGATGTTCCACCACGTTAGATATTCAAAAGAATTTCGTTTGAGTTGCGTTTTTGCAACATGCTAATAAAACTTTAAATTTATAATATTTAGTGGATTATCGTTATCATTTTATAAAAACTATCACATTGATCTAGTAGTTTTGAAGGGGCGTGAAATGGGTTAGTGCACTTTCAGAATACATTAAAGATGCTAACCATAACATCATTTTGGACGATGTAAAATTTTTAGAAAAAAAAAACAAATTTTCAGGAAAAAATTTAGCTTGAATTGGATGGGAGCTTGTATGCATTAAATTATAAAATATAACTAAGTAGGATAAACACACTTCCTTATTTTAATGGTCGAACTGCTATCTAGTATAAACTATCTTTTCATACTGCGTTTCATAAACTTTAGTTTTATGAAAATTGATATTTCGCTCATTTAGTAACTATTCGAAATCAATGTTCTGCATACGAAAAAAATGGTAATTGTAAAAATTGTGTAATTCTAAACATATAAAGGACAAAAGATTAAAAATTGAATGAAAAACGTCATGTTTTAATGGCTCATTTGAATTAAAATGTGAGCTTTTTACAATATCAGCAATATTAGGTGCAGCTTTCTATATTTAATCTTATGTTATTTTCAATTATAAGTTATCGTAATTTTGCAACAGAATAATTGTATTAATGTTTAATGACAAACTGTATATTGCAAAACAAACAGTCATGGATTTACATAAAAGCTCGTGGTAGTTAGTACCTCTGAATTTGAATATCATTACCATCCTAGGTGAAAAAACTCTTAACAGTTTTAAACGTTTCCATATTTTAAAAGTAAAGTAAAGTAAAGCTTATTGATTTTACAAAATTTTTTGATGAAAATTAATTTCGAAAATAAGCGAGTTAGAAAAATTATACGAAGCTATCCAATTAAAGGGGATCCGTTCAGAACTGCATAATTTAAAATCGCATTTTTCAAAACTGCATATTTAAAAACTGCATAAGGTACAAAACAGCATTTTTCAAAACAGCATATTTCAAAACGGCATAAGGTACGAAACGGCATACGGTACAAAATTGTATTTTACAAAAATGCGGCATAAGGGTTACAACGGCATTTTACAAAACGACATTTTTCAAAATTGCATTTTTCAAAACTGCATGTTTCAAAATGGCATAGGTACAAAACGGCATTCTTTAAAACTGCACAAGGTAAAATGAAATATTTCAATCGATTATGAATCTAGAGTTATCTTTTCATTAATTTTTGGAATATGACCAACAGGTACGATTATTTATTAACGGAATACGATGAAGTTTGACTTGAATGAAATTTTTGAACGATTCTTGGTTCAAATTCTAGGATAAAGTCAAATGAAAAAGAACTTGTCTATTTCTTAGTCGATTAAGATCAAACTTCACATGTTCCTGTGGTAGACTTGAATTTACAAACGAAATTGATTATTGCAAATTTCTTCTACATGTTTTATATAAAAACTTTAGTAGGTATGTTATAAGAAAAATTTACCTTCATTGGAATTACAAATTATTTGAAGATTTAGTATGCATATAATATTCTCCTTCACCTAAATTTTTATATAGAGCTTCGAAGTTCTAGTTAGTTACTAAAATTGCATGGTCTTAGCAGATTACTCCATATTGGAATACATCTCATGCAAGCTTTTTCTTAATTTATCGGGTTTATCGAAAAATTCGATTCAAAGATATTAGTTGCAAGATATGTAGCGTTATTAACGTACGTCGCCACTACAATTTTTGTGTGAGGGTTTTTCTATTTATGGTCCTGCCCAAGATAGTAAATTTTAAAGAAATCACAACAATTTTTTGTTTATCGACCTATATAATACGGTGTATAGCATACAATTACATCAGAATATCGTGTATACTACATCGAAGCTCAGGTATATATTTATACACATGACACCTGGTATGTATTACGTTAAAACGGTTTGCAATAGTTTTATTAATTTGATGTTACTTAGAAACAGTGGGCGAAGTTCAACGGAAATTCCTACTAAAATGTATCGAATATTTCAGCAGCAACGAACAACGAATTATTATGTATATATTAAAAGAACCTGAATAAACGATAAATGTCGTTTTGAAAAATGCAGTTTTGTGAAATGCCGTTTTGAAAAATGTCGTTTTGAAAAATGCCGTTTTGTACCTATGTCGTTTTGAAATATGCAATTTTGAAAAATGTCGTTTTGTAAAATGCAATTTTGTGAAATGCCGTTTTATACTTCTGTCGTTTTGTACCTTATGCCGTTTGGAAATATGCAATTTCGACCGGGACCCAATTAGAGGTGCCTAAACCTGCAAATCTATTTTAGAAGATTTAGTTTATTATGTTGTATAGGAAACCATCAAATCAACTTATCAAACTTGGAATTTTTAATTAACAGAATCATTAAGTGAAATTTTGTGTTAGCTTTTCGTAAAGAAGCTTATTAGTTAAGAAGCTTTACTGGAAATATAAACCACAAAATCAATATACTTGGAAAGGTTTTGCGTTTTACTTTAAATTTTTAATAAAAGCTACTCGATTTATTTTGAAAAACGGAAATTATGGGTGAATTGATAGGTGGATTAAATATTTAAGCTTTGGTGCTTTTAATAAATTTTAATTTATTAAAACACTTTTATCCCGTTAAAAAACGCGCACAGATCCATAATATTCGTTTTTTAAAAGAGTTTTAATCGTCTGAAGTTACTTAAAGCGATGTAATTATTTAACTTTAAAATTGACTATTCTCTCCGCAATGTGGGCTTAGACACATTTTTTGTCTTATTCAATAAATTTTATATTTTCGCAGACTTGTTTTAGCCAGTAATCAAAAAATAGTTTATCGCGAAGTTTTTAATTTTTTGGGAGATTATTTTCCTTTCTTCTAAAATCACTATAATTAGAATTTAATAAGGACCAGTTGATTTAACGTCAAGGAATTAAAAATTTCAGTTTCAAGTAAAATTTGTTATTTAAAAAATACGAAAAAATGTCTTTTAATATTTGGCTTGAAATTCCAACTATCAATGTTAATCGTAATTGTAATGATTTACTGTATTATAGATTGGCCAGGTTATTGATTTTTGCTAGGTTTCATGAAATGCTGGCTTAACACGATCTCTGTAAAAGGAACTATTTCGTACTTTTCTTTACAGAGTACTTCTTAAGTTAATTTTTGATATACGAGGGCGGATTGAAAATGAAGCTACCTAAGTAGGAAAACAAAATTTTTTTTTGCCAAAAACCATTTATTTCTCAACATAGTCTCCATTTAGTTCGACACACTTAGTAAGACGATATTCCAACTTTTTATACCATCTGAATAATACGATTTCGGGAACCCCTCAAAATACGCGTTAGTTTCGATAATCACTTCTTCGTCTGAGATGAATCTTTGTTCTGCGAGCCATTTTTTCAAGTTTGGAAACAGGAAAAAGTCACTAGGAGCTAAATCTGGACTATAATGTGGATGATCAACCAATTGGAAGTGTATTTCACGTAATTTTAGCATTTGTTCGAATTTTAGCATTTGTTTAGTTTTTGTTCGACACTGAGCAAACGCGGCACCCATCTTGCCGATAGCTTTTTCATATGCAAATGTTCATGCAAAATGTTGAACACACGCTCATATGATATGTTTACCATTTCAACAATCTCACGCAACTTGACTCGGCGATCATTCATAACGATATCGAGGATTTTCTTAATATTTTCTTCAATAACCACCTCTTTTGGCCTTCCTGTTGATGGTATTGTTGCAGTGCTTCTTCGGTACGCGTTTAAATTCAGCAATCCAATATTTTACCATGTTATCTGACGGAGCAGACTCACCGTAATGTTTATCGAGCTTTTCTTTTGTCTCTTTCGCCGTTTTCCCTTTCAAATAATAGTGTTTAATCACTGCACGAAATTCGTTTTTTCCCATTTTTCATGAAACACGAAAGTTGCTTACTTCAAACGACTACAACAAATAAACTAATCAATAAATTTGGGTGAAATTTTAACAGCTGACGTTTGGCAGATCGCAATTTCTAAAAAACAAAAATTTTTTGTGTTTATGCTGCCATCTAGCGCTAGGTAGTTTCATTTTCAATCCGCCCTCGTATGTAGAAAAAACCTCTTGTATTTGACCAATCTTTAAAAAAGTGAAACAGTACAATCGGTAGAATCTCTGAGAGTTGGTGTTTCAACTTATATAAGAAATGGGACTTTTTCGTATTTTGTGAAGTGACCAATTTTAATTCAAAAACACTTTTTGAGCTAAATAAATCCAAGGTACTCTATGAAAACTGCCAACACAAGTTTTACTATGAAAGCT
Organism: Nephrotoma guestfalica; assembly: GCA_963691935.1. Classification (NCBI taxonomy): domain Eukaryota; kingdom Metazoa; phylum Arthropoda; class Insecta; order Diptera; family Tipulidae; genus Nephrotoma; species Nephrotoma guestfalica. The sequence goes on along the minus strand of OY829914.1, from coordinate 79,101,901 downwards.
CCCAATTTACTCGCAGCCTATAGATGCATTATCAGATAATTAGTTAATTTGGATATTTTAAATTTTATTAAATTAAAAGAAAGATGAATATTAGAAATAAAAGCATTTATTAGCTTAGTAAATAGTTAGTTTAAAATTATGTAACCCGATTGCAAAACTTAGATAACTTTATTATTTAATTAAATTTTATTTCATCAGATAATAAGCTTTTAACGATGTTAAACCATACATTTTCAGGTTACTAATAATAATAATTTAAAATAAAAGGTTTTGGAAATTAAATTAAACCAAGGTTTAAATCAGGAAGGTGGAATGTAGTTTACTTAGAAATATACAGGGTGCTTGAGACTAGCGGTATTATATTGAAAGGGATGAACGGGCAAATCTGAGTAGTGAAAATCAGTATTCTACAGTTTCATAACCAAAATCATCGTGAAAAAATAGGCATCTCCACGATCTTGTTTCCGAAATAACTGACGGTGAACATAACTTTTCGATAATATTTCTTGGCATTTTGAGTTTGATTGCAAAAATTATTTTTCTTCGTTGAAACCAAATACCAGTAATATTTAATTTAATAAAAAGTACAAAATTTTCTTACGGTCAAAGTTTATGTTAACTCTTTTTAACTTTAATGGCCTAACTAGCTCTTAATAATATTTTCTCAGATTTTTATGATTTTTCCCCAACTTTAATATAATACCACCAGTCGCCCACTCCCCGATTTTTAAACGGTCGAATATTATGGAAGTTATATTTGAAAAGGTTCTACATAATCTTGCTTTGCAAGAATATTTGTCTTTGAAACTGTCTCGTACTCTGTCCAAAGCCATGGTTTTAATTGTTTCAAATTATCAATATAATTAATTGGCGAAATTTTCGAAATCTATGAAAAAATAAAAAATTTGTCTTCTTTAAATAGTTGAGCATGAGATGGGAGCTTCTAATTTTAAGTAGATGTAGCTTTTTATTTGAGTTAGAAAAGCGGATAATTTTTATTTACAATTGCGGCCGTAGCAGACAGTTAAGTCTAATGTTGTTTCTTCCCTTTTCTTGCAGCTGTTATTCATAGTTACAGATTCTTGGTTTATGTTAGAAAATGTCGATAAAATAAATTGATAAGCTTGTGCCGTTTGTCTAATCCTAGTAGATATCTCAAAAATCTTTCATTTACGGTTGAACTTTATGATTATATTAAAATATCTGGTCATTTGTATTTGTTGGCACTTTTCAAATAAACTTTTCTTTTAGCTTTCTGGACTATGGAAGTCAAACTTTTTAAGAATGGGGAAGAAGAAATTATTTTTCAATCTAAAAAAATAAAAGCTTTCAGTTTTAAAATAAAAGTAAGTAATTTTTTACTTTTTTGATAATATATTGAGTAGGACATAGTAATCGTGAATACTAAATTAGGTATTTAGGTAAGAAAATTTAAATATTTAGATGAATTGAAATTAGAGCTTTTGGGTTCTAGTAGATACGATTACGCGAGTTAAGATCGGAAGAATTTAAAATTGACTATTGGATAACAGTTTAGAACACAATCAGTGAAAAAGGCCTTCAAAAGCAGAGTGCTATAACAATTAATGCTTCTTCCTTTCAATTGTCTAATTACAGCTAAGTAAAGCCGAGGTTATTTATTTTTGTAGAATTTACAATTTATTGAAATTTATATTACCGCTTGAATGGGAATTTATGATTATAAAGGGTTAAAAAGGATTTAATAATATGAAATTCATTGCTGAAGAAAGTCAGAATTTAGGAAGTTGAAGGTATCCCACTATTTAAAGGTATACGGTGGTTAACTAAAAATCTAATTGTCTAGAGTATAATTACAAGAAAATAAGTAATTTGTTTTAATAAAACAAAAATAAATCGGTCACAAAGAATGGCAGTAAAATATGTCTTAAATAACGAAAATAAAGAAGTATTCGCAAATACACTGTTAAAAAAATTCTTATAAGAATTTTGAGTGAAAACTAGAAAGTAAACTCAAAAATGTTTGTTTTACATTGTTCATAATAGCCCGGAAAATTCTCATTTTTAAGTAGTTTTACAGGAGATAATATACCAATATCGCTAATTATAAAATTAGATGATAAGACGATATCCAGAAAACAGATGCGACAATCATGTGAGCAAAAGAACATTTCCATAAAAATAATACTTCTTCATTTTGTTTTGGTAAATTAAGTCAATACGTCAATATGGGTAGTTTCAGTTTAAATAAACTGCTTATAAGGTAACACAATGAAATGAATTAAGTTTCAAATTGAGAGAGGGTTATCCCTTTTAGTTCTGCGAAATCAAGTTGATTTTATTAGTTTGCGTAATTTTTTGTTAAAAGAAATTCTGGATATCGTAAACTTTGTCGGAAAATTCACCAACAGTGGTGTTCAAAATAATAGCACACTAATGTAGTACAACACCTTTCTACATTTTTTTAACTTTTCTCATCATTATTTAAAATTGACTACTAGAAAATAAAAATGATAACAACATTTGTTTAAAATATTCATAATTGGGGAACCCCAGCTATATTCACATATTAAGGGAAATCATTAAAAAAGGTTTTTTGGTTGTTCAATATAATAGAACATTAGTATTAATGAACTGTTTGGAACGAGAAATCGCAACTCGTTTAAAAATTAACGCAAACCGATAACCCGAATTGCTGAAATTTTAGGAAGATCAAGAAAGTTGGTCATAAATGCGTTGACACCAAAATATTATGAAGAAACTCGGGGTCGTCCTCGAAAAACTTCCGAAAGAGACGTTGCGATGATCATAATTTAACGATTAACTGTTCGACAGTAACTATTTGGTGACGAGTTTTCGCAGCCAATTTAAGATGATGCGCTGCTCAAAAAGTGCCTTGTTTGTTGAAGAAAAATATAAAAGCTGGGAAAATTTTGTACGGGAACATCTTGAAAACACTGACTCAGAAAAATGGGAAAAAACTGTATGGTCCGATGAAGCTAAATTAAATTTGATTGGTTCTGATGGTCGATACTATGTCAGACGTCCACCATGCACCAGTCTGTCACCACAGTATACAAAAACGACATTCAAACATGGCTAGGAGGATCTATAATGATATGGGAAACTTTCTCATGGTATGGACCGGGTATTCTTTTCTGCATTAAAGACAAAATTACTGCTGATGGTTACGTCAAAAATTTTGAGTGACATTATGATCAAACGTTATGATTGTTGGATGGATGTTTCAGCAGGATAGCGATCCCAAACCAGCTTAATCACCGGATCTAAATCCTATAGAAAATTTGTGGAATGAAATCGAAAGGTCGATAAGCTCCCAAAAATTTCAAAATAACGACGAACTTTGGGAAGGGGTACAAATCGCATGGGCGAAGATACCGGTTACGAAGTGTCAGAAACTAAAGTTTATGGACCGGCGGTGCAATGAGGTACTTAAAAGAAAAGGTTGGCCAACTAAATATTAAAAAACAAGTGAGACTGTTTGACATTATATGACGGAAAACACTGATTTAGGGACTTAAATGTGATTTGCTATTGTAATGTGCTATTATTTTGAACTAATTTATATGAAATAATTATTTGTTAGTAGTAATTCTCGATAATGTTTGGTTACAAATTGAATTTAAATGAATTGATTTACAATAAAATTTGTCTTAAAATTATTTAACATCTTTCGGAAGCACTACTCTGTGTGCTATTATTTTGAACACCACTGTATGTATAAATAATAGCCTTAGTTGACAAAATCAAATGAGTTAACTGCCATTTTTAAACAGAGAGTTGGGATATTCTATTTAGTTGTGATAAATAAAGACGATTTTATTGGTTTAAATAAAATTTGTGTTGATTAATTCAAGATATCGTAAACTTTGGCGGACAATTCCACTATGTTAGCCTTGCGTTGACAGAATCAAGCGAATCAAATGCCATTTTCATAAGGAGGGGAAAGGTACGATTTTTCGTTCTCGCAATTCAGATCGATTTTATTGGTTTTAGTAGTTTTAGTTTAGATACATTTAAATTAAATTAAACTTAAATTTTGGATATCGTAGAGTTTGTCGGAATATTTAATTATGTGTAAATGGTAGCCGTAGGTTGACACAATCAAATGAGTCAGGAGCCATTTCCATATGGACCCTCCATAGGGATAGGTATCATTTTTCGTTTTTGCAAATAAAGTCGATTTTACGTGTTTGAGCAGTTTTAGTTTTGATAAATTGTTTGTCGGAAAATTCCATTCCATTATCCTCTAGATATAGAAATGGCTTTTGATTTATTTGTTTGTGTCAACCTATAGCTAACATTTGCACATAATGGAATTTTCCGACAAACTCTACGATATCTAGAATTTACCTAAACTAAAATTACTTAAACCAATAAAATCCCTATCCCTTAGATGTGTAAATGACTCTTTCGAAGAGTAAGAAATAATCTCTTCAATTAAGATTATTTCTTACTCTTTCTTATGGCGCCTAATTTCGACTCTTTCTATTATAATTTAGGTATTTCACCAAAATTAGGGTCTTTAAATAATTTATAATAACTGAAAGAATTTTTCAAAAATGAAGAAGTTGATAGGTTGTAATTATTGGGGATTTTTCTATATTTAGCTCAATCACAATAAACGCGTAATCATAAAAATTAACAATCAGTAATTATTTTTAACCTTTGAACATTTAAAGCACTTGATTTTTAAATAAATTAAGAAAATTTTACACTTATCCTAAATCAGAAAACACTGATTTAGGAGAACGAGAAAGTGATTAAACAGAGCTTTCAAAATTTAAAACAAAAATTGTGTTCGTGAGCCGACAGCAAAACCTATTGTTGTTTAATTGCATTAAAGTGTTTCCTAGTAGTGGTTACTAGCAGAAAATAAAGTTTTACGTTTAAACTTTGAAAAATGTTAAAAAGATGAATTTGGAATAGTAGAAATTAACATTTAAGTTGAGGCGCGATTTGAGTGTACAAATAACAGCTCACACAGCAAAATTTAATTTAAATTATATTAACACTTAATGTTATTGATGATTTTGTTACGTTAAAAACTTTCATTTAAAAATTGAAATAACATTGAACTTGCGTTTTAATATTACTTTAGACAGAAAAGCTCCCAAAGTAACTTGCTCATTTTATTTCATTTAGTTCTATAAACTCTGATCATACCAGAATTAAAAAAGTGTTCGATATTCACTGGCGCAAAAGCTTGCTTATTACATGTATCTAGAGACATGCCGACTGCACGATTTACAATTTTATTATATTTTGAATGAAATATTTCAATTTCTAGTTCCACGTGAAATAAAAAAATATGGCACCCCATGTGGTGAAATTTCAATTAAAATTTAAGAGTTTTGTGATTTTTATTGCCAATATTTATATATTTATTTGATTTATTAAGTGTGTACAAAAATTTGATTCAAATTAAAAACAAAAATACATAATAAACATAGTTTATTACATAATGGACCGTGCCGCGTAAATGATTTAATTACTCGATTTTTTATTTTATTTTTATAAAGACAGTTCTATTGCAAGCGAATGCGCCATAAAATGTAAATGTGATTTGTAATTTATTCATTTTGGAAACGTGCGCGTTTACTATATACTCCCACCTCGAGTGGAGCGTAAACTGGTTGGTTGATTCAAAACTGTTCAATTTCAATTAAATGAAATAAAAATGTAATTGTTTATATGTTATTGATGCTAATATGGGTTAATTTAAAACAGCGGGATATCGTTTATAATGTGAAATTATCAGATGAATTTTGGTGGATCGTGTACTTTTGGTTTGGCCTACATACAGTATTTTAATGAACTGCGGTGACGAGTGTACACTACGAACGTATATGAAGAAATAATCAGGTGTTGAAGGATTTTATGCGTTAAAATATATAGATTCAGGGCGTGAGCTACTTTTTCTGCTACTTATGAGCTTTTGTATCACTAAACGTGATTCACAAATATTATAAATATTTTTAATATAGAAAATTACGATTTATCTCAAACAAAAAATTTCTCGCGTGCTCTATGGTTATTATATCGCTTATATAAATAAATATAAGGTACATGACCTTAGCTGCTTGTTATATTTGTAGGGTACAATTTTAGATAAACTAATTGATAAAAATGTATATTACTTACGTTCAAGGAATTTGTATATTTATAACATTTTCAAGGTATTTTCGTGCGGATAAATTAATAATCGATTTGAATATAACTCGCATAGTGAAAAACTGATATATCAAAAATCAAATTTCCGTCAACTTGTATACGATTACACGATATACAAAAGTTAAAAAAATTTGATTGACGGTTTATACTGAACCAAAAATTTTACTTACATAACAAAATCGTATAAAATTAATTTTGATAAATAATTTATTACACGTTACATCTCGTACCTGAAATTATAAAAAGAAAATTTTTTTTAATTAAACGGCTTCATAAATTTTTAAGAATGTAATCTTGTTTTTAAAATTATTATTATTCGTATGTACATTTATAGACATTTTATAACTTATGTATCATTACGGAACGATGTCACCTATAGTGATAATCGAATTTATTATTATTAACGCTTAGAAATAAAATATAAACATTTTTATATTACACGTAGTTTTGTCACAAATTTTATTTCATAAGTGTTAATAGCTTTTGAAGGATGATTTTTAGTTTTTACAAAAATGTATACTAACCGACTTCTGGCATGATCAAAAATATCATTTAATGTAAACAACTTATCTGTCACGGTAGCGGATTTATTCCTAGTTCGGAGCTAACATTCTAGATTCAAAATTCGATTCCAATTTACGATTGCTAGGGCGGTCATCTAATGATATCCCTAAATATTTAATAGAATAATATTAAAAATGTATGTGCAGTGTGAAAAATATCGGATTTATTATATTTTATTAAATCAATAGAGTATAAAGCTTCATCGAAATCTCATATTAACAATAAATACGCATTGAAGACCTTAACAATTGTTCGAAATATTTTTAGCCTTCAATACATTTATATTGGGATTGGAAGACCCGCATACATAAAACAAGCTCTTCTAGCTTTTTTTATAAATTTCCAATTCGTTAATCTAACATCGTTGATCTTAGATAATTTTTAATATTTTCAACTTTGAGAACGATCTTCTCAGGACGCAACGGACACTGGTAATGTTAATAAAATGCGTGTAAAACTACGCACAAATTTGGGACCAGAGGCTGCATATTGTTTTTCAATGTATAATTGAGGCTATCTTCAGATTCCATTTTTCTTATAGGCGCAAAGAGTACTTGCGCAATTTTAATTTCGACAAACAAATCCACACCATTTATATCAAATTCTTTTCTTTTTTCGTCTAAAAGTTTCATATCATTGTACCTCCGAAATGCTTCGAATCATTTAGAAATAGATGCTTGATCCAGAATGCAAAAATAAAAATTAATTTGAAAATGCGTTTTGCGATCCAAGGTTGCTATGCTGAAATTTTCGGCTTGTTATTTTTTCAACAATAGCAAGAAATGCAGGGTCTACGTCCAATCCATTATCTAAGCCATTTGCAATATCTAGAATTCCTTCAAACTCGATATTTTGTCAACAAATTGGTTAAGTCCTTTAACGATGAAAGGCATGCTTTCAACTATATCAATTAGTAGTAAAAATTTGTGCCAAATTACTATTGAACATATAAATTGATTATTGCATATTTTTAATGATAAACAGTGAGTCATATGACCTGTTTGAAAGTACTTCTTCCTTATTATTTGAAATTTCAATAAGAGAGAGTCATAAATTTGCACTCTAAGATACGTTAAAAGTTTTAAGGCATCAATTCAACTAGACCAACGTGTTTCACATAAAGGGTTTAAATTTATATTTGACATATATTTTATGTAATGGACCATCTTTTCGTTAAACAAGAAAAAATAAGTATATTTCTTGTACTAAGTAAACAAAATTTGTTGTCCATGTAATATTGTTGCGAAGTCAATAAAATGCACTCGCGAACACTTTTTTCACCAGAAATTTGGCAGAATGACATATATTCTAGCTTCCGCAATACGAAAGTTAAAATTGTCGGATAAAGGCCAAATTTGCCGTCTTGGTCAGAAGAAAAGAAGAAGAACAAATTGGTCCCAAATAACAAGACACCATATGCCGACTAGTTGGCTAATCCCGTCTTGTCCTGTTATTATAGAAAATATTTGTCAGATGTTTACATGATGGTATATGCCGACACTGAAATTTATAAAGAAAAAACATTTTTGTTTCAAAAGCTTATGTTACTACTTCTACAGAAAATCCCCTCCTATGGCACTATTCTGGTAATTCCCCGGGAATAGGGAACTGGGGAATGATTTTACATGTAATTTCTATTTAAATATTTTTTTCTGGCATACTAAGGTAAAAAGTTAGTGCTAATTTTTTTGAAAGCAAAATTAAATGGGGAATAATTTTCCCTGCCAATTTAGATATGGAAACATTATTCCCAATTTATAAATATTTACATCAAACTTTTCTCCTCAGTAGGCTGGAAAAAAAATATTTGAAGAGATATTACATATAAAATCTTTCCCCAGTTCCATATTCCCGGGGAATTAACAGAATAGTCCCACTGTTCGATCAAAGAGTTCCTGTACGGCGGGTTTTTAAGGAAAACAATGTATTGTTCTATGCGTTATAGTAGTTATCCATATAAACATGATGCCTATTTTCTAGAAATGGGTCCATTAGTCGATTTACTAGGCAATTCACTTTGTAATAATTAGAAGATATATGATTCCAATTGGATTATTAAACTTCTTTTGGTTATAAGTGTTCACTGTAAAAGCTTATTTTTAATGAGACAGATATATAAAATCAGAAAGAGATGAGAAGTGCTATCCCTTTCTAAACAATTACCCGTTTCCAATATTTTCCAAATTGGAATTTTATAAAAAAAAGTAAAAAATCCACGTAAGATTGCAGCTGTTTAACTATCTTAAATTTTGATAAACAAGGAAAAAAGTTAATACTAAACTGTCCATTTGCCATGTCCCTGCCGTTTCCCCTCTTTTCAATGTTTTCTTAAAATTCGTATGCCATGCCGATTTCACCTGTTTGAGTAATTTATATTTCGACAAATAACGACTAATTTACAATAGAGGTTACAATAGCGCAATGTAAAGGGTGATTTTTTTGTGGTTAGGATTTTCATGCATTAGTATTTGACAGATCACGCGGGATTTCAGACAAGGTGTCAAAGAGAAAGATGCTCAGTATGCTTTGACATTTCATAATGAATAGACTTACTAACGAGCAACGCTTGCAAATAATTGAATTATATTACAAAAATCAGTGTTCGGTTCGAAAAGTGTTTCGCGATTTACGTCCGATTTATGGTCTACATAATCGACCAAGTGAGCAAACAATTAATGCGATTGTGACCAAGTTTCGCACTCAGTTTCCTTTATTGGACATTAAACCAACCACACGAATGCGTACAGTGCGTACAGAAGAGAATATTGCGTCTGTTTCTGAGAGTGTTGCTGAAGACCGTGAAATGTCGATTCGTCGCCGTTCGCAGCAATTGGGTTTGTGTTATTCGACGACATGGAAGATTTTACGCAAAGATCTTGGTGTAAAACCGTATAAAATACAGCTCCTGCAAGAACTGAAGCCGAACGATCTGCCACAACGTCGAATTTTCAGTGAATGGGCCCTAGAAAAGTTGGCAGAAAATCCGCTTTTTTATCGACAAATTTTGTTCAGCGATGAGGCTCATTTCTGGTTGAATGGCTACGTAAATAAGCAAAATTGCCGCATTTGGAGTGAAGAGCAACCAGAAGCCGTTCAAGAACTGCCCATGCATCCCGAAAAATGCACTGTTTGGTGTGGTTTGTACGCTGGTGGAATCATTGGACCGTATTTTTTCAAAGATGCTGTTAGACGCAACGTTACGGTGAATGGCGATCGCTATCGTTCGATGCTAACAAACTTTTTGTTGCCAAAAATGGAAGAACTGAACTTAGTTGACATGTGGTTTCAACAAGATGGCGCTACATGCCACACAGCTCGCGATTCTATGGCCATTTTGAGGGAAAACTTCGGAGAACAATTCATCTCAAGAAATGGCCCGGTAAGTTGGGCACCAAGATCATGCGATTTGACGCCTTTAGACTATTTTTTGTGGGGCTACGTCAAGTCTAAAGTCTACAGAAATAAGCCAGCAACTATTCCAGTTTTGGAAGACAACATTTCCGAAGAAATTCGGGCTATTCCGGCCGAAATGCTCGAAAAAGTTGCCCAAAATTGGACTTTCCGAATGGACCACCTAAGACGCAGCCGCGGTCAACATTTAAATGAAATTATCTTCAAAAAGTAAATGTCATGGACCAATCTAACGTTTCAAATAAAGAACCGATGAGATTTTGCAAATTTTATGCGTTTTTTTTTAAAAAAAAGTTCTCAAGCTCTTAAAAAATCACCCGTTACTAAGTATTAAACCACAGAGAACTAAATCACAATCAGAGACCTAAACGGAAGGAAAATTCATTCATACATTGTCGGTCATTGTAATTTATTTCTCTGTGATTAAACTGTTTATATGCCATGTCTCAGCGGCCTCCCCAGCTTTGAATTTTTTATTTAATTTGTATGGCATACCGATTCCACCTGTTTGAGTAGTTTATATGTCGACTGAGATTATGAGGATTACACGGATTCTTCTAAGATTGAGTAATTTATATTTCGACTAAGATTATGAGGATCACTCAAGATGAGCAGGAACAAACAATGGTGGCACCAAGTCAAAACTCCAGAGCAGTGATTGCCGTCTTAAAAGCATTGCGAGAAATGTTGAAATCAAAATACTCAGCAACGGTATTAAGATCTCGTTGGATGCGCGTAGTACCATGGTAGCTGTAGATAATGTCGGCAGTTGGAGTACGAAGAAACTCACGTGGGCGTAAGTTGCGCTGAGAAGCGTAAATATTAAAGAGTAAAAATATGTCAACACAATCAACTTTACCATAAATAATATCACGTGCAAAGGTAGCATTGGCACATGTACGCCTAGAAGCCAGCGATTGAAGGCCCAGGAAACGACAACGGTCAATGTAAGGTGAGAGACTATAATCGTTGCACTGTAAAGAAAGTAATATTTTGAGAACAAATAATAGAAACTGCTTTGTATACTCTCAATTCTCCTAGAGTGATAGTTATAGAACGGGGGCCATATGAAACTTGCGTATTCAAGCTGAGAACCATCGAAAGTAGTGTACAGTCTTAAAAGTCATTGAGTCGTGAAAATCTTTAGAATTGTTGAAAGAGTAAGCAAAGACTATTGGAGACTTGGATCTACAATATGTGATTACTTGGCATTTGTTCAGATTCGAAAACATATAATTTGTAATACACCAATCGCAAAACTTGTTCAAGTCCCGTTGGAATCGAACGCGATATAATTCGCATGAAATATTAGCAAATATTTTCATGTCGTCTGCAAACAAAATATTGTACAATTAGCCAATGTGAAACAATCCACAACGTCGTTAATAAATAATAAAAATAACAGTGGGCCCAAGTGGCTACGTTAAATCACACCAGACGAAGGAATGAAATACTCTGAGTGCGTAATATCAATCTTGACACACATTTTACGATTTCTAAATAATCGTATCTCCTAAGCCAACCTAAAAGACTAATGTCGCAATTAAGATCGCTAAGCTTTTTCAACAATAACCGGTAATTTAATTTTTCGAAAGCTTTAGCGAAGTCGGTAAGCACAGTAATTGATTAACTTGTTCTGAAAAACTTCCAAATTAGTGATCGTTGAGCGGCCCGGAAATAATCTATTCTGACATCTGCTAATACTTTGCTTAGAATAGAAGAAGATTTCGTTGTTGACCATCGACTCGAAGAGTTTTGGAATGCAGAACAGAGTAGCAGTGCCGCAGCAGTTATATATTGGAATTACATTTGATATTTTCCGCATGTTAAACAATTGGTATAAAGAGGCGGCAAAACCAACCGCGCAAAGCTTTAACAGAAATTCTGGTAAACCATCAGGTCTCGGACCTTTTGATGCATTCATATTCATCAATGCCTGCAACTTGATGTGTTGCTCAGAAAAAAATATTTTCTGTTTATTAAAGATGGGTATCATTGGAGTTTGTGAGATATCCTTAATAAAACCGCTACTGAATTAATCGACAAAGAAATTGAAGATTGGTAATGGATTATCGGATTTATGACCACTGAATTCCATAAACGGCGGTATGCCGTTATTATGGTTCTTCAGTTTCACAAATCTCCAAAATTTCTTCGGGTTACAGCGTAAATCGTCCTCTGCATCAATCATGTATTTATTGTATAGGAATCGGTTAAGATAGGAGAACTGCCTGCGCTGAAACTGAAACTGAGTAAAATCTAAAGCTAGACCAATACACCTATATGCAATGAAAAATGAATAAATAGTTTTAACAGTGGACTTATCTTATTCAGTTGCCCATTATGATTGCTATCCACATTACAACTAAAGCTATATAAGAACTGCTCGAATCGGTGTACTTGTTGCAGGAAACAATGGGTGGTAATACAGAGAATCATTATAGAAAAAAGCGGCCGTATTGTTGGAGCTTTAACATGTGATCGTAACATACGAAACTCCGAAAACGTATACACTTCCTAAAAATCAGTAGGTCTAAAATTAGCAATCAGTCAGTTCCTCGCTACTGGGCGGGTACTTCACAAAATTTTTTACCATAAGCATTTATTGATTTGACAAGAGTTCTCAAAACGTGTATTTTGTAATCTTACATTTATGATTCTGAATGAAATAAAAATAAATATGTCGGATGATCTCCAAATTTACCATTATCACAAAACGGATAGATATCTGAACCATCATCATCGCTTGGACATTCGTCGTATAATTTTCTTAACCTTTCCGCCTTTTCCTATGAGGCAATTGGTAAATAACGATCTTAAATTACAATTTTCGTTTGCAAACTATTGTGCTTTCCTCACATGTTCGCACCATTTTCATACACTCGGCCAAGCGTGTTCAAAATATTTAAATTTAGGTCTAAGAGTTTTTCAATAATAAATTGACTTAAGCCTTCGCCAGTCGTATTAATTACCGGGCTGAGCTCAAGGAAAGGCTCCCGAATTTTTACTTTTTCGTATTTAGTAAAACAAAGCGAATTACAATAGTAAATTGTTCACTGTGGCTTACGTCTAGCGAACAAACCAATATTATAGAAAAATATTTAGATTTAGGAATCAACAGCAGTATATTATCTCTTATCCACCAAAGTTTTGACCGCCTTTTGGAATCGGACGCTTGTGCACGCGGACGCGGCGCACACATTGCACATACGCTAGGCAAGGCCCTGGGGGATCGGGAATGGCAAACATTTTTATTGAACGATATATCCAAACGATTCTCATCCAGATTGTAATTATTTTTGTTCTATCGTCTTGATGTTGAAAATGTGCTTTTAAGCATAAATTATCGGAGCTGATCATTGACTTACTCGTATGTAACTAAATACACTGGAAAACTTAATACGTGGAATACACAATTGAATACCAAACATGCGACCGCTATCATTATCTCACCACAATCGAATGGGACAATGCAAGGGGGAAATCATAATAACTGCGAGAATACAAAAATGAAGAAAATCCGATCTGATTCCAGTACGATAAGAAAAGAATTGCCGCACATTAATGCGAGGTGGGTAATCATGTCAAGTATACCGTAAACACCCAATAGACCATTATGCCGTCAAGTATTTTCAAGAGAACGTCGTGTGAATAAGGTTATGTATCTTGCCAAAATCTCCAAAAAGAAATAGGGACGGAATGTCGAGTTTAATCTTCGGTGACGAACCAATTTAAACCAATGAACATATTTTCTCAGAAAAATTTTGTATTACCCAAATTAGGATCCATTAATACCCAAAATCTATGCTGATGTTGAAAAAATTTTGGAGAACAACATTTTTTTTCAAGCTTGACATTCTGTCCGGTTCTTATCACTGGATTACAGCTATAATTTTGACAGTTTACAACAATAATTATTTTATTTTGTTTTTTTTTAAATATCACATCATCCAATGAATTTAATGTCCTTTTAAGATCAATTAATACTCCTCTTTTCGTTCACGCACACATCATCCATTCACCTACTCACACAATTACAGTTTATCAACTTCACTGTGGGTCGGCACTGAATTCTGCACACCGAGGGTCTAAGTTGTATTTAATTAACGTCACCGATCGTAATCGATGACGAATATCCGCTTTGCATCTTGCCTCTGGTGGAATTTGAACCCAGTACCTCAAGTACCTCATGGTGCAAGTGTCGAAGGATTAGCCACTGCGCCTCTTGTCCGGTAAAACATGAGTTAGGTAAAAGTGAATCTGAGCCTTATAACCACCAAGAAAATGTATATAGTTTAAGTATTTAAGCAAATAAACCATTTATTAAAGTGTCAGGATATTTTGGAATAAAAAGTAATTTTTTGATTTAGAAGTATACGAATGTAACCAGCCAAAGTCATTTAGAGAACAAGAGATTCAGCTAAGGATAGGACCAACAAATTTCTTTAGACAAGACATAACGTAAACACAATCAATACAAATGGTCTCATAATACATAAATCTCATAAATTACTTCTTGTTTCAAGTAAAAATAAAAATAGTTCCATGGTGACCTACGACCCACGATGATGCCTCATCACAAAAATAGGGAGTTCTTAATTGACGCTATAAAATCAGAGTGGTTAAGAAACAAAGGTTTGTTTGAATTATTTGAAGGTACCCTATGATCCTATGTTTAATCGTGTTTTGAGAGATATTCCCAAAAAGGGGTTCTGACATAATAAAGAATTAAATTTTCCACGTACAGTAATCCCCCGAATAACGGACGCTCGAATTATGGATATTCAAAATTACGGCCATGAAAAAATGCATAGAATCTCACACAGATTTGGTAGGCTAACTATGGTGAACCATCTCGTACGGAGCCTATTTTATCTAGCAAGATGGTTTGATTAATTACATAACATAAAAACTGTAGGAGATGCAGCTAGAGCAGATTTTGAAAAGGTCGTATCCAGAAGAGTTTTTAAAGTTGTACAAGTCGGTTGCAATAAATGGCAGCAGATGTATAATGTCGACCAGGCGAGTATGTTCTGGAAAAAGACAACAAACAAAACAGTTTTATGATTCAAAGCAGCTAAATATCAAGTTACTTTGAATAAAAAGCAAATGCTGCTGCGAGAACGCAAATTAAAATCGCTTCTAATATATCATTCAAAAAGTCCCTGGACCTTCAAAAAATATTAATAAATCACAACTTGGAATTATTTGGCGCTTAAATTATAAAGGTTGGCTGACAATACGCATCTTGAGGAACGGCTAAGCCATAAACTAAATGTAAATCGTAACGTTCCGAATAACATAAAAGTGGTATTTCTATGGCCAAACGCAACACCATTATTATAAATAATGGACCCGAGTCTTGCCAATTTTTAAGCCTACTCTGGCTCGAGTTTTTACATAACTTATTTAATCTGTTGAAAGCCAAAACCGAGCTTCAATTACAGAATTTTGGAAACATTATAAAGAATGAAAGGATTGCATTGTGAAATCGTGGGTTGAAATATGGACAGATATGGCCAAAATATAACCACATTGCACGGGTAAATGTCAATTATATCGGAATGTAAATGCCATCACAGAAATACAAACCGAAATTGTTGTTGGTGTGCAGTTAGCTTGTATGAAATTTCTTAATACCGCAGATATTTCTGAACTCTTGGAATGTGATGATGAGGATATTTCAGTGCTCTAAACCTGCACCGACCACATGAAACCTGTACCATAATTTGTTACACATTTATTACAATTTATTACACCAAAGCCCGATTTTATTACAGTTACCGTTTTCGAGAAACGAATGGCCGGTTTAGCATACAATTAAACCTGCACCACCAAAATTGTAATTTTTGATGTAGCTATGATATCGGAATGGCTCTTGGACCAGAATTTATTACAAATTATTTACATTGAATAAGTTAGTTCAAGACCACCCCTATACCTTGCGTAAGGTTAAATTTCACCCCAAAAAGATTATTTATTTTAAAAATGTCAATTTAACCAACTTTAATAATTTTTTTACACCCCGCTGCCACCAGATTTTGCGAAAAATGTTGCAAAAAGTTTTGTCGAGGGTAGGTCAACCTTATCCAGGTGTGTACTAAATTATTTTTGTGTCAGGTTACACGGAATTGGCTTACCAACTTTAATAATCTATTACACCAGATCGCCACCAGATATTCGGTCTAATGTTACTCCGTAGTCATTGTAAAGAGTAGGTCAACTTTGTTCACTTGTGTAATAAATTATTTTTGAGGCAGGTTAGACGGAATTTTCTCCGAATCGTAAAGGTTTGAAATTTTTAATTTAAAGATCGATTTTATACCACCTTCAATAATTTGAACCAGACGGCCACCAGATATTGAGCTAAATGTTACTCGTTGGACATTGCGGTTGCTCAGCCAACCTTATCCATGTGTGTAATACATTATTTTTGTGCCAGAATACACGGAGTTGGCTCCAAACTGTAGATTGGTAATTTAAAGGTCGAGTTTATATCACCTTTAATCATTCATTACACCAGACCGCCACCAAATACTGGGTCAAGTGTCATTTTGTGAAGGGCAAGTCAACCTTATCAACGTGTGCCAAATATTATGTTTGAGTCAGGTTATATGGAATTGGCTTCAAAAGTTAAAGGCTTCAAATTTGTTTTTTAATTTTCGATTTTATACCACCTTTAATAATTTATTACGCCAAAGACCATCATCAGATACTGGGTCAAATGTTACTCCGTGGTAACATTAGACTCAATATTTGGTGGCGGCCTGGTATGTAATATATTAAAGGTGGTAAAATCGCACTTTAAATGACAAATTTGAAACTTGAAATTTGACTTTACCGCTTGGAGCCAGTTCCGTATATCCAGACACAATAATAGTTTATTACACACCTGGATAAGGTTGATTTGGTCACCACAATGCCCAAGGATTAACGTTTAACTAAATATCTGGTGGCAGTCTGGTGTAGTCAGTTATTAAATATAGAATAAAATCGACATTTAAATTACCTAAGTTTGACCTACTCTCGACAAGACTTCTTGCAACATTTTTCCTAAAATCTGGAGGCGGTCTGGTGTAAACAAATTATTAACGTTGGTTAAATTGACCATCCCGATATCATAGCTAAATCAAAGGTTACAATTTTAGCGGTGCAGGTTTATTTGTAAGCTAAACCGACCAGTCCTTTCTCGAAAACGGTAACTGTAATAAAATCGGGATTTTGTGTAATAAATTATCATAAATGTGTAACAAATTATGATACAGGTTTCATTGAGGAGGGCTAATTTGATCGGTGCAGGTTTAGAGCACTGGAGGTTTTTACCGAAAAGTTGTTAATGCTAGTTAAAGAAACCACCGGCCCATGATAGACGGAAAATTCTAATAAACCACTGGTTTCTAAAACTTCTAAATCAAATGCTATCGAAGAATTTGCTGGTGTAAATCTTGTTTAAAGTTCCGATGAAAAATTCAGCAGTTCTTTAATTACGATTTCGATGAATTTGTTTAATTATTTTAAATGAAATTTTTTTACGGTTCCCTTTATAAAAGTAAGTCTAGTAGGTAGCAGTAGAAAATCGCGATTTTTCATTATTTATGCAAATTTATGGTAAAATTGGTTTCGTTTTTAAATTTTTTCACAAGTTGGAACGGATCTCTAAGTTTTCAATGGGATTCCATAGTAATAGACGCATCCTATCCGTAAACCGGGGGATTACTGTATCGGAAACAAATCGGTCTTTATCTCTAACAGTACTTTCCGAAACGATTTTTTTTGTCTCAGTGACTCAGTAAGAGACAATTGGGGATGGGGGTTGAATACTTTTTGAATTTTTTTTAAATATTCAAATATTAATTTTTGCAAAACAAAATAATAAGTGATTAAAAGTGTCAGTGTGTTTCGCCAAGGGCCTACGACAAATAGTGTTAAACATATAATTTTTGATAAATTATAAATGTTTATGATTTATTTGGTTTCTTCTTGAGCTTTAATTTTATAAACAACTATATTATTAGTTTGTGTTGGTTCAGGCTATTCTTGTTATAAACAATTAAATATAAATAATATTTTCGCGTTATTTATTAATTTTACGCTATAGCAGTATTTTAAGATTTATAGTCCCCTCATCTATATACCCGTACATATATACCCGTACATATTTGAAAATTACTACCAACTTGTTTCGCCATTACTTCACATAATTCACAAACCATTAATTTAATAAATATTTGTAAGATAAACCATAAAACGTTTTTATTAGAATCCATAAACTTTATGTAACGCATCTCTAGCATATTCTTTATATTCAAATAGGGTAATAAAAATTTCTAAAAACCCGTGAAATATATATCCATTAAAAATTACAAAAAAAAAATCTGTAATTACATTCAATTATAAATTAATTTATGGTTTTTATTTTACTAAAATTAATGCGTTTTATGCTCTTACAAAAGTTTATTATCTTAAAAATTGAAAGTATTAATTTACGTTTATATGACGATGACTCCGTATCGAAATTAAATTGTTCACCATTTTAATTATAAACAAATCAATAAATTCGAATGTACATTTAGACAGACTAGCTACGAGTATATAGAATATAATATCGTTTAATTTTCTTATGGTAAAAAAAAGTTAATGGTAGTTAATTTTGATGAAACTATTTAATTACCATTTACGCGGATCGACTAAATAAATTAATAAAATCATAAAAAACATAAATAATTTCGTAATAATATTAATTGATTTTTTGCCAATGTAATTTATTAAACGTAGATGGTTAATTGCTTATTAATGGTCGTATACTCGGAAGATGTTTCCTGCTTTAGTTTTCGCGCAAATGGCCCAGAGGTGAATGCATTTTTTGCGGATTATGTTGCCTAAAACGTGAGTGTGTTTTGTTTGTGGTATATCGAACGAAAGGTATTTTACCTCATTTTTATTAAAAGCCAAAATGTTTATTCTCACTTGGCTTGTTTGATTATAAAGGCGGTTGTACTCTTTCGTAAAACGATTTTATGCAGGCAGACGTTTTATTCTTAAAATCAATCTATCTTATCAAGAGATTAAATCTCGTGGTGCTTCAAGTTAATTAATCAAACTGGCAGAAAATATTGAACACTAACAACTAAGATCTGATAGGACCTTAACAGAAATCACCTAATTTTACTGAGGTTTAATTTATGAGGTCCCTCAAAAGTTTAGGCACTTTTAGCAGCTGTTAATGCAGTGTGCCCGCTATATAGGTATGGTTGCAAAAGAAACTAGCTGTATTTTTTAAACTAATTAATAAAATTCAAATATTATTCGTGAATTAGTAACATAAAGCTTCATAGTTTAAAACACTATAAAATTGTTCAATTGTATTGTCTCTCTCATTTATTACGCGCTTCAGTCTTACTTCGAAATCACCACACGCGGAACAGGTGACTTCTATTGAGATTTTAACACAAATATGCAAAATTAAATTTTTAAATTCATCCAAATCTCTGTATCGGTAATCCTTAAGCTTTGCTACCATAAACCCTGAGATAAAAAAATCCATGGCATTTAAATCTAGTGAGCTAGGCGGCCATTCGTATTATGCTATGAAGTCAGTTAAATTAGCCACACACCACTCTTGAACTACCTTCGCCGTATGTGCTGGATGAAAGCAATAATATTCCTCTCTGTACATTGCTTGGGCTTTTGGCAATAAATGTTTCTGCAAAACCTCCTCCAGGTAATATTTCACATTTATTTTAACACTTTTATGAATAAAAGCGAGTGTAAGAATTCCTTTTTTGAGAGAGTTCCTTTATCTCAAGACAACTTCAAGCACTAAACGTTTCTCATCTGAGAAGATAATATCGCCACCCGCATGCCATGAAATCAGTTCCTTACTTCTAGCCCTGCATTTCTCTTTTGTGGCATCCATAAGCCCATGAATTAACTTTTTCTCTAAGGCTGACATTTTTAAGTCGTACCTGAGTATTTTTCGGATTCACTCGCTCTTCAAATTAAATTTTTCTGCCATTTTCCTTGCCGATCTGTAAAAATTCTTGCGTATGCGACGCTCCCGTAGTTATATACTTTTTTGTTCGCACAATTCTTTTTCAGCCAGGTTTTTTGCGATTTACATTTGATCCCGTATCACAGAAACGTTTCACTATGAAACGTTTGTTGATTCCAAGATGCTTTACTTCTCGAAAAATCACTCCACATTTCAAACCACTTATGAATTTAATGTCACAACGCAACTAACCTAACTAAATTTTTTTTGATGTAGACATATAGAAAACCTAACGGTACTTCACGATTTAAAAATTTGCAAATTATTTAGCTTCGTTTGTTTTGTGCGACTACAAACGTTTGTAACCATATATAGTGGTCACACTGTACAATTTAAAAAAGAAGTGAAACAACTTCGCTGTTAAAGTCTTTAAATATCTAACTAACACCAAGATATCTAGATTGGTCTCCATGTAAGCGTACTATTAACGACATCCTTTGGAAAATAGTGGAGTCATATTCACAAACCCATTACAAATAAAACTCATTAACTGGCGCCGAAATGAATCCAGATAAGATAAGTTTACCTAAGTAGATTATAATACGCCTATCCTTTATTCACAAATTCTGTGAGTGTTTCGTACATTAATAGGCTGTTAGTAAACCGCCATATTGCGTAATGAAGTAGACACTGTTTGATGGCAACCCGACGCAATACATCTTATGGATTTATAGCGTAGCAAATATCCTAAAGGATTATAATATGCGCTGTAGTCCCATTTATCATGCAATACTACAATAAGTATAAGACAAAAACTTAGAGAGAATGCAGGTTCCGCTCTAATATCTTATATTCGATGACGAATGGGCAGCAACAAAAAAAATGTTTGTCACTCTACTATGCGGGCCGACGAGATTTGTAGACACTGGAGCACGAATTAATCAACTAATTGCACAGAAACATGAGATTAGTTAAATTCTACGCGAATGTCAACCATCAATTCTCTTTAATTATGAATAAAATTAAGACCGGTACATATATTCGAATGACGCAACTAAAGTTCTCATTGAGATATATCGAAACAGAGCCCTCAACGTTTTTATCAGAGGACTAAATGGAGATTTGTCAAGAATGCTGATAATACAAAAAACCTCAATCATTCCCAAAAACCTATGTGATTTTCGGAGAAATCACAACGAAATGATATTACCACAAAGAAACCACCCTAGCCAACACATCCCACGCCAATGGATATTGATCCGTCGCTAAGCAGACAAATAAACTACATAAATCGTCCGATGTAACAGGCCCAACAAAGCCAATCAGCGTTTAAATGGGAAAAATCGCAGTCCAGTGAACCGCGGAAGCAGCAAAGAGATTACCACATAGGGGCACAGGAAGAAGAGGATCAAAATTTACAGCTGGTAAACGAAAATGCGGGCCGGACATCGAAGAACTTGAAGTCGAAGAAGAGACTGAAGAGAACACAGACCTAAATTTGGATGCCTCAGTAGCATATCATACAAAAAACACCAGACGAGAAACGGCGATACTCTTACATTCTTGATTGATACGGGTGCCAATAAAAATTTCATCAAACCCCAATTAGCCAAAAACCACGTCTCCCACCAATACAAAATTCAAAATTTGATCGGCAGGAGGGCAAATCGAAATTACCAGGAAAATATGCGGACAATTTAATTAAAGTATCGGAATAAACACAAACATAGAACTTTTTGTTCTGCTGGGATTAAAATCATTTGAAGAAATCGGCGATCACACACTAAAAGAGCTCGATGCAGTTATTGATCGCAAGCATCTCATGTAAATAATTTAGGTATCCGGGATAATCATCCCTCCCCCGAATGAAATTGGAAAATCCAAATAATGATCTCAAAATCGAAACTACCGTGTGGGCAGAAATCAAAACAGTTACAGATGAAGCAGTCTACACAAAATCCTACTCTTATCCAGTCAATATGAGAAACGCGGTAGAGGAACAAATTGACAAACTTCTAAAATATGAGACCATACAACCTTCAAAAGGCCCATATAATTCACCAATCTTGATAGTGAAAAAGAAACTGGATGCTTCCAATACGCAAAATTACAGGATGGTTATTGATGACAAGCAATTAAATGCCATCACCATCTAAGATACTCCAATTCCGGACATTTCTAATACGATTGCGAATCTCGGGTTCTCTGGCAGATGACGTATTAACATTCATTATTTTTGGAGAACAAACCGAGGAAGAACACCTTATAAAAAGTACCAACCTAACCTGAAAGACCTAAAATCGTTTCTCGAATTTGCATCATACTACAGGCGTTTCATTAAGAACTTCGTAAATATAGTGAAACCTCTGACAAACCTTACAAAAGGGCGAAAGCCCCCAAATTAAGGCAAGCCAATTGAAGAAACTAATAATCAGTATGAACCAAATCATATTCGAGCATCTCAACAGACTAAACAACTACTTACACTTGGGACACGGCAATAGGAGCCGTATTATCACAAGGGGATGTTGGGAATGATAGACCAATCACGTATAGAGATTCGAGATTTTTAAACAAAACGGAGGAAAATTATGCGGTCAACGAAAAAGAAATGTGGGCGATAATTTGGGCATGATCAACTTAAAAAAATACTTATATGGTGCAAATAAAATTAAAATCCTTACGGACCATCAGCCACTCACATTCGATCATAGCAACAAGAATAACAGCGCCAAATGAAAGAGGTGGAAGGCAAATTTGGAAGAATTTAATTTTAAACAAATTGTTTACAAACCTGGCATAATACAGTTGCTGATGGCATAATACAGTTGCTCCTATCAAGATTGGAACTGGAGTGCTGAAGAGGACTATACGGACCTGATACAATACTGTGATGCATCGATCAACACATTTAAGAATCAAATCAAATTTCAATAAGGCCATGCTATTTATATTAGCCTAAAAGAGCTGAACAAAGAAATTCTAAGCAGAAACCTATGAGAAAAGTTAAACCCGAAATACGCTCAACGGAATAAAAATACCTGAAGAATTCGTACAAATTCTACTAGAAATTTTTAAATAACACGTCTACGGTTATCAAATTCGCCTAACCCAAATAAAAGTTACAGATATCGCCAGTGACGAAAACAAATTTGCAATTTTAAAAGAAGAACACAAAAGCGCACCCCAAAATCATATGAAAAATAGGAAACAGATTTTGGAAAGGTATTATTTCTCACAAATGGCCAGTCTAGTAAAAAAATATACGCAATCATGTGCAAATCCAAGAAACATCCATCCCGATGTATCCAGCGGAAATACTCCACGTTGACATAAAGGAAATTTAGAATGAAAAGTTCATTTCGTGTGTGGACAAATTCTCAAAATTTGCGAATTTTTTTCGCATCAAATCTGAATCCATCTCAGAAGTAAGAGACAAACTAATTACCTGAAAATCTTCGGAATCATGGTTTACCTAACAACGAATACAAAGAATCGTGGTAAGTGGGATTGTTGAGATTGTCCGCCCTACGGTAATTGAATTTTTAGATGCATACATGATGTACACATCCAACAGAAACCCAGCGATATATTCTAACATCAACTTTATACATTCACGAGTACGATGCTCCAATAGTAACCGTAAAGCATACACCGAGAACGGCATACACCAAGAAAAAAAACTTTGACCTCAAATATCGCAGTTAATTTTAGAACTCAAGAACCAAAATTCGAAAACTAAAAGATCAATAGAAGGAACTAGTAGTGCACGAACGTGGATTGCAGGGTCACCTGATGCCACGGAGTGGCACCAAATAGTGAAAAGTCGAGTTACACAAGTTATCGAAGCCTCAAACGATGTCATAATTTTTCTAAGCAACCTGAAAGGGAACGTCGTGGGTAACAACTCAACTAAGAGTTCAGAAGGAAGTTTTTTAATACAATATACCACAATGAAACAATAGACATTAACGACGCAACTTTTACAATTCAGGAAATAAAAACATCCCAAGTTCTACCACCTGTGTTACAAACAAATATCACATAGAGAAGCATCAACTCTGGATACCTACATAATTTGTATCTAGACAACATTGAACAACTCCAACAACTTTTCAACGAACACAAGAAAGGTGCACTCATCTAAATCGATGTCATAATATTTTTTATCAGCAAAGCACGTGTAAGGAGTCAGAGGCAAACAACCAAAATATGTGATGGTTTTGCTTAGCATAGCACAATTTTTAGAATTTTAGAAAATTAAGTTAGTTTTTATTTTAGGAACCAAAAGAGAAAGCAAAAATTTATGTAACCAAGTTAGAGTAGTCTGTTAAGGTTAAAGAATGAACCAAAACGTGTTTCAAGCGTTTTTAATAAAAATAAGTTAATAAAACAAAGTTATTCGTTCGGGGCGTTTCGTTTTAAATGGAGCACTCCTTATATAAAAATAAAAGTAAATTGCTCTGGGAATTGTTTTTCTTACACAGCAATCACCACGCACCGACATTTTAAAAATAGATCAATTTTGAAATAGCAAATCCTTAAAATCAAACGATTAAAATGTTGACGTATATGCAGTTGTCCCGCGATTCTATCCAAGAAAATAAAAAAAGCATCAGGTAACACTAATCATTAAAAAGACCTCATTTGCTCTTGTTGGCCCAGTCCAGAATTCATTTAAATTGATTGAAAAATAAACGGTCATTTGTGAAGTAAGCCCAGCCCGGAATTTATTAGAAATTACGATGAATACAAAAACTAAATTTTGCGAATTTTATCCGAATTATATTTAAAGAACTCGTATTTGAACTAAAATTATATTTAACACGTTAAAGTAATTTGGCTCGTTAAAGGTATAAACTATAAATAAATTATAAATAAAAATTAAGAATACGTAGTTTAGACATGGTCGCCCTCATGCCTCACATTTAAAAAAATTAGAAAAAATCGTTTCGTGACAACTTTGCCAAATTAGGCCCTGAGCCAACAACAACTCAGCGTATGTGGTTTTGAGATGGTTACATTTATGCTGTACTTTTAATTTTTTTTTTTAAATTGTTGTATGTCAACTTTGCGAAATTGGGCCCAGGATCATATATTTGGTTAAGAAACAAATTATTTGAATTATAAATATTATGTGTTTTGTTGAATTGTAGTCTCGAAAGCGGGAAGCTCCTATAGCGAGAAGATATTCTCTATATATATACAGTAAAATGTCATGATTTACTAACTGATCTGTACTGATCAACGCACAGTCCGCAGAACCTACAAATATGAAATGTTCGCTCCACATTCGATCCGTGACTTATTAAGAAAGCGGAAAAGGGTAAAAATCAAGTATTACTAATCAGGTAACATCTTTCACAAGTCTTTGTTTATCTAAGTTCCGTTTAATTAACAATGGTAAATATTTTAATTTTAAGTGAGTGAAAGAAATATAAAAGCTAGAATTAGTGTCACCGACACAAAATGTTACTCTTCCGAAAAGGTAGAAAGTTGTAACTTGTTGTAAGCGTAAGTGAATAAGTGAATCTTTGTTTAACAAATTATAAAGAAGAAATCAAATTTAGAAAAGGAGATTAAAATTACTGTGTCCGTCACATTCGCTCAAATACGAGGTGTACGCAACGATTTTTCTCTAATCTTAATCCTAAAAGTAAGGCATAAAAGTGGCCATCTCAAAACCACATAGCCTTAATCCGACACATTTATACTTTAGGGCCATATTTATAGCCCAAACTAGAACTACAGCAGTAGTGACTGTTTTCGAAAAACAACTGTTTTTGAATTGTTTTTTTCTGTATTTATGGTCGTGACTAAATCAACTGTTATACCAAGGATTATATTGTGATATTTATAGAAGTTGTTAAAACAACTGTTTGCGAAATAGTGCTACCGACATTAAAATAACAAAACAGCGGAAATTTAATCCGATAAATAATTCGGTAACAATTGTAGACAAAAATAAATGTTAGGAAAGTGTCGCCTTAGAATATAATAACCAAATAATCGGTCAGCCTAAAACTGCCAAACAGTTGAAGGCAATTTACGCAAACTAGAAAATTTAATTGTTAAAGAGTTGACTAACAAGAAATGGATGTTTTGGGTACTGCAGTGGCCCTTCTATACATTAAAACTTATGGTGAGTTATAAAGCTTAATTCGGCCAACAATTGGTCATCAAGAAAACTGTTACGATAATGATGCAGAATATAGGAATGAAACGGTAATTAAAATTTTGAAGGCAATCAAACTTGTTAATGTGATGAAGAGGATTCATACGAATACGAATATCTGGACAGTGAAGCCGTGTTTACTAACAACATCCGAAACGATTTCAGTACAAGCCATCGCGGCACCAACTATGATTGCTAATTTCCCCCGAAAAGAAAACGGAGCACTATAGTAATTCTGATTTGTCTACATAAATTACTATAAGCTTCAAACGAAAGCTTTGCTAGTTAAAATTAAATATAATGAGGCTAATGAGAAATGTTACATCACAAAACAAAAGGCACAGCGAATTTATTATGAGAGGAATATATTATACAAAATAAAAATAATTGTGTTTTTATTAAATAAATAAATTTAATTTGTTTGGGTGGTATTTCGGGGATTGGTTAACCTCCTTCGATTACCTCTTTACATTCCTCATAATCGCAATATTGTGTAACACTGCAACACCAACAATCACAACTAACAAATTTTCTAATTTAATTTGTGAAGCTACAACGCTAAAAATTGAAAGTCGATTAAGACCTAAAATGCATAAAGCAATAAATTACGTTCAATTATATTAAATAACTTTCGCAAGAAAAGAAAATCCGCGCTTCAATATCCCAAACGATCTGTCGATGCAACCGCGAGTTGAACTCAATGATTTGTTGAAGTTTGTCTCTTGTGTATTCACAGGATTTCTGTAGGGAGTATAAATTTACAATTAACATCACAAATGTCACGAAAAATTTCGGCATTTTCACCTCCTGGAGATTTAATTGGTATATGACAACCATCTACAGATGATCGTATTTCTTCTGTTGCAGCAGACATTTTTGATAAACTGCTCGCTAAACTGACAAAGCTTTGGAAACTTCGTGCACTATCAAACAAATCGTTGATTGAATTATGCCAATCAAATCACCAGATATTATTTGGAAACATAGTTAATAACGTTTGTTTTATCGCCAAAGGTAAACCGCGATTACCCACATTACCCATATTTTAACGAGTCCTTTGAAAAATGAAATCTTTGCCTAAATTCCAAATCAGTAAAATATTCCTCTGTTATTCTTTCTTGATAACACTTTTATTTTATGATAAAGTTGTTTTCCAACATATAATCAGAATCGTCTGAGGAAGTTGATGACGACAGTGATATGTTCAGATCCCTTACCATACTCTTTATTTTTTGTTGTGGAGAAATAATACAAGTTAAAGCTATTTTAATTTGCAAAATCTCAGTATGACAATTATACGTGTGAAAATATTTTTTAGCGGCTTGCAACTTAGCGAAATTAGGCTCAGAACAAAATATTTGCATGTATTTCTGTTTTGACCCAAAATAATATTTTAATTTGACATGTAAAAAGTATTAATTTGTCGGATCAGAACTGCATGGTTTTGAAACAGCCAGATCCATACGTCACTTTTGGTAAAATAGAAACAAAATCATACCGTTGCAACCTAGTGAAATTAGGTTCAGCGCAAAATATTTATACGGAATACATTTTTGATCAAAAATTGCATTTTAAATTGACACATAAAAAGTATTAATTTTTCGGATCAGAACTATATGGTTTTGCGAAAGCCACACGACTCACACGTCACTTTTCGCAAAATATGAAAAAAATGTTTACACGTGGAGATAATTACAATTAGTTAATAGCTCTCCAACCGTTTTTCCAGTTAGAATATTTCGAACTGCACCGGTTCTGTCATTGCTTTATTTAAGCCACACTGCCTAGTCAATTCCGTAATCTTGGGCGAGTTGTTTTAGTTTGTTTGTATTTTTTTAAATTTTTTAGAAGGAATTACTCTGGATGCAGGGTCCGCTGGATTGTTTTTTGGTGGAAAATAGTTCAAACAATTTTGTGGGTACAAGTCCAAAAACTTCGGTGTCCTAATTGCTACAAAGGTATGCCATTTTCTTTGATGATCTAAGAACCATACTAGAACGATTTGAGAATCGGTTCATCCAATGTTTTGTCGAAGGTAATGCCGATTGATTCCTTCACCAATTTTACCAATTTATGGAGAAATTTTTTAGCTCTCATCAGTCTCTGCCTCAAAACCATACAGCTCTGATCCGACACATTAATACTTTTTACATGTCAAATTAAAATATTATTTTGGGTCAAAACAGAAATACTTGAAAATATTTTGTTCTGAGCGTATTTTAGCTAGGTTGCAACGGCACGATTTCGTTCTTATTTTACGAAAAGCGACGTGTGACCTGGCCATCTCAAAGGTCTGGTCCGACACATTAATATTTTATATGTCAAATTAAAATGTTAAATTTGGTCAAAAATATATTACATGGAAATATTTTGCTTGGAGCTAAATTTCCAGATGTGAGATATGTGTTTTTCCGTCTTATAACCAAATTATCATAATCTGACAAATTTATGAGCCAATTGTAAAATCATTTTACTTTATTTTATTAAATTATTACATTTATTTGGTGTATTTTGTTAGTTTAAATAATTTTAACTTCACATATGGCGTATTTGGAAAAAATATAATATAAAACGGGCGGGGATAACTTCACACAAGAGTTAGAGGGATATAATTATGTTAGTGTTGCTTGATTAATTTGTTTAAATTTTCGGAGATAAAATCCGGGGATAACTTTTTGTATGTTTCAAACACTTGCTATAGTGAGGTTTATAAATACCAACACCGTTGTTTTAGTGATAACAACTGTTTTAGTGGCGACTATAAATATGGGTGTTAGAATTTTAACGTGAAAAATTTAAATGTAATTTTACATCTAGGAGAGGTTACCTAGGCGATGGAAGCTTGGTTTCGAACTAATGAAACTTGAATTCTTTAAATTAAAAAAATCGGCCGTCTCATCAGACTTACGTTACCAAACTACAAAACTATTAAAACTACTTATGCATGTATGTATTTTTGTAGTTTGGTCACTGCAGTCTGCTGAGGCGACCGAATTTTTTAATTTAAATAATTCAAGTTTCATTAGTTCGAAACCAAGCTTCCAACGTCTTGGTAACATCACCCAGATATAAAGACAATATTTGGCTATCACCAAGAAGTTTATACTTTTAACGTGCCAAGTTACTTTAAAGTGTCAAATGTAATTTTAGTTCAAATACGACGTGTATAGATATAACGGTTATATACGTATGTGAAATTATCCCAGAATTCTATCCCAGAAAATAAAATATTTAATATTTAATCAGACAACACTAACATACGAGTATCAATAACCAAATTGTTCTTGAGTGAAGTTAGCCCAGCCTAGAATTTTTATCAATTTTAATGAAAAAATGAAAAATTTTCAAATTTATTAAATTGGTTTTAATCTAAAGTACCAAAAAACTGTAAAATTCTAAGTTGCATATAGTAATGAAAAGAGTTCCCGAAAATGATCCCTGGGCTGGGAATTTCATTGATTTTTATATAATTTTTCGTCCCGCTCGATAAATCTAAAATTATTTCGTCAAAACTAAAAATATTTCGGATTAGGGCTACACGATTTTGAAATGTATACACTAGTAGCTAATTTTGAGCTGAATTAGATGAAAATCGTAAAATTTTTCGTCCCACTCGATAAATTTAAAATTATTTCGACAAAACTGAAAATGTCTCGGATCAGGGCTACATGATTTTAAAATGTATACACTAGTAGCTAATTTTGAGCTGAACTAGAAGAAAATTGTTCCATGGCAGGTTCCCGAAAATTAACGCTAACCTTTTGTGTGTGGAATGTCAATTTCGAGTATCTTTGCTTATTTAGTATAATATTTGGTTCTAGTAATTATCGAAATTACCGTTTTAGGATCGAATAATGGTTCAACGTATACAAATATGCATTCGTT
Organism: Nephrotoma guestfalica; assembly: GCA_963691935.1. Taxonomy (NCBI): domain Eukaryota; kingdom Metazoa; phylum Arthropoda; class Insecta; order Diptera; family Tipulidae; genus Nephrotoma; species Nephrotoma guestfalica. The sequence continues at coordinate 79,071,701 of OY829914.1, read as the reverse complement.
GGTCGAGTATTTGCATTTTTGGTTTTGGCGAAATAATTTTAGATTTATCGAGTGGGACGATAATTTATATAAACATCAATAACATTTCTAGCCCAGAGCTCATTTTCGGGAACTTGCCACGGAACGAATTTTTTCTTACATTGTCATTAATTTTCCATTACTATATGCAACTTAAAATTTTACAGTTGTTTGGTACTCTAGATTTTTTTTTTTTTTATTATATATAAACAAATCAAATTTAATAAATTTGATAATTTTTCGTTTTATCGTTCAAATTGGTAAAAATTCAGGGCTGGGCTAACTTCACAAATATAGTATATTTGAATGAAATGAATCAAAAGCTGGGCTGAGATAATTTCACACAAGAGCAAATTGGTTATTGATATGTTGGTGTTGCCTGATTAAATATTTTTATTTTCTGGGATAGAATTCTGTGATAACTTCACATACGTCGGTTGTATGGCTAAAATTCACAAAATTTTAAAGGAATGTATTTATTTTCTGTATTTAACGTGGTTTCTAATAAATTCCGGGCTGGGCTAACTTCACACAAGAGCAAATTGGGTTTTTATTGATTAGCGTTATCTGATGATTTTTTGTTTTATTTTCTGGGTTAGAATCGATGGATAATTCTGCCAAATGTAGAAATTTAAAATTGATATGATTCATGAGCTATAAAACTATCAGAAATTAATGTGACTAATAAATACTATGCGTCTTAAGCCAGTTGGATAACATCATCATTTTCATCTTCTTCATCTAATATTCATTACATCAAAGCATCTAATTAACATACATATAATGAAAACTATTAACGTTCGCGTTAATCAAACTCGAATATACTTGTCACTTACCTCAATTAACGTACCGATATAGACCACATAAAACTCTGTCGTTTATTTGAACAAATATGGAATAGCTATTTTTAGCACGATAACTATTTGTAAACTATTAGGCAAAAAAACAAAATATATATCGCGTCTTATACAAAAACATAATGAACAACCAACCAAAAAATACCCTGAGGGCTAGAAAACTTTCACTCGCGCTATTCTTATGTCATTCATTAATTTAAACTTTATATTATATTTTTTTCTTCTATAAAAATTATTACTATTATTATTTTGTTATAACAATATTTTTTTTTGCAATAATTATTTTATATTTTTATGAACATTGCTGTTACCAGTTTGTTCGTTATTTTTATGTGCAACATATATATGTATATCAAGCAAATCAAATATATGTCAAATATCAATAATATTTTGTGTACATTTTGAATATTGTGCAAATCTATATTTCGCATATATGGCACGCCGCGGCGGTTTAACAGCACAATACTTATTTATTTATTTATTTTTCGAAAGGGTGAGGTTATGTTTTGATTGCGAACAATAAAATGGTTAATTTAACTTAAGAGACATGCGGCGGTGGGCGCGATTCAGTATTTCGTAGTTTAAGCTAAACAATTTCAATTAAAATTTTTATTACAGAATATAAATTTATATGTAAAGATTTATTCACAATGGAATCATCTCTTCGAGCACCCGCATGACACATACATAACATATGTAGCACACATTATATACATGCTATATTTGATCGAAGGCTATGTACCAAATTTATTATAATGTTGATATTGTGACAATGATCAATTTGTGCAAAATCAGCTACGATTTTATATGTTGATCGACGTTATAACATCCGTGTCCATCAATATACGCAGATTGATTTGCCATGAAAATGGATTTCTTTTGTAATTAGTATCGGTATATAAATAGGTATACATACCTTGTTCATTTTATTAGATTGCGCATCTTATATTTAATGAGTGCTCTTTTACGACACGACATACATCCATAAAAATTGACATCGCATGGGAAAAAAACGTTTATTACATATTTTATTAATTAAACATAAAATAAAAAAAAAATACTTTATTTTTAGGACATATTTATTATACCACCGCGCACAAAACTATAAAAAAAAGCTGCAGATAATCATATTACAACTATTAAAATTCTTTGTAATAAGTAATAATAAAGAAATAAAATTGAAAGTGAAGTATTTTAAGAAAACTATTTTCGACTTGCTGTAATACATCATCAACGTCAATCAATTAAATAAAATAAAATAAAAAAATAAATAAATTTTTCACTTTTATCTAGTTCATGTTTTATGTACAATCATTTTCGATCCATGATTGGTGAAATTTTGGTGCATAAATCATGTGCACGCGGTACTAACAATATTTATGTCTAAATACAAAACTAATTACCTATCAATATCAATTGTAATCATGAAAAGAAAAATTTCCATTTCGCAAAAAATACATAAATTTCATAATAAAGTAATTAAATCTGCTACATATAGGGTACATAACAATATTATATGCGCTATACAGTCTGAATTAAAAAATTGAAATAAAAATCCCATTACTCAAAACCGTATATAAAAAAAAATCATTTCATGTCGTGCCATCATAATTTTTATGTATATACCGCTATATGTAGGTACCTATATATGAAGCAGAATTTTCATGTTTTTCTTAACATACTCCTCATCTCAAAAATAAAATAAAAATAAAAAACCGTTTTCTTCCTTCTTGTATTTTGTATAAAGCAAGATTATTTCAACACACTACACTGCACACTAAACTAAAATCTACTTCAGTTTTTATTACAGATTTTTTTATTTTTCTAAATCACTCCGCGCGATTGCGAAAATCTGAAATTTTTTTGTTCAAACTCGATTTTTATTATTATTACAACTATTTGATAAACGATCATGGTTTCTTAAAGTGGAAGATTTTTTTTATATATTTTCTTCATATATACATAATAGAATCTTTCATTTCTATTTGTTATAAGCAGCGAGCACAGAGTTTTATTTCTTCAAATGACAGCAAATCACGAATCTAATTTTTCATGTGTATACTTAATATTGCAAGACAAAAATCTTATATATGCAAAGTAAATATGTGGACACAATAAGTATATTATCTTGAAAATTTGATGACGAAATTTTGCGCAATTGTAAAAATTGCAATATTTTGTATGAGTTATGGTGGTGCGCGTTGTTGATATTATTTTTTGTATAGTGTACAGCTTTTTAGAATGACTTAATTTGTGAACGATCGTAAAAATTTAACTCATCAACCTACGAGCATATTATAGGTAGACGTGATAATAAGATTTATCTCATGAAATTGAATGTGGGTCTTTAGCACTTCTGTTCAAAATTCAATAGCGTATATGTTGAAAATTATTAAACTTTTGGAGCGTGCACAGAGCTTCTCAGTAACAAAAGTTGCGATGAATGGGTTGGACCACGGAGACTGGAGGTTCTGATATAATTTTTTTAAATTATTCGTGGCAATAAGTTTAGGAAATCGGTTTATTAAAATGTATAACATGCTCGAATCCTTAGGGTCGTCCCCTGAATCAAGAGGACCCTCCTTATAAGTTTAAACACAATTCGTACAAATGATTCAAACTATGGATAGAGATTGTAAACCAACAAGAGCAGATTTTCTTAATATTTTTGAATGTTTCGGGCTCCTGGGTCTAGGTGCCCCTGTATAATGTTTCCCCAAATGACGAATTTTTGAAAATGCCAGTCTTCATTTGCTCGAATTTACGACATTAGCGTGAGGTTGATGACAACATGCAAACATTTCATTGCCAGTTATTTATCGATGGCTTAGTTAACAAAGGCTCTCAATCATCCAAAATTTTTTCAAAAATGACATTTTGATACCAAAATAGCATCACTAAAAAGCACATCATTCTATGATATAATTTTCAACGAAATGAACTTCATTTCGCTAAGCATGTGCAGTTAAGAGTAACTTATAATGAGGACCTCAGTGCCAGCCGTATGTTAGGATTCGCACAAGCTTCCAGTTTCGATATGTCCCCATATAAATTTATATGAAAATCGTTTATAACTTCCAAACCCTTCCTGGACCGGAAATAGCGAATGATGTTTTGAGATGGTACGTAATTAAGTGATAGCTGGTCAAGTGGCCAGGATTAGCCGTATGTTCAAATTTGAGTAAATGGCCAAGTTCCAAAATCTCAGGTTAAATTAAATAAAATCTTGTATCTCTTAACGCCATTCTAGGCCGGAAATGATTCCTTAAGTTTTGAGTTGGTAATAAGGGTGATGAGGGCAAACTATGGTTGCACTCCAGTGCCAGCCGTATGTTAGGATTGGCACAATCTTCCAGCTTCGATATAGCCCCATATAAATTTATATGAAAATCGTTTATAACTACCAAACCCTTCCTGGGCCGGAAATAGCGATTGATGTTTTGAGAAGGTACGTAATTAAGTGATTGCTGGCCAAGTGGCTAGCACCAGCCGTATGTTCAAATTTGAGTAAATGGCGAAGTTCCGTTGTTAAGAGATACACATTTTTATTTACTTAACCTTCGATTTTGGAACTTCGCCATTTACTCAAATTTGAACATACGACTATTGCTGGCCACTTGGTCAGCAATCACTTAATTACGTACCATCTCAAAACATCAATCGCTATTTCCAGCCCAGGAAGGGTTTGGAAGTTATAGACAATTTTCATATAAATTTATATGGGGCCATATCGAAAATGGAAGATTGTGCCGTTCCTAACATACGACTGGCACTGGGGTGCTCACCATAGTTTGCCCTTATCATTACTAACTCAAAACTTAAGGAATCATTTCCGATCTAGAATGTTCTTAGGAGATACACATTTTTATTTAACTTAACCTGAGATGTTGGAACTTGGCCATTTACTCAAATTTGAAAATACGGCTGGTGCTGGCCACTTGGTCAACAATCACTTAATTACGTACCATCTCAAAACATCAATCGATATTTCTGGCCCAGGAAGGGTTTGGAAGTTATAGACGATTTTCATATAAATTTATATGGGGACATATCGAAGCTGGAAGATTGTGTCAATCCTAACATACGGCTGGCACTGAGATCCTCATTATAAGTTACTCTTAATATTTTAAACTAATATTATGGCGTATTAGTATCTCGAACTTAAAATATACAAAATTATTATTGCCAAAACCCAATTTATTATTTCCAAGGATGAGTTTGTTTTACATGAACAACAAATAAACGAGAAAAACTGGGATGGGATACTTTGTTGTTGTGTTTATAACTTTAATCGTCTTATAGAGGTATAAAATGAAAAAACTGGGATGGAATAGAATAGTTTCGTGTAAATAATAATAAAAAAATTCCTGGCATGAAAAACTGATATAACTTCACATGCTTCATTTCGTTCTATATTCAGTTTTGTTCGGCCCTAAGATCGTGCGATGTATCTGTCAAAATTAGAAAGCCCTAAACCACTCGCAATTAGTATGTAGTGTTGTAAAGAAGAAAGGGTGTAAATTTTTGTATAATTATTCGTGTTAAAACGGTAGGTGCTATTATTTAACAGATAGTATAACAAATTATAGTAATTTTATTACATTTTAGTATTAGACATCTGATTCTTATAACTGATAACTTGTTGCTTTTGATCAGGGCATTATGCAGCCTGAGTTTTGGACAAAAATCCAAAACAAACAAAAAAGACAGCTTGGGCAGGCATATCAGGGATTTACAAAAACGCCTGAGGGATTTAAAGCGGTAGAGAGGCAACCAAGAATCCTACAAGAATCTTGCCATTCGAAATTTTGTCTTAAGAGTAGCACTAGAAACTGGAACAAATTCTTTCTGATAGCAACCGCAAAATTATATTTGACAATTTCTGAAAAATGGATTAGGAACAAAAACGAATGTATGTAGCTGGGACGATTGAATGTCAAACCACAAAAAGAAACTATACTAAAAAACGTTCACAATCACGATGCAAGCAAACCAATTTTCTAAAACTTGATGACCAAAGACTTCAAGTTTTTAGGCAGATGTTCTTGAACACCCTTGGCTTAAATGAAAAAATGTTGCGAACTTGAAATTGGAAATTGGAAATTGGAAACTGGATTGAAAATAGTGATGTTCACGGTTTACAGGAAAATAATAAAGTGGTTTCTCATCGTCGTAAAAATAATTATAAACTGTCTACAAGAGCCCAATATTTGGACGCAAAAAAAATTTACCTACATGAATTTTTAAAAAACTACCCAAAGTTGGAGGCATTACTGTCACAAGGATATGATGAATCTATACCTGCAAACTACCCATCGCTGCAAAAGTGATATTTATGTGGAAGACGATGTCGATACACTACCGCAGTATGAACTTTTCTGAAAGTGATAAAACAGTAAATTATTGCTTTATTTAAAGCTCGAAAAGATGAGTGCGATGTTTGCAACGAGTTCAAAGTAGGGCCTATTTCTAAGGAACTATATGATCAACACAGACATTTAATAACCCAGGCTCGAAAAGAATTGAAAAAGGAGACTGAGAATGCCAAACAGGGTCTTTGCACAGTTATTTGCATGGATGCTCAAGGTGTAATGTTGATACCAGCACGACACAACTAATTAGTCCATACACGCGATCATAAGCCTAGGAATAAACGTCGAATCCTGAAATACACTTCTAATTTTTACATTATCGAAGAAAATGGACAATGAAACACGACGAATGTATGAAAGTTTGCTCCAAGACTTCTAGAAGTTTCTAGAACCCTACGCGAACCATACATTAGCCCGATGTTCACGGTTTAGGCAGCTATCAACAACAGATAAAAACCAAATAGTGCTACTAAACCAGCTCAGAAGTCGCCTATCATTAGCACATCTAACGTATCATTGAGGCCGAGAGACAAAATGCTCGATTTTTAATGGCATACATCACTTTTTTGGATACAGCAAAGCCCAAAGTACAAACCACGAGCGCAGGGGAAGTAATTTTTTTTAAAACTAATAATGGAAGCTACGCTACTTTAAAAGTCCTGATTGACCCAGGATTTCAAGCAACTTTCATTACCGAGGAAGCAGTTCAAAAATTGAAGCTGCATGGGCAGAAATTATATTCGAAAATAGCTGGAGTCAGTAGTCGTTACATTGCGGATGTAACGAAAATTTGAATTTGAATTACACTTAGATGCTTAAGTTTTTCAAAAACTACGAGGCTGCTACCAGAACAACGACACAAATCGAAGGCTGGGAACATATTAACTACTTAGAGCATGCAGAATCAAATTACAACACCCTGGGCCCCATATACATGTTGCTTGGAGCGGATTATTATACAAAGATCCTATTTAGTGGTTTTATAAAAGGAAATCCTGAACAACCAATATCGGGTTTGGCAAATTCAAAAGCTCAAATATTCAACATCACGACATAAAATCTATGATATCGTATATCGAATTATAAAATTAGCTAACGAGATTTTGGGAAACTGAAGAAGTTCACGTAGAACGGGAACTTACCAGTGATGAACAAAAATGTGAAGAGTGATTTTAAAAGAACTACAAAAGATTAGAAAAGGGTACATATCAGGTTGCATTACCTTTTAAAAGCGGCGATTTCATATAGGCGAATCAAGGAAAAAAGCTAAACTACGCCTTCTTCTGGTAGAAAATCCTCTAAATAAAAAACCCACAGATGAAGAACGAATATAGAAGCTTCATTGATAAATCATATGCTAACGGTTGTTTTTAGAAGTTCACACCTTTAAGTTGGCAACACTGTTTTGTTTGACAACCGATTTAACATTTGCTTTGTCATTAGTTTCATAATGAATAGACTCACGCCAGAGCACTTGCAAGCAATTGTTGATTTTTTAAATCAAAATAATAGTTCTGTTTGCCAAACACATCGTGCATTATACGGCCATTTTACGGTCGTCAGACTCGTTCATCAGAGACTATGAATCGTTTTCGCACCACGTATACTCTAAATGATAACACGCATCTAGTAAGATGTTAAACAGTGCGTATCGAACAAGTGATAGACGCTGTACAGCGTAGCATTGAGGAAGTGGCGCAAATCAATCAGAGATGTGTCCATCCAGCAATTAAAGCCATCCGACCATCGCACACACCGTCAATCCGGCTAATGGGCTGAAGCACAAGTTAATATTGATGTTAATTTTCCAAACAAAATTTTGTTCAGCGATAAAGCTCACTTTTGGTTGAATGGGTACGTTAATTAACAGAATTGTCAGATTTGGAGTGAAGATAATTTACAAGCCTTTGGCAAAACATCATTACATCCACAGAAAATCTTTGTTTGGTGCGCTTTATGAGCCGGCGGATTCATTGGTCCATATGTCTTCAAAAACGATGATAGGCGGAATGTTATACAGTCAACGGTGAGCGATATAGAGACATTATTTGTAACTTTTTTGTTCCCCAAATTGGCTGTCATAAATTTTATTGATATGTGGTTCCAACAGGACGGTGCCACAAGCCACACAGCGCGGGATACAATTCGAGATCGTGTGATCTAAATCCATTAGATTATTTACTTTGAGGATATGTTAAGTCACTTGTTTACGCCGATAAGCCAGAGACGATTTACCACTTGAAACACAACGATCGGGTCATTAGCGAGATGCGGCCGTAATTGCTGCGAAGAGTAATCGAAAATTGAACCTCCAGAATACGTCATGGACTTGCTAGCCGCGTCGGCCAAATGGCCGAAATCATATTCAAGCATTAATGACATAAAATTATTAATTTAATAAAGCAGTTTCACTGATATTCAAAATGTTTTTCTTTGTTCTATTTTAATTTAAAATTGTGAACCTCTAAAAGGCTTCATCAAAAATGTCAAATGGAATATGACCTGTTCCACGCCGACCCATTTAGACGAATCAAAATTTGTCCCTCACATCAAAGATACCAAGTTATACTATTAAGAAACGAAAGAGGCGCAATCAGTTACAGGACTCGGCTATATACCTAGTCACAAGAGTCTTACGCTAACTAGCGCAAAACGAGCAGTTGCTGAAGATTTTTATGTAGACGATATACTATCAGGAGCGAATATGATTAAACAAACTGTCATAATGTAAGAATAATTAAACAAATGTTTGAGACAAGGAGGCTCCAATCTGAGAAAATTTAGTACCAACAACCAGAAGATAATAGGAAACATAGATACTGAGCATCAAAATGAAAACAGCCACACAATCGAAATAGGGGAAACTATTAAAACCCTCGGTATCTCATGGAATCCTACCGAAGATATTTTCCAATTTAAAAGCAAACCACTAAATACCAAAACACCTATAACACAGAGAAAAGTGCTATCTGAAATTTCCAAACTATTTGATTCCATAGGGTGGTTGGCACCGCTTAAAATAAAGCAAAAATATTCATGCAACAACTATGGACATTAGGACCAGATTGGGATACACCACTGCCCGCTGAATTAGGAGAAAAATAGATTTGGTATGCTATCCAATGATGCAGAAGTTAGGTAAAGTAAATTTACAAAGATGGTTAGGCCACAACACAGACAACACAGGCGAATTAAACGGCTTCTGCGATTAGATCAAATATGATAGTGGAAATCCAATCAGTATTATCTCCGGTCCAATGGGGTTACGTAAAATCGGAACAAGCCGGATTGTAGCCTATCAGCTTAATAGATTACTTTCTCTGTTGGAACGGACCAAGCTAGCTCAAAGACTCTATCGAGTATGCCTTACAACCACAAATGGGGAAACTACAGGAGACTCCAGGAATGAAGTATGCGCATTCACTATTAAAATCAAAGAGAAAAACGTCATATTGGGTTTGATAGAATGTTCACAAAAGCAATAAGAAGTATCGCTTATATTCTTATAGGTTTACAAAAACAACAGCTAAATCATCAGCGATAGCTAGACTACACACACAAAATTACGTTGTATGGAAGCAAATCCCTCACGCTAGCTTCGGAAGACATATTTGATCATAAAATGTACTACAAACATCTAGCACAGACTTTTGGCCAACTGATGGGAGATTTATTAGCAGCAAGAATGACTCCATCAGGACCATTCACTCATAAACAGTAGTGAATTATGCTGGACCTTATCAGATTCGATACTCACGTGGATGAGGTAACAAAAGGTACAAGGGATATTTGACGGTCTTCGTCCATTGTTTTGCAATAAAAGCCATTCGATTTCCTCTGAAGATGGGATGTAACATCATATGATCATTTAACAGTAAATTGGAACACTCCCATTCCCGATAGATCCCATCTTCATTAAAGTGTCAACTCAAAATCAATAAAGGCACCTAAGGGCATCAACTACCGAAGTAAACATGCATGACGTTCATCACTACACAAGATCTTATGTCATTATACGAATATTGGTGATCACTTTCAGATCCGTAGCTAATCCTCCGGGCAGCAACAATTAGGCCTCGTGGATATCTTACCAATTCAATTCGTAGGCATACTCAATTCAATACAGGGGCTTTCGGTAATCCACTTGATGCAATTGGATATTAACATTAAGCTAATTGGCCAAAACATAGCTTACCGAAATGAGCAAACAAATTTAGCACAAATATCGAAAGCATTTATTTTATAAGAAGTTTTTCGGGCCCTAACATAAGACGCATGAGAAGGAAAATAAAGCTCAATAATTGGTAATTTTTATATGGCGATGCTATTAATCTATATACATCTCCCAACACTAGCGGCTCAACACAATGCTTTACTAATTAAACGACTATTAAACCACATACAATCATATCAGACGTATTTATCAAAATATTTTTCGTGCGTTATTTAATAACTCCCATATACTCGTATAACGCGGAAATAATTTCCATAAACTTAGCAAAATAAAAATGAAACTATCAAGTGTAATTATTACTTTTAATTATACACCGGTACTCGATTTTTTTTTTCGTTTTACTCACTTAAATCACATTAAACTATACACAGAATCAATTAAACCGCAACTTTTGTACAGTACACGTAAATTACATTACGTACATGAATTTAACCTGATAATTATTAAACGGTATCACACTCTTTCATCGCGCGCAAACGGAAATTTTTCAAAAGAAATTTTTTATATTTTGTCATCAAGCCTACTATGCAGTACGCAGTAATTGTCATATCACACAATCTTGAGTCTTAAGATATAAGTAAGATATTTTTATATTATTTACCTAGCTGTACGTTTTTAATTAAAAAAATAAAAAAACTTTCAATTTAAAAATTTTAATTTAATTATAAAACATGAAAATTTAATATTAGAATATTTTCCTTTATAATTTGTAATTAAAATGATTATGATGATGATGATGCTGTTGATTGTGAAGATCATCGCGCGGCGTCATCATCTCGTGCAGCCTTAATAATTTTATCAAAGCGATCGCGTATTATATTTTTAAAATAAAATGAAAATATGGTACAAAGCATTTTCTAAGTAATTTTCTTCGTCGTCTCTAAGATGTTTTGCCGCATTTTGCTTGTTTGATCTTTATATTTTTATAGGATGAAAAAAAAATTGTTTTGTGTGTACCACGTTGTTGTAAAATAAATATATAATCAAACGACAAATAATCACATAAATTTTAATTTTTTTTTGTGTGTATATGCTGTATATAATTGGTGAAACAATTGTTAAATAATAATAAAAATAATAATTCCATAAACTTAATTGAAATGAAATAGTTTTGTATTGTACGTCGAGAAAAGAAAATGAATTTCTCAATAACTTGGAATTTTAATTGATTTCGGTGTTAAACTGAAATAAGCGAATATAGAAATATTTTTTTTTTATATACGAGTATATGGAAATTTTTTTAGTTTTCTAAGGTAATCATGATTTATAAGACAATGGACAGGTGATACGAAATTGGTTCAACAGGTTTATATGATTTGTATAAATATGGTTTGGTGCATTTATTTGTATTCAAGATTTATATACGCGGTCATCTACCTGTTAATCGTGTTTATTTATTTTCCCATAATTTGCATGCCAGAAGTTGAATTCTAACCTGAATACATATATATATATATATTACCTATATGTTAAGAATTTCTCTTCTACTTAATTTGACAGCTTGAATTTTATTTAACATACACTGTATAAAATTTGCATACATTGCTTCTGTCACACCGCCAATAAAAATCAATATCGATATTAATAAATAAAATATTTATTTTTATTCGTTATCAAATTGCCCCTAATGACATGTAAATCTAATTTACACGTCACTTATATGCTGTGGTATCTTGCTGTGAATCTGTGCACTCTGGTTTGCAAATTAATAAAAATAAAATTTTGTTCGCAAAATACAAATCGCACGGTTTAAGCTTCCCTCCAACCAAGACAACATTATGTCAAATCTAATAATAGTAATTTTAATAAATAATTTTCTTCTGTAGCTACGACCAATTTATTTCAAATCAAATTTTCATTTTAATAATTTACTCCGTGAGATAAATTATAAAAGAATAAATAAAAATTGGATGCTAAATGGAAATTGAGATTACCATCTGTCCGACCGAAACAAAATTCGCATAATTATTTTATTTTTATGGTTAAAATGTTAAATTTTTTATTAGATTTTCCATCTCCAACTGTGAGATGTGGTATAATAAAGATGATAGAAAATTGGTGATTATACGAGTGTATAAAAGTTATTTAAATTTAATGTACTTAGGTATGTATAAAAATGAAAAATTTCTCTTTATCTGAAATTATTGCGCTGCTTATTTTCCACCTTAATCGCACTTTGATATTATGCAGATTAATTAGTGTTAAATCGGCCGATTTAAATCTTTAAAATTAAACCCATTAGTGAATACGGGAAAATCAACAAGAAATTAAAATTTTCTGGTGTACTCCCAAAATAAAAAATTCTACCAAATTTTCGCCCTATAAAGTGTTTATATATGAATTCAACGTATTCAATGAAAGCAAAGTAGCTTGTACAGGCTCGAGAATTATCTGTTGGAATTTTTTTTAAATAGTTACTATGGAAAGCTTGTCCCTAACTTTTTCCTTTTCTTGAGATTTTATTTTAATATTTTCTTATTAGCACTAAATTTTAGTGAAGTTGTGGAAGCTCGATAGGAATATACAATAAAAACAGACTCACACTTGTTTCACAATAATAAAGCTAAACTCATAATCTCAAAAATTTCCAATTAAAAAATATTTCGCATAAATTATGATTTTATTTTGTTTGTGTTCGCTTGTAACATCCTCGTAATATCCCGACTATTTTGGCCGTGAAAACAAAATTATTGATTTGACAGAAATTTCGTCTATTGGAGGTTTGCATTTTTTCGTATAAACATTCGGGAGTCATTATTGCTGGTGGTTTATGAACTTTGTTTTATCGTCTTCCTAAAGAAATAATTTCGTCTAGTTGGAATTTTGAAAATATGCTGATCTTGGTAATAGTTTAAGTGAATGGCCTATACTTCATCCGAAGGATAATAATTGTTTGTTGGAGACTATGCCCTGCTTATCTTGCACCTTAATCCCACTTTTATATTAAGCAAATTAATTTAAATCTTTAAATTTGGACCCAATAGTGAACACGGGAAAATCAACAAGAAATTAAAATTTTCTGGTGTACTTTTTGATCCCAAAACAATTCATCCAAAAGTTCGCCCTATAAAATATTTATAATGAATTCAACGTATTCAATGTAAACAAAGCAAGAATATAATATTTAATATTTTAAAATGCATTTTATGTAGCTTGAGTATTGCTTACTATAGTAAGGGTAAATTGTATAGGCTCGAGAATTATCTGTCGGAACATTTTTTTAAATAGTTACTATGGAAAGCTTGTGCCTAAATTTTTCCTTCTCTTCAAATTTTATTTTAATTTTTTCTTATTACCACTAAATCTTAGTGAAGTTGCGGAATCTCGATAGGACTATACAACAACAGCAGACTCACACTTGTTTCACAATAATAAAGCTAAACTCATAATCTCACAAATTTCAAATTAAAAAAAGATTTCGCATAAATTATGATTTTATTTTGTCTGTGTTCGCTTGTAACAACCTCGACCATTTTGGCCGTGAACTCAAATTTATCGATTTGACAGAATTTCCGTCTATTGGAGGTCATAATTTTGCCGTATAAGTTTTAGAGAGCCATATTGCTGGTGGTTTATGAACTTTGTTTTATCGTGTTTATCAGAGAACTTGTTTGTATTTATCACTGTTGTGCGTCTAGGCGTAATTTGGAATTTTCGATGTGTTGTTGTCGAAAATAGCGTAGACAATGTTGACAATTCATAGAGTATGTAGAATATTCGGAAACAATGTAGATTGTTGCTTTTATTTGTTTCCCCATTGTTTTTCAATTTGAATTTACCATCTCGCAGTTTTCCGTTCAAATTACGAATTTCCAATATTGTGTAAAGTGCTAATTCAATGCTTACAAAACACAAATAGGTGATAAGTGTATGTTTAAAATAATTCAAGATACATATTATCCATTTTGTTTGCATGCTATACATATTGCATGCATTACTGGACAAATGGATGACTTATGAGGGCACTTTTTGTTTTTAGTGATTTGTTTTGGAAAATTCAATAATTTCGAAAAAAGATTCGAACTAAACTAGGCACGTAAGAAGTTTATTTAGGAATTGTCAAAGTGTCAACTACCACCTGCAGACAACAACTTCACCTGCCTCCGGTATTATTTTTACTTAAAACTTTAGTTTACATTTTTTTGCATACTGAGGTAAAAAGCTAGTGTCAATTTTTTTGAAAACAAAATTAAATTCGGAATAATTTTCGCTGCCAATTTAGACGCGGACAAATTAAATTAAATAGTTGCATCAATCTTTTGACCTCGGTGGGCCGGACAAAGATATTTTAACTGCAATTACAAATAAATTCGTTCTTTAGTTCCCTATTCCAGGGGAAATACCAAAATAGTGTCTGAGGTTCTTTTCACTGGGATCGGAAAATTTAAACAGATTAAAAACTGTAGCATACTCGATTAAATTTATTACAATTAGCCTTACTGAGCAATCAGTAATCTGCAAGGAAATTTTCAAAATTATATTTCCACCGGTAGTAGATTTCTGTTCAAAATTGCTCGATAATGCAATGGTTATTGAATATAATTTTGCCATTAAACTTTCATTTATTTCTGTTTTCGTACAAAATATCGAGGACAATTTTGATCATTTTTCGAAAGTTTTTCTGCTTATTGAAATAATTTGACAACAATTGATTTTTCCCGTCAGATTTCATGATATCATCTCTGTTTTGAGTTTTCGTCATTTTCTTATTAATCTTTCAAGATTAAAATCTTTCAATTGTTTTAATCTGCACAAAATAGCCGAGTTCCATTGGCATTAGCAACCTGCTTGCAGGTACTTTTCAGTAGATGTTTAATGGAACGCAAATTTGTTAGTGAGAAGTAAAAATAACAAAATACAATTTTTGTTTGAGTAGATATGGGTAGCCCGAAGTATATACTTGCGAATACTTTGTTTACACCAACGGAACCCGCTAAATATTGTATGAAATTTTCTTAGATTACCGTGTTCTAAAATTTATTTCCGCCCGATGTGATTAAAATTGTAACCAGCTATATTAATATCCCAGCCAGAAATTCATTGACGGCACACTAATGACTCATCATTGACAGACTAATTTTTGTTTTTTGAGACGTCTGGGATGAATCGTTTACGACATGTCTGAGTTGAGTAACTTGTGAGAAGTTATAGACGAATCGTATGTGACATGTCTGAAATGAATTGTTCTGATATATCTGAAATGAATCATCATACAAAAATAGTCTGAAGTAATCATTTTATTTAAATGAAGACTAATATTTTTAATTTTATTTAAATACGTAAATTAAAATTATAAATAAGTTATTATCAACTAGTACTAAGTAGTACATTTAAAAATTTATTTATAATTTTAATTTATGTATTTAAATAGAATTAAAAATATTAGTCTTAATTTAAATAAAATGTCGTCTTTTCGGTAAATGTGTTGGTAATCCAGGTGGGTGATCTTTAGCATTTTCACCAAATATAAAAAAATTAAAACATGTTGGTTAGATTTTGTTAGAATTTTCCGAATAAAACAATTACAAAATGTTTACTTAATAATTCCATAAACATAATGTTAACGCCGTATACAGAAAATAATATTAATGGCGTTGTCACAAAGAAAGAACATGAAATGTCATACAATTAATAGCAATCCACTCTATTGATTACCTACGCCATTTTAAAAGTACTTGATGGGATAAGAAAGATAGACTGTCATACATGTTTCGCGTAAGAATGAGAAAACTATTTTCATGTAAGAAGAAATGTATATGACATGCCCCACAATTGTCGTCGAACGTGAACTGCAATTGGACAAGTCATTTGAGAAACTACTATGACTTGTCGCTAAATTGTCATTTAGTCAAGATACCAGTAAAACTCGACCCAAAACTATTTTTTGTCTTTTTCATACGCTTATACAAAAAAGTAAGCAAGAGAATTGTATTTCTTTCGTAAAAAATTATTCACAAGCGGGTTGCCAAATTTCCAACTGGAATACTTCTCGGTCGCTATATAAACAATATCTTATGATTTTAAAGTAGGTTGTCTAATCCGATAAACTTATGGAGTTGTATTATATGTTCCAAACTAATTAATCCAATGGAAATTATTATTTTTTGTTTTCCAAATAATCTAGGGCCAAAAACATTAATTATATAATTCTCAAACGTTTGTATTATTAATTATTTCGATTAACATAAGTTTTTGCATAATCGTTTGAATAGGCTTTAAAATGCAGAAGCAGCTCGCGTGATTTGCATATCAGTAAATAAGCGTACACCGGTACCTCCCTTAACCCTCCCCAAAATTAATCTCAGGTGTTTAACACGATCCTAGAACATTTTTTGGTACGTTATTTGTAGTATCGGTACTACACAGTCGCCGATGCAATCCACTTCGAGTAATTAGTAAAAGAATTTGTAAAATAAGAACATTTTGAAATAATTGTTCGGCATACAGCGCTTCTTTACAAAAATTGTGAAATTCGATCATAGTTTATGATTGATATGAATCCTATATGAAACTACCTTTTATTCGACCAAATAAAAGGTAGTTTCATATAGGATTCATATCAATCATAAAGTATCATTTTGAAAGTAAGTATTTGCAAGATGTGCTGGATTTGCAAGATTGATAAAAATATTGAGGTATTTGAGTTGTTTTACAGGATGTTATAGCTGTCGTTATTAATTCGTCCATGAACTGGAGCTTTATTATTTTATTGTGTAGTGATGATTCTGTTCATTGAATTACGAGTACCTTCGCTTAAAGTAGTTTAATTTAACAGCTCCGTTACAACAAAGATTCTTACTTTGCAACATAGGCTTTTGACATTTTCCGAATTTTTACAAAATTGTACTAACACAACATTCCGTTTTTAGAGCGAAACAACACATACAAAAACTTGGGTTTAAAATTTTCAAATGTGGGGTATCAATAAACTCTATAAAGCCGAAATGGCTTAATTTTCGACATAAATTTTTAATTAACTACATACATTCTCTACTCATGTAGAATATTAATTATCTACGCGATGTAGCCAATACGGCACAACACTCATATGTATCTGCTTTGTATCGGTCGTTATTGGCATTCTACTCAAAGTTTCTGCCACTACATGTTTTTTGCCCTCTCATTATATTACCTTGTAGTTCCAATTACACAGTTCATTTGTCCTTCGTAAGATTTTGAAGTTTTTGTGGGAAGATTTGATGATGGTTGGAAGCTTATGATCCGTTATTAATGTAAATTTACTACGGTCTAGTGTTCTGGATTTGAGAGTCTTAACCTTTTGGTGTTAGGATGAATGGCTCGTAAAGTCCGGATAGGTAAGCATCTGGTCCGCCGCTGTCGTCCCTTTTAGTTTTGAATGCTTTTTTATATACTCTCGGATTCAATGGGACATGTTTTTTTTAGTTATTTGGTCTTAATGATTCTTTAATAAATCTCCGGTAATAACCAGAAAGCCCGTGAAACTGTTCAAATTCTTTCTAATTCTAATTCTTCTACTTTGTCTTTATTGGGTTTCACTTCATCTTGTGCAGCTATTTGGCCAAAAATTACGTCTCTCTCTTCAGAAATTCACACTTGCCATTTCAAGGTGAAATTTTGAATGGCGTTTAAAGACAGTGTCTAAATTATCTAAGTGGTTTAGTAAGCATAATTTAATTATGTGTATGTGTTCCTTTCAACCTTTTTTTCTCAAATTTAGATACTCAGTTGAATTAAAAAATGCTTTTTGGCTTAAAAATACTGATTATAAAAACTAAGTGGCATTTAAATTTTGTAAAAGGAAATTCATTGCTTTGGATACATCTATCGGGCGCTAATAGAAAATGCGTTACTTAGTTCGATCTTCCAATATATTTTCGTCATTGGTGTTTCGCTATTCCTATTTCTGGAATTTTGGTACAATTTTTTTAGTTTTCTGTTAATCATTAATTGTGGAGAGATAATATGAGCTTTTATGTTCCTCCGTTTTTTGAGTTTTAAATTTATAAATGAGAAAAACAAACTCCTTTGACTATTTTTATTTCGTCAGATTATTTGTTAATTTTCTAAATCCAGTTTTCCACATAAAGAAGTTTTAAAGTTCTTCTTCAAAATTTGTTAATTTTAGATATTCAGAGAAATTGGTCCAAAACCAAATTACGCCTGTAATTTCGTGATATAAGAAAAAAAAATCGTATCTATTAAATTTATTAATTATTCTCAACCATTAACGTTAGTAATTTATATTTCTCATCGAGGTACAGATTAAAAACAAAGTGGTATCAGATGTAACCAGTTCCATACATCATCTGAATTGTAAATAGGTAGCAAGTGATAGCAAACAAGATGTTATGTTTAAAATATATTCAGTATGTTTGTTTGTTACATCTAATGACGATTTCACTTAATCAAAAATATAAACATAAATTTCCAACTATTCATCATTAATCATAAATACCCATCAAGTACGATTGCAAAAAGTAAAAAAAAAACTATTTTTTTAAAACATAAACAAAATAACTAAAAAGCAAAAAGATATAAATTAATCTGATAATTTGATCATATCTCATCGTGCAATTAAAAATCAAAATAATTTTTTTTTTTTAGTTTTGTAAGAAACATCTAAAGATATAATTAATCAAATACGTTAACAAACTAACTGGTTACAATTGATCATACAATTTTTTGATTGATATTTTATTTTTTATCTTTTAACAGGTTTGTCATATTGTAAGAAGAAAAAAAATTTAAACATTTCTCAGGTGTTTTCTTAAAAAAAAAATCTAAGTATTTATGTCAACATCATCATTAAAATTATAATATTAATTTTATTTTTATTTTGTATTGTGCGCGCAATTATTTATTTAATATTTTATTTACAATTCTAAGTATGAAAATTGATTTAAATTATGCACACTGATGTAATTGACAATTGTGATTGACAGTCGTGTATTATATGTATGTACAATATTTTCCATTCAACAATATTAAATTTTTCATAATAATTATTATTCATTATGAGTTTAAATTTATCAATTTTTTTTTATAAAAATGCAAAAATGAAAATTATTATTATTCATTTGCGGGTCTGTATGTACGCGCGAGAAAGGATAAATAATAATTTATTACTTTCTAAAGTAACACACAACAAATAAAAGAATGAAATGAAAATGAAGAAAAATTACGTGTCCAGGTAATTTAAAGCTATAATTTTTATTATTTTAAACTAAATATGAAGCAAAGTTTAATTAACTTTCTTTTAAGATTAAATTTTATAGTTCCTCATAAATAAAAATATCAAATTCAATTAAAACCTGTGTATAAAACAAAGCCTTTACTTAATACAATTTGCTTTTATGCTTCTAACAAATGTGTGTCTGTCATAAAGGTTAGAATTTTTCTTATTTTCCATTTATTTTCCATTGCGATTTTACAATGTTGATCGCAATAAAAAACTAATATGTTTTTTTATTATGCAGCAAAGTAGAGCTCTTCAATAAATTGAAACATTAATTCATTAATTTTATGAGAATTGTGTATCGCTATGGCCCTATGCAGTTCCAGTTAGTTTGTGACATCAATTTCAATGAGATATCCGTTTTATTTATTTGTTGCAGTCAAACGAAAGACAAGATCAGCGGAGTTGGCTGATGGTGTGCAGACAGCAGACATAACACGTTCCCAAAAAACAATTATTTTCTTTTTTCTTTGCAATTTGCATTATTTTAAATCTAAGAGAAGAGAGAGCCTCATTGTTTCAATTTAAAATTATTTAAAGCCAATTCTGCAAATAGAAATTTGCTTAATAGGATTAACATTTTGGAGATATGTATTAAGATCCATTTATTCCCATTCTTTAAATATTCCACCATTGTTTAAATATTCTTCCATGTCCAGTACTATAGGCTGGCATGGAGCTGTGCAATGCGCAGATGGTAACTTAAATCGGTTCTATAGCCGTACGTCTTCGAGTTGCCAGAAATTGCGTAAAGTAAGACGGAAAAAATTAACCGCGAAAGAGCAGGAAGTGCGTCGGCCCCAGAAAAAGATTGCATGGATTAATTAAAAAAAATATATTCTACCAAATAAATATTTGGTCTATTAGGCAATGGTTATTTTAAAATTTAGGCAGAATTTTGAAATTAAATACAGAGTGAGCCATCTGTTAGTCCTTTTTTCATTTGAAAATAAAACACACATTTTCGGATGAAAAGTCAAAATTTTTAATTTATAAGGAAAGATGGTTTTATGCCATTTATGTATGAAAAAAATATCGTTCATATGCCCACCACAGCTTCGTCTACAGGCCTGCATCCGAACATTAAAATTTTTCAGCTCGAATATTGTTGAATTGTTCGAGGATAACCTTATCGTGCTGGGGTAGGTACTGAATTTTTTTTACAAATTAATTACAATTAAATGGCACAATTAAACCCCTAGAAAAGTACCCCAGATAGCAGCAACCGTTGTTAATCATTGTACCGTACTGGAGGTGATACTAGAAGTTTTTACAAAATAAATTACAATATATTGGAATAGCTCAATTGCCAAAATTTGACCCTAAACGTTAATATTCCTCGGTATTGGCCATACCTCTTAAATAAGTATCCCTGAATTTATTACAACAGCTCACACCCATAAAAATCGATCTTAATGTATCAAATTACCTTAGTAAGTAAAAAATAATTACCCCCGAATTTATTACGACAGCCGAATGAACTACCTTTCTGTGCAAGAAATAGGTACCGCTGAATTTCCTAGATATTCCTGGATATCGTTTTTCTAGATATTTCCTAGATAAATCCAGGGACATTATTACAACTGCCCACACCCACATTAATCGATCATATTGCCTCGAACTTCTTTCCTATGCAAAAAATAGGTATCCTTGTATTTATGTAAACAACCCACACCCACATAAATCGATAAAAATGCATCGAAATTCATCCCTATGCAAGAAATAGCTATCCCTGAATTTATTACAATAGCCCACACTCACATAATTCGATTTTTGTGGGTATTGGCTATTGTACCTATTTCTTACACAGGAAGGTAATTCAATACATTTTGATCGATTTTTATGGGTGTGGGCTGTTGTAATAAATTTAAGGATACCTATTTCTTGCACAAGAAGGAACTTTGGTATATTAATGCCCGTTTTTATGGATGTGGGCTGTTGTAATAAATTCAGGGATACCTATTTCTTGCACAAGAGGGGAAGTTTGGTACATTATTGTCCATTTTTGTTGGTGTGGACAGATGATATAAATTCATGGGTACCTATTTCTTGGAAAGGAAGGAAGTTCGATGCATTATGATCGATTTTTGTGGGTGTGGGCTGTTGTAATAAATTTAGGGGTAATTATTTTTTTGACTGAGGTACCTATTTAAGAGGTATGACCTATACAAAGAAATATTGTTCTAAAAA
Organism: Nephrotoma guestfalica; assembly: GCA_963691935.1. Taxonomy (NCBI): domain Eukaryota; kingdom Metazoa; phylum Arthropoda; class Insecta; order Diptera; family Tipulidae; genus Nephrotoma; species Nephrotoma guestfalica. The sequence continues at coordinate 79,049,813 of OY829914.1, read as the reverse complement.
GCTTCACCTTCGAGTCAGATTTTGGCAATTGAATTATTCCAATACATTGTAATTTATTTTGTAAAAACTTCTAGAGTCATCTCCAGTATGATACAATGATTTTCAACGGTTGCTCCCATTTGGAGTAGCTTTCTAGGGGTTTAATTATGCCATTTAATTGTAATTAATTTGTAAAAAATTCCAGTACCACTCCCAGCACGATACAACAAAAATTCACAGAAATGCAAAAGGCGTGGTGTGACGAAAAATTTTGGGTTTTAAAAATTGTACCCTTTAGAGGTAGTTTTTGGGGAGTTGAGCTATGCCAATATGTTGTAATTAATTTGAGATAAATTGCAGTACCACATCCAGTACGATACAATAAATTTTACCAACAATACGAAAAGTGTGGTGTAGCTTTGCTTAATGCCAGCCCACATACGAATTGCAGGATAACGGAACCTGTAAATAATTTTCTAACTGTGTAACAAATTTGTAAAAAATTCCAGTGCCGTTTGCATTGGATTGTGTTACAAGTGCTGGTGAAGCATTAGAGTCATTGTTTGTGGATGATTAGCATATACGTTATCTCTCATATAACCCTACAAAAAATAATCAAGTGGTATTAAATCCGGGCTTCTTGGTGGCCAAGGCCAACTTCACAACTTTTTAAAATTATGCGATCAGCAACTTTTGTTGATAACAAATAGATTGTTGCACGACTTGGGTGGCATGTCGCTCCTTGTTGTTGAAACCATAGGTCGTTGACACGCAATTTATTTAATTTGGACCACAAAAAACAGTTAACATGTTGCGATAACGTTCCTCATTCACTGTCAGGGCATTTTCCTGTTCATTTTCAAAGAAGAACTGACCAATGATGCTGCCATCCCATAAACCTGACCAAACAGTGACTCTTGGAAGATGAACTTCTGCTTCATGAATACCATGAGGATTCTCCGCTCCATTAAGGTGATAGTTTTTGATCAAAAACCTTCATTTCGTTGAAGCATCCAATTAACAAAACGACGACGATTGAAATGGTTGTACGGCTGCAAATGAAGATCAACATGCAAAATGTGTGGTTCGTGAAATGTTTAGTTCTTGTGAACGATGCCTGGTTGATGCGCTTGGTTCATTACGAACACTTTCACTAACAGGTGCCACTGCAACCAGTTTCTTCTAAATTATCAATAATTTGCACGCTCCAATTGCACGCTCAGTAGGACGTCCATGTCGACCAAAACTCAAGTAATTTAGGAGGTGTTGTTGTTTTTCAACGATTATTTTTGATAATAAATTTGTACAATCAAAATGCGTTGTTGAGTTGTTAGCGACTCCATGATGATAAATATCATATTTTTGACTTTTCATATGTCAAAGAATTTTTTAGAATAGATAAAATTATGTACTAAAATTCATCGATTTAAAAAAGATAGATGGTCCATTCTGTACACTTGAAAGCTCCGTGTAATACATGAGATTAGAAGGAAATTTACGTTAAAATTTTTGCTAAATCTTCGTTTAGTCAGAGTCGAATTAGTTCTTATAATGAAATAATTGCATATAACACAATAAAAACATTTCTAGAAAATAAGTCTCAATTTCAATTATTTTGTTTTAGTTGCAAGAAACTTATGTTCATCTGTTCCAAAGCCTCCGTACTTTCGTACTTTAAGTTGCATTTTTATGGTTTTTAGCTTTCATAGATATATATCATAAATTTTAAGTTTTTTAATTCATCTTAAAGAGACATTAAATGCATTGGATAATTAATACCTTTTTAAAACAACGGAGACATTAAAGTGTTTTCTATGGAAAGATTGTCAGGCTGACACAATTTTAATCGCTCCTATTTATGGTTTTGGATGTCAGGACACTGATCTCATTGCCTGGAAATTGGCTGTCTCGCTGATTATGCCCCAAGAGTTATTTAGGCGGACATACGAGCCTCCAACCTCGGCTCGTTTAGAATTCCGCAAAATACTTTCAACGACAATTCTATAAATTCTATTGGCCTCGAATGGCTTATCAAGTACACCAATATATAATAAGCTGTTCAACGTGAATAAATCAGTTAGTTTTTCCACGCGATCTGCTGTGAGGTCTCCAGTGAAATCTACCAGGCCATTTCAGAAGGTATATATTGAATTTTTTAGGCCCATATATCCGAGGGCAAATCGGGGAAACTGATGTATTGTTATTGAGCTTCATTATTTTTCTTAATTCGTCATAGCGAGGGAATAACTTTCGAGAAGCGAGAAATCTATAATTTTTCCTATTGGAATTTATTTTCAAGAGTTGCCATCGAAACTAGAAATATCTACAGATTCTAGTTGGAGCTTTTGAGAATGTAAAGCAATTTCTAAGATTTAAGTAAAGTATATTTTTGAGATTCGTTCTATTAGAAATTGTATTTTAAGATGTCTGCGGGGTTTTAAAAACATTTTCAAATAGGTCATCCAATCTACTGGGCATCCAGCGAATGGCATAAAATTATGCTAGGTTTTACTATTCAAACATAGTTTTAGGCCCAGTAAATGTCAGAAACTTTACAGTTTTGATGAATTTTTCAAGATTTATAGAGACCGAGCTAAATATATTCACAGTTCCTGGACAGTGTTTACAAATTGATCAGTTAAACCTCTACTTACAAGATGACGAATATACGGTACCTTGAACGCTTTTTAATAATTCTATAAACATTTTAACGGTTTCATAATTTTTGCCTATGCATGATTTTTTTATCGCAGACCTTAGAGATGTCCACGGCATTACACTTATATTTTTAGATAGCCAAAAAAATTTGCTATGTATTTGACAGTTTGAAAGATTAAACTGAATAATTTGTACTGTCAATTCCGGAGATGTTCACGGGTTGTGATTAACCTTGCTTTGGTCAATAAAATAAAGATGACTACTTGTTCGCACCCACATTTTCGAATAGATTATACACATTATTCTACCGCTATAGTGATTGGCATTCGATTCTAATGGACTCTGCTGTGGCTATTATGGAATTCTTGTTTTCATTTGTACTGACATTACCAGGGGGTAGATTCTGATAAAGTGACAATTTTTCATGGCTTTTTTATTAGAACAAAATATTTGCCGCAGTTTTGCAGCAGTTTTTAGTAGTTACAGTTGCATTACTAATTTGAACTCAACTTTTAACATATTTCGTCAAGCACACAACTAGCAAATTGTCAAAAATTTGTAAATTTGCAGTAATCCATTAAACAAATTTTATATATTTTTTAAATTAATTTTTTATTTAATAATTTAGTTTTGAATTTTGTAATTTCGATTTAGTTCAATACAAAGATGATTTTACAGGTGACAATTTTGTACCATTTTTCACAAAATTTTTCGTGGCAAAGTCATCTCATCAGCATCGCTTTTTAGAACTCGCAACTAAATTGTCATTTTATCGCAATTACAATTTTAGCACAAAATTACAAAAAAATGTCATTTATCATTTGTCAATTGATCAGAGTCTATAGGTCCAGAAATGTCCACGGAACCTCCTCGGAATATTTTCTACCAATGGGGTGATTATGCGTCAATTGTAATGAGTTTAACAATGATTTTTGGAATTTTGAAGTTCGTGATTTTGCAAAAAAAAAATTTATTTCCTTCTTCAAAATTTTAGCAACAAGCTTCGTTATCATACTTTACGATCGAAATCGATAAATGTGGGAATATAAATTGGTAAAATTGTTTTACCGATAACGTATTCGCGAAATGATTCATCCTTCTGTACTCTTTGATTTACTTGCCTGAGTCAACAGGAATTATATTGGTTGACTTCCGCTATGACTGTCACGGATACGCCGGAAGTGACTGTTTTCTCAAACTTAATCGTTCGATTTAGGGATCGGCGAACTAGTCGGTAGTACAGGCTCCATTTACAAACCGATTTTTAATCGTGTGAATGTTTTGATTTCGAACTTTAACCGCAACATGTCCCTGCTCTGCGGAAATGCGGCTTTGAAGAAATCCCTCACCCACCCTTTAGTCCAGATTTGGTCCCTAGTGATTTTTTTCTGTTTCCAAATTTAAAAACACAATTAAGGGGCCGAAAAAATAATGATGAAGTCATGTCCGCTACTGAAGGTTATTTTGAAGAGCAAAACAAAACTTTTTCGACGGTTTAAATAAATTATTTGAAAGATGTAATAAATGCATTAAAGTTGGAGGAGATTATGTTGAAAAATAAAAATAAAATTTCTCTAAATATATAGCTCTTTTGTATCGATGCTATGAATATATTGATTTGCCCTCGTTGTTTCCACGGTAAATATGCCAAATTAACGAGATGAATCGGGGTCGGTGTTGCTTGTTAACGAATTGGTATCTAATTTGACCAGACATAATTGGTTCTTTAGAAGTCTTAGTTGTGTTGTACATCACTTATGGTATCAAAGAAAATCTTGAAAATGCCATTCTAAACCAATTTTAATTTATGAAAAACATTAAAATTATTTTTTAATGAATTTGGTTGATTGGACAAATATTTGCAAGTAACTGTTACATCAATATAATTAATTGATCACTATAAATTTACCCGTATTTGCGCGACTAAAAATGAATTCATCTCATAATTGCATAAATATTATGTATACGTTTGACTTCTCCTATTGATCGTAAATTAAGACAACATAAAATGTAATAAATAATGTTTTACTACATGCAATTAAAAATTATAGTGTTGTCATTAAAGCTAACATACATATTTTTCTATAAAAATCGACCACTGGATCCCATCATCATTGGTTGAATTATGAATCATGTATGGTACATATAGTGCGCGGCATTTTCTTTATGCGATCTGGTCCATTATGCAATCAAAAGCTATTTCGTATAATAGATTTTCACTTTTAACTGTGGAGGATAGATCTTTACACAACATACCGTTTGTGTATTCAATCACCCAAAAAATCATAAAAAAAAATTTTAAGATTAATTATTTTACATTAATTTAATTTGAAAAAAATTAATAAGTCTTAGTTTTACGATAACAACAGATGGAAAACTGTATGCGCGCATATAACACAACGTAATAAGTACGTACGTCTAAAGCTATACCGTTTCTTGTAATACATTTGCTATGTTCGTTCTTCAAATTAAGTGAGATCAAATTGTGAAAATTGTGTTTATGAAACGTGATTTAATATTTTTTTTTTTGTGTATAAGATGTTAGATATTTTCAATGAGCTTTTAATAATAATAATAATTGTAATTGATTGGATTTTCTTTTGCAGACAGAAACGAGAAATTTTTATGTTTAAATAAATTCTACACAACTTCAAATATTTGTGCGGTTTTGTAATTTATTAGAAAATATGTAATTTATAAATTTGTATCCATCATCATAGTGCGAGGAAAATTCATTTTGCATCATCTTATTATCCGTGTGCTGCATTTTCTTATTTATAAATTAATATTAATTTTGATTTAATTTGAAAGACGCGATACATATTATTTTTATTTTTTTTCGTTATCTAGATATGTGAAAATATCGTACTCAGTCAGATATTATATGAATTATTATGATTTGCAAGGTAACAAGGTGAATTTGGTTTTATTGAACTGTGCATTAAACTATAAAATATACAACAAAACAAACCGATGAAGCTTTGTTAGTTAACAGCGGGTATCATACAATTTATCATTCTGCATAAATATGAATAATTATGGTTTTGTACCTATATATGCTTATGTGATGTCAAACTGGCTCGTATAATTTAAACGTGCGATTGGGTACATTTTCAAACTGATAATGTTTTAGTTTTCTCATGAATTATTGCAGGTTCGGGAATTATATCGATAAAGTGCTCATATGATACGCTACATATATTAGATCCATAAAAAGGGCATATTTGTTATATGGCAATGTAACATAAAATTACAAATCATATGACAGATAAAAAAAAAATCCAACACACGATTATTCGTTGTAAAATTAAAAAGAAAATAATATATTATTTGAAGTAGAAAACCAACTACGAAAATAGAAATCTTATATTTATATGTAGAATCCGTGACTCGTAAAAAGCTCACGCAATCTTACATATATTATTTTTAAAATAAAATTTATTTGCTGTTGTATATTTACTAAATCAAATATGTGATTTTAATTTTTTTATTTTTTTATTTTGTAAACATATACTTATCGTTTTATTAGAGATTTAGTGAGAACCTACCTTGTTACCGTTATGTAGTTTGTATAATATAATATATTATGATGTAGAGAAGAGGCCCACCGTCATATTTTTTTTGCTTATATGTTTTGATCATGCTTTAACTCTTAAAACGATTTATCAATATACTAAATGATGTTTTCGAATGTGCAACATAAATCATATTCGTGTTCTAAAAGTGTGGTAACAGATTTCAATTATAAAGGACTTCCGCATATCAGAAGTTTCCGTACATTACTGATTGCGATCAATTTTCTTTCGTGCGGATTATTGTTTTGTGCACGTAACAATTACAGAGAAAAGATATTTAGTTCTAACCGATACTTAATATTCTACACGTGTAGACATTGTATGTAAACAATCATAAAAGTGGCGTCGACAATGTACAGAATGCAGACAATGTCGAAAATTATTATTTCTCTTAGCAATCATCAAAATTCTACGATTTTTTTGATGGAACCAATTCAATATGGAGTTCCAACTACCTTCACATTTAAAAACTTCAACCTAAGCTTTTATATGGTGATGAAGCACATTTTTGTATAAGTTACGGTTAAAGAGCGAATTCGTTAAATCGTTAAAACATTAAAAATCGGCTGTAAATGGGGTCTGTGCTACCGACATGTTTACTAACCCCTTCACTTAAATACCCGTAATGTTGTTTGTTCATCTTGAGAGGATTACTTGGTAGAAAGGAAATACAGCAACTTGCCGGTTGCTTGTGACAGTTATGTTAGTCTACAAATTTGACTTAGAAAGTTATTATTGTAAAAATAAAAATAAATCCGCTTTACCAAACTACTGGAAAACTTTATTTTAATTGAATTACTCTTAAGTACTTCCGGTGCGTCGATTAAACCCAGTAGGAGATTACACAGATTACCTAGATTGGAAATTACCTAGATTAACCAGGTAAGCATGGTGGTTGTTGCTAGAAGTTCTTTTGAATTTTCTCAATATTTGTGATAGGTCCTTCGTAGAACGGACACCACATATGTACATCATATTCCAGCTGGGATCTCTATTATCTCAATGAGCTTGTAAAGTTTATCATTTATCTTACAGCGTTGGCTTTTCGGTGAAATGATAGAGATTTGCACTTTTCAATGTGATTCAGAGAACTAAACTCGCACGAACTCTAATATTAAATTTTAAATCTAATAAATTCCAAAATAAAACGGAATATTTCAAGTAATATTTTTTTCTTTATTTCGAATTAAGGAGCCTACTACGCTGGACCATCTAACTCTGTTGGGTGCTAGTGCTTTGATTTCCAGACATGACTTTCCGATTTTTTTTGCGTCTGCTAGCATCGTTCGTTTCCATGTTACAGCTGGTCGACTGACTTTCCATTCCAGAGACCTTCTTGTTATATCATTCTGGGACGTCCTCACTGTGTAACCAATGCATTTTCACTTGTGCTTTCGTATTTCGATGCCAAGGACCGCTTGAGTCTTTTGCCTCTAAAAGAGTTCAACAGCAACTCTGATTTCACACACGAATATAGTATTCTTAGTATTCTCTATAGTATTCTAGTATTCTAGATTTCTATTTTGTGTTATGGGATAGGACAGATGTATTCCGCGGTTTGTGTAACATGTGGAATGTTGTTCGGTCTTTGTCTGATCCAATTCTTTGCGCTAGAGTACAACCATAAATCAGTGTGGATATTGGGGATATACATCGGTGTGGATATTTGGGCGTTTAGCCTTATCATCTTTCTGATATTTATTTTGAAGTCAATTACTTTTACTAGATCTGATAGCTTCTGTACCTTATGTTGCATTTCGGCGTGTTTATGAGGATGCCGTTCGGGAACGCGTTATCTTGTTTTTTCATGACGTAATCTAATACTATTAGGAACAGAAGTTCCTAGTAGTGCATTCGTATTGAACGCGATTACTCGCATATGCCCATTTCACAAAATGCCATCAATATTGAGTTACTGTGTATTATATCGACAACATGTCCGAAATTCACGTAGATACACTGGTGAATTCCATTCATTAGACCGCTTAATTACGATTCATTTATCTTTTCGAGTTGATTGTCTGTGAAGTTCTATTTAGGATGAAAATTGCTATTATCGTTATGGTTGTGTAGCGGAGTGATATACCTCGCAAATTTTTATCTTCTCTTAGGTTGCCTTTTTGATAATCGTTATAGTCAAGTCTTCCTTCTATTTTCACAATGTTCTACCGGAATTTTATACTTCTCTTTTTACTTCGTTAGAGCTGTATCAGTTGTCGTTATGGCTTCTTTGAATATTTCAGCTCTGAAACAGTGTTGTCTTTGAAATAATCCTTCCGTTGTTAAGATTTGATCAGATGCATTCCTTATTGGCAGGATCTAGGTAAATTTTCCACTTGCGCGTTGTACGCGTTGCTGTATTGACGCATGTTCCGGGTCTGCTACCTTGAGAACGTTTTTAGTGAATTGCCTATGGTCACTCCTTTCTATTTTCTTTATTTCTCGTGCAATATTCTTCGTATTAACGTTTCAGCTCCGACTTATTTTGTTGATACATTTACAACTTGCGATATGGGCGTTCTGCAATTTTCTTCAAAATTTTATCACTGATCCAGAGTTTGCATCCGTATTCTTGGTACCTGAATGTGTTGGTATCTGTGCATCTTCATTGGTTTGGAATCTGAGCTCGAGCGCGATTGATAATCAATTGGTGAACCTCTCGCATAAAAAATGAAATCATTTATGGTTGTACCAATATCGAAGACATCGATTTGCCAAGATAATTCATCAATCAGACCAATTCTATTATAAAAAATGAATTTTAATTTTTAAAATATTGGTCCCAATTTAAACCCCAATTTAAAAATTGGAAAACTGTGAGATGACGACTTCATACAGAAAAACAATGGCAAAACAACAAAAAGCAATAATATACATTGTCTACGAAGTGTCTACATACTAACTATTACTAAAAACCAATTGTCTACGCTATTTTCGACACCAACATGTAGACAATTCGGAAATACGCGTAGAAGCACAACACTGTGTAAAACGGTTAAAAATTACACATTATACGGTTAAAAATAAAAGATTTATATCCTTCTCCTATTCGTTTGAGAAATAGTCCAACCTTTTCTTAGAATTAAAATTATAAATACTTCTTGAAATAACGATATTTATACTTTCAAAACTGAATTCATTTTATCCAAATTTAAATAAATTTTATTTTTATTTTTTGTGATAATTTTGAAACTTTTGTCGAGTGAAAAAGCACTCAAACAAAAATTACAATTCGCCCGTCAATGACCCGTTAACTGAGAAACGCTTTCCAAATGTTTAAGCCCACAGGAGTAAAATTAAACTAAAATATTTCTTTGAAACGATTGCTATCCCTTTCTCCTCTACAAAGCCATTATCAAAGATAACGACGTTCAATTTCAATTTTAAACATATTTTTACTGAAAAATATAAAAATTTATTTGCATAAAACTAAGTTGTTTCAGTACGAGGCCATTGCCATTTTATAGTTGCCCAAAGCAAATTTGCATTATCTCAAATTTTACAAGTTAATATTTAATCTTTACAAAATAATTGGATGATATCTTGGGATTAATATTTTTAAATAATTCAAAATATTAGAGAATTATTCAAATATTTTGAAAATTGTTATTCGCGATGCCATCTGTTTCAGTTATTAGTAAACTCAATATTACATAGAGTAATTATATTTTTTGCCACAGATGTCAGTATTTGGTTATTTCTTTTCGAAAATAAAATATTTTTGAAAAAAATATTCAAACTCAACTAAACAAGCTTTGATTTTGGAAATTGTCAAATAGTTAGATGCCACCAAAAAAATAATGATGGGATATGAAAAACCGCCAGCTCAACCAATTTTATTAAATACAATTTCATAGAATATAACAACTTGAGCCTATCAATTAACCCACATCAGACGTAAATCACCTCTGACGTGATAATATTAGTTTTGTGTAGCGGCCGTATCACTCGTGTGAATTGACAAGGCGAACCATGTCGTAACACGCTGTCTATATACAGTAAAATTCTCATTTTGTGCGGTAGATACGTTCGTGCAGACCACGACAACAAACAAATCGCAAAAAAATAGACAACAGAAAAGTCTGTAAAAAAAGATAGACAACACCGCATAACTACAAAACTCATAAAAAACTGCAGATAAAAAGAAATTACAGTATACACGAATGTGCATCAGGGATGATATTGACAATAAATCAAAAGTACTAAATTAATGACGATCAGAGTATTGAATCCAGCTTGAAAGTACTTTCTGCACATTTATCGACATTACCAATATTTTAGCAACTTTACAAGCAAACTTCAAGGTAAATGGAATTAAGTTTGATGGTACTCACATAAAAAATGGCATTTTGTGTAACCCAAGTCACAATTTTAATAAATACATTCTTGCACAGCAGGGGTTTAACGGGAAGTTAAATCAATTAATTGCGACCATCGATCGATCGATCAATTAATTTTCCAAAAAGGTCTTGCAAATCTATCGTAAATTATATTCTACGGGTTTAATTGAATGTAATCCATGAATAACCACCAACAACCTCATTTTAATAGTTAACGATCGAAAATTTTTTGTTTGTCAAGCAGTGGGATTTTAACTATTGCGTGCCTCTGGTTCTGTTATTGAGTAAGTTTTCGGAAAATCATTAAAGTTCTGTCAATCATAATGGAGCTCGATTTTACTTACAGAATTAAACTACTTTTTTGCTAGTTAGCTACGTTTGCTGTTTCGTTTGGTATTTAAACCGCAATTATTATTTCTAATCCTAAAACTTTGAACTGGAAAGAACGACGTCAACTAAGTCCTCTTTTATGGTTATTTACGGATTACTGAAAGACTAGGTATTTTGTGATGTTTCTATGTAATTCTGCTGTGGTAGGTTCTAAAATAATTACTCGCCTGAACATAAAACTTTGCTAGAACAGACCTATTAGAATGCAAGCCTCCATGTCCCGACAACAATAATTTTAATGGAAATTTACTAAATTAAATAATTGTTAAGCCCAAGCTACAGAGCTTTAGCTTTGCGTCCAACTCAAAAGACCAAAATTTGAATGTAAATATCACTTCAAAATGGCTGGTTAATATAGAGGATTTTCTATTTACACTGTATGTGCTGCTCCATTTGCGAAGTTAAGCAATTTGGCATTTTTATTGTACTATTTTGGCAAACGTTGCTCCAACCTTTTAGCGGAATGGGATTTAACTAATCGATACCACTTAAAGACTTTTTTAATCACCCTTTTTTACCCCTAACTTGGTTTTGTATAAGCATCATAAATATTTAGACCTAACATTTAAACCAATAAATATGACTATTGCTGTGCTATATCAGTTGTATTTCGCATAAAACATAAGCTTCCTAAGTAACTTTAATCATAAACCGGATTAAATATCTTAGTCTCTTAGTCTGATATTTCTTAAATTTTCTCTATAGTACTAAAAATTGCTCGAAAGTATCGAATATCGAAGTACTTTTCATACAGCCAAAGTATCGAAAAAAGTACTATAATATCGACAATATCATCCCTGATGTGCAGATCATTTACTTGTGCATTGAAATTTCAATATTTTTTTTTAATGTTTGAATTTATTTTGTGTCCAAAACATGAATAAATAAAATTTTATAAACCTCAATAGTGACAATTCTGAAAGTGATTTTAGTTCTCGTGATGAGGCTGCAGTGACGCTTCTTTATTTCGTAAGAAAATAAAAGTTGTTGTTCCTATACAATATTCAAGTGAAGAAGAAAATGATGCAGAATTAGAAGTTGATAACTATCATTGGATTGAATGGCTACTAACTAACGATCATTGGATTGAAATCTAGCGTGATGGTGATGATGGTCTCCCTAATATGATTCCTTTTTCGAATAATGGTCTTCAAATTTTTGGAAATATTCAGGAGCCTATTAATTATTTTAACAAATTTTTTACTAGCGAACTTATAACAGATACGAGTATTATGACGCAAATAAATTTATATGCAAAAGAGCAAATTGAAAAAAAAGGATTATCTACCAGATCTGTTTACGAAAGTTGAAGATGTGAAAAAATGGTTCGAAGTCTATTTTGCTCCGAAACCACCAACCACCTATCGCGAAGGCATTCATTATCTACCTGATAAATAGCAAAACACCATATAGATAGTAATGATGAATATTTCGAAAATTAATCTTTAAATAATTATATTTCAATAAAGGTGAATTTGACCAAAAACGCCGAGTTTCTTCTTGCACACCTAATATATGGTTGATAAACAAATTCCATTAATACTTTATTTATTAACCTGAATATAAAATGGTACAATTTTAAATTGTAAATCAGTTAGTGTTTAGTGTTGTAACACAAACTCCTTATTCAACATATTTAACTCAGATTATGAAGCAGCTGATTGTCATTTGTCGTGGTTGTCGTTAAAAAAATCAATTCGATCAATAAGTTGTGGGTGGTAACTAGATTGAAAATCTATAGAAGAATAGAATATGTAGTGTACGTCCTGACACCATTTCCGGTCTATTTTGGCAGAGTAAGTTAAGTTTGTTTACGGAAGGAAAGGAAACAAACTTAAATAGGTTTGATTACTAAAATTATCATAAATCTAATACGTCAAATGTCACAATAAAGCTGCTTATACTTATCCAATCAAATGGAATTTATTCTTCACATAATTTTTCAGCTTCAAATTTATTATGATAACAGTCACATGTTACCTAATTTATCGATAGCCTTTTGACACTGTATAGGTTAATTTAAAAGAACACCTGAAGAGCAAAAAAATTAAATATTATTGAACATAAATCAATATTAATTCAATGACGGCGTCTTGCTTAAACAAAATATTAACTGGAATGCAAATTTCTAATTTAAATGAATACATAGTAGTAGTATGTAAATCATTTATATAAAGACGTTAATGTGACTGAAGTGCTGTAAACCAATAACAATATCTATATATATATATATATATATATATATATATATATATATATATATATATATATAGTGGCTTAAAGAACAACAATAAAAACTTTTGTATATGAGTATTTAGGTAGGTATCACACACCGGTTTTACACATAAACATAATATTATTATAAATAATTCAAATGTGTGTACTTAGTATTCTAACATTTTTGTGTGTTGTCACATATTTTATAATAAGAAAAATAAAATTAGAAATAAATTATGCCACAATTCTCACACTTGCTACCTAACGAACTAACTAACTAACTAACTAATTTGACATCTAACATGAGTAGTGAAAGTTTTTTTTTTATCTGGTTAGCTTTGTACTTTACGTAAATACAATACACACACACACAAAATGTCACTTGTCAATTGCAATGTCAATATATGCGTATATGTGTCTAAAAACAGTTATGGTTTTGATTAGAATCTTGTGTACAATTTATAAATCAAATTAATTATATACATATGTAGTGTAATAATAGTGATCACGTTCCTATTCTGAACACATAAAAGTACATGCATGGTCTAAGGCGAACAAAAACGTGTAGAAAACCATGCGTATATTTAACACCAAATCTAATTTTATTCTCTTTTGTGCAATTTATGGAACAGGCTTTTATATTAGCAAATTCCTTTCGTACCGCACAGTAGGCACCAGCAATTATCTAAATTTATATTTTACCTTAAAATTATGGAGACATTTTCGGCGAGATGCGTAGCGACCAAATAATTTTGTCCATTAGACAACCTAGAAGATAGAAGCAAAATATAAATCATTAGATGATGTTATACACGAGTAAGCATTATGCTACATTATAATGATATAAATGGCTGAATTAAAAATGTTAAAATTAACGATAATTTAATGACTTAATACACTAATTATCATAATATGTTACATGCGTATATATAGTATATGAGTGAAGAAGTGAAACTTAAAAAATAACATCTTACGATTTTTTTTTGTTTTGTAATTAGTTTTGTTTTTTTAACACAGCAATATAAGAATAGTAATCATTATAATCATTGGTGTACAATAATTATAAACAATATTTTTTGATATGGTTTGTGTCAAATTTAAAAATTAAATATATTTTTTTTTGCCGGAAATGATAATTTTTTTTTATTTAGTTTTTGGTTACATTGTTGAAGATTAATGGTAAAATTAACCTATTTTAAAAATTTTTTTGGTTGTTAAATATTCTTAAAGAAAGTTTAGTTGAATATAATATTACAAAGTCAAGTGTGTTAAATGAATCTATTGCATGCATTATACTCGTTTAATAATTAGTCGTACACCTAAAAAATTAAATTATTAAAGAGCGTAATGTTTTAGAAATTATAGGAGTTTACCAGAAATTCGATCTGGATTTTATACTCTAATCGCGTTTTGTATAAAAATTTTAATTTGATCCGGCTACGATAAAATTGATCTATAGACGAGTCAATATGCAACTAGGATTATTTGTAACCTAGATAAATTTGATACACTGACAAACCATCCGTAACAACTGGAAATTGATTAGATGAAAATTTTATATTTTAATATCAGAATTTATTATAGAAGTGTTGTCTGTAATGGGGTTATAATTTCCATTTCCAATTATATATTTTAATTAAAATTTTCAAATTTACAAAATTTTATTTTTGCCCCAGTTCTAATCATAAACGTATATGGCTCTTTTAGTCGCTTTCCGAGAAACCAATGCTTTTGGGGAAGTATGGTTACAAAATTGAAAGTTAAGGGAATTGACAGAAAGGCACTATCCGTGGTGGTGCCTGCAGCTTAATATGACTCAACACATTGATTTGATTCAAATTATATTGACGGTTTAAAAAAATTCTCATTCATATTTCTATTTCGCTATTTTTCACAAATTCAGATAGTTCCAACAAGTAACCTTTCCACTCTCTCTCATGATTTGTTTAAATAAATGTTCTTTGAATAATGTTAAAAAAAATATCTCGTTTACGCTTTAATCTTTACAGGTTCATAACTATAAAAATTTTTGAGTTTTGTTTGTGTTACGCCATTCAGCGAATACCTAAAAACCATGAGTTCGTGGAAAATACGGGGACTAGCAAAGACTGCCGGTAAATGAACAATTGAAGAAAGAGTTGAGCACAAAATATTGCCGCTACACAACTCTTCGGGTTCTCGGGTTTCCCGTTCATCAGGTTACAAGTAATCGAAAAATAGTTTGTTATGTTTTGCATAAACGTTAGGTGATATTCTCCGATGAGAACAAGTTAAATTTAGAAAGGCCAGATTGTAAATAGTTAGATGTACAAAAACAGAAGTTATTTTTCGACGACTGAGGATCGCTTAGGTCTCATAATAACCCTAACAAATTAGCGAAAAAAAGTATTTTGATTCTATTTGGTATGTTTCTGGTGTCCACCACCTTTTAAGTGCTATTGGACAAACTTTACTGAATATTGCTTCTCGGCTTTTAGTGCAGTTACTGGCAGACTTAATCGCTTAACGTATTTTCCACGACCTCCTGCCTTTTGGAACTTCTTTTTTTCAACCATAGGTAGCTGAATATCATAAAAATTATGATAGTCATATGGCGGCCTATTGTTAGGTCCTTTTTTCTCGCTGGTGCTACAAATCCCATGAAGAGAGCCAAAGATTTTTCAAATTACTTGATGTGCAACAAGGAGGCCTCTCACGAGGCCCTGATAAGAACTAATTTATGCTAAAAACGGTAAGCTTTTGGCTGCCCCGTGTTATTCACATCCACTCGTTACAAAATTAAAGGGGTTTTCAATAAGAACTATTTTGTAATTAAATAAAGCACATAATAATTGATATATTGGGCTGAAATTTGTTCCAGGTGCAGTACACATGTAACAATTAACTATGGAGTTCGATCTCGTTCATATGACCATGGCGAGAACGTTTGCAGCGATCGACTCTTTGGAGCCAATTTTGCTCCAGTCTTTCACACATATCGAGCAGAACGTTGTCAATTTCGCCTTCAATATTGCACCTGAGCCTCTCTAACGTTGTTGGCTTGTTGGTATAAACCAACGATTTAACGTAACCCAATAAAAACAAATTCAACGGTATTAAATCGCATGAGCGAGGTGGCCATTCGACCGGACCATTTCTCGAAATAACCAAACTTCCCCATTAATAGATCAATTATTTGACCAGCTGTTTGAGCATGTGGCACCATCTTGCTAGAATCACATATAACTGATGTCTTGTTCATCCATAATTCTGGTCAAAACTAGTCTTCCATTCTCATCGACGAAAAAATATGGTCCAATAACAGCTCCGGCATGAAATCTACACTACACGGTCACTTTTTGTGATTGTAACGGTATCTCTTGAAGCACATGTGGGTTTATTGCTGTCCAATAACGCATATTTTGTTTATTGTCCAACCCATTAAGCCAGAAACGAGCTGAATCGCTGAATTTGATTTTTCGATGCAATTCAAGATTGTCACCAAATTTTAGCAGAGCCCAATCGGAGAAGTTTAGGTGCTTCAAATGATCAAGAGGCTTCAGTGCTTGAGATAATTTGATCTTGTAAGGATATACGTGTGGACGGCGTGGAATCGACTGATTTCACTTATTTTGCACTGACGCACTTACGGCTGCAATATGTTTGGGTTGTCTCACTGGCACTGGAACATCCAATACTGAATATTTTGACTCGAATTTATACACTAGAGGACGCACAACCTGTCTGGTGGGACGAGTGTGTCCGTGTTAAAATACAAAATTGTTATGCCCCTACTGGAAAATCCGTAATAACTATTGGTCTTATTAGCGTTTTTTGCGAATGCTCGATAAATGCTGAGATTTTTGATGTCATACCCACAAAGACTGAGTTGTATATATTTACCATCGATTATAAGTATTTAAACTCCTTCAACTTTTCATATTGTGTGGCCTCTGTTAAAAAATCTATTCGTGGTTTCCTTTTCGCTATAGCAAAGTATTTCGTTTTCGTTTCGCTAATATGGAGACCAATTTATTAATTTCTTATTTCTTATAAAAGAAGAAATTCTTTAAGAGACACGAAGTTATGAAGTTTATCTTTGACTTAATTTGTAATTTAGACAGCTCTGCCGCGCTTTATTATGCTGGTTGTTATCAAAATGAACATGGCCGATAGTAACACGTTAAACACTTATTAGGACTAGATGTCTATATATAATTACTGAATTCTGTTTAGAATTTGTTCAAATTGGGATTAAGTTTGAATTATATTTAAATCATAGCCAATATTTTCTTTTTGTCAATGATTGTTGTTGTTGTCAAAATGAACATGGCCGACAGTAACACGTTAAACACTTATGAGGACTAGATGTCTGTATATAATTACTGAATTCTGTTTAGAATTTGTTCAAATTGGGATTAATATTGAATTTATTTGAACAGCTTTATTCATTGATAGTTGTTACAACTCAACCACCATCTAAGATTTTGTCTTTTAACCAAACCAATGAAACCAGCTCAAATATATGGTAAAAGAAGTTCTTCTATTGCGTGGATGGAACACGGTAATGATTTATTTTATTGAACGGTATCTGTCTCTTTTAAGGACTTGTTATTTGTGCCATTCACGTTTCTCCCTTCTACAGAGTCGGTTGGAGTGTTTCTTCGCAATCACGTAGTCGTTGGGTGATTGCTTTGTGGGATGATAGATGTATCGGTCTCGTACGCGTCTTTTTTCCTATCTTTTCTTGAATTAAAGCTAAACAGTTCACATGCAGCGATGTGTTTAGATGTATTTTTCCCTAGATTTTTCGTTGAAGCAATCATTATCACCGATTTCATTTTGTTATACTGTTGTTCCACGTGTTGAATGGGGTAGTTACTGTTGTTTAACCGATTGTTTAATGCTTCGGTATCCCAATGTGAAGTTCGTTAAAATTGGTTATATGCCCGATGATATACGAACCGCATATTTCGCAACTACAAAAGTTGTCGGAATCGATGCTGACGCCGCGTTTGATCTTAATAGCCAATAAATAAATATATATGTCATGAGAAAAGGGTGAATTAATATGTGTGTATCGTGCCACGTTTATGTATTTTCAAAAAAAAATCGCAAAATTATTTAAGGATAATTTTGCGAGATTTTTTGCTGGACACAATATTTTTCCATATTTGCTATTTCATAATGAATTCGCGCAAGTTTAATGCGAATTTCGTATATTTTTATGTTCGATGGATGATTTTCAAAAAATATTTTTATTGGCAATTATACGGATCGTGTTATTTGGCCGAAATACATAATTTATTTCTGTGTTTAACTTCCTGTTAATTTGTATTTTAAAGAATAAAGTTAATTTCACTCGCAATTCGAGTTTGGTTTGAAACCGCCTATCTCCATCATTTGATTTTACGTATCTTTATGGTTTTGCATTTGTATGGGTAGTGTGTGCTCGTACTTTAAATTATAGGGCAAAGCTAGCGGTGGCGCACTAGCTCGTGGTGCAGAACCCGTTTTCATTTGATGCAAGGTGTAGCGAGCCAGAGCCAGCAGAAGTCCAATTAGTGTTTTCATTACCAATTTACGCTTTCAAATTACCAAAGACTATATTTTATATCGTGTTGGGATATTTTGCTTAAAATACTTTCTGCTTGTAGAAAGTGTCTTTGGCTTTGGCTCCGTTGGAGCATATTCGCTCAGATTTTAGAACGTTATTCGTGCCTATGGAAGTTGTTTCTTTAGCAAAGGGAAAGTCCGTAGCGACTGTCATCGACGATGTCTTCTTACTTGTGGTGCAATTACATCTGGATTGTGCTGAGATGCATGATTGAAGAGTTGGTGAATGCTTTTCGGGTGGTTTAAGCTAAATACAATTTATGTTCCAAATTTTAAATTTTATCCGTTTTCGTTGTAAACAAATGTCATAACAAATGGTTTTCTGGTTGTAAGGCCAATGCAAACCCTCTAGCAATCTTCTGCAAACTTTCTAGAACTAATCTTAAAATGGTAATTCTAGCTGCTTTCACAAAACTATAACTGGTAATGAATCTTGATTCCTTAAGGACGTTCCGGAAGCGAACAACAGTCTATGGTTTGGGCAGGAGCCTTATATGCAAACTCACTAGTTAAAGCAAAACAACCAAAGTTAGCAACGAAAGTATAATGTCGATTTACTTCATCAGAGTGAAAGTAGTGGCTGTAATTTCATTGGAAACTGTTAAAATGATAACTGCCAATTGGAATTCTGAATAGGTTTGTAACAAGTTTATAATTTTATTCTCTGGATATACCATCTTGTGATTTCTGGTTTTTCTCAAAAATTAAGAATTGGGGCAGAATGTTCAGAGATTATAAGCGTAGTTAGTGTGAATGGTTCTATCGTTTAAAAAATGTATAGAAATAAATGGGAACTATGTCAAAAAATTATAAAATTAAGAAAAGTTTAAAGAAACTTTAGTTGTAAAATTTTATTGTTGGCTTTTCTCAATCCGTAAACCTCCTCAATTTCATTATACTGATGTCTTTTAGTCGAGCTAAAAAATTTTTCACTGGGGTGATAGTTTCGAATCTGAATTTCCTATAGACCAAAATAATTAATCAACAACAGTTGGTTGTAAGGTTACAATTATTTTATTCAAAACCTTTCTAACATGTATTCTATCAACCGTGAGGTCTTTAAACCTCCTTTAAACCTTAAAAATTACAAGTCACACATCTACCCAAATGCCTCAAGATAATTACATTTTAACGTATACTCCTTGCATCCTAACTTTCAAACTTCATCCGAAAGCATTATGGCACCCCAAATTATTTTCATTTATCAAGTATTCGATTCTTTCTTTGAACATTCCATTCATTTTAAGTTGATTCTCATGAATTTCATCATTTATATATCATTTAAAAGTTCAACACAATTCACTGTTTCAAAATTATCTTCCACATTAGTTTGGTTTGTTCGCTTAATGTTGTATTTGACTTCTTGCAACTGTTTTGACCTTTTCAGGATACTGAGTGTTATTAAAAACAATATTCAAAAAGGCAAGATCGGGAAACTTTTCCAGTTTGTTGATAGTTTCCAATCTGACTGTTTATTGAATATGACAGCACACAATTTTATTGCAGCAGATTTTAGTTGAATGTTTTTTAAGGCAAATTATTTTGCTAATGCTAAAATTTCCCCCGAAGAGTAGGGTACTAGAAATTTATGTCACAGTTAGTACGATCGAATGGTAACGATTTTTATTTAAAATCACCCTCACGCCTGGATGAATAGTTCAAGGACAAACCAACCCCAAAGGAAGGTATGAATTCCGAACAAGAAACCAGTTTGCTGATATCAAAATGAGTTTTGAACACTACAAAAATTTTGTGACAATTAAGGGCGATGGTTAGATTAACAAAAGCTCTTAAAATCGACTCAACTAATCGATGATTAATATTTAATAACATTTTAAAGTCATTCATAATTAAACAAAATCAAAGAACATTACCATCGGTCAATTAAAACAAGTATATATAATACAAAAGCGATATCAGTATTAGGTCACCCATCTGTTACGCAGTTCTTTTTAGTTGTTGAGACATATTTGGGGTGAAGTCAATACAAGTGAATGTGACGCTTGAAAATGGCAAGAGGAATTAATCTTAAAACCAAGTTTGGTAATTTACTGTCTCAGTTTGAAATAATACATTTTAATATAACAATTATGTCAGCACACAACACCCGTCCTTCTACCAAACAATTACGTAAAGTTTACCACCTGAGCATTGCATAGTTCAAAATCAATTTACAAATTAATGTGGGCGATGGGTCAGCGCTGAGTTCCGCACCTCAACCCAGAGACGGGCGCGGTAGAATATACAATGTAATCTACCGGGTTGTCGACACGTAATCTATTATGTAGATTACTAAGCAATTTTTCGTATTTTTGACATCGAAAATGTAGACTATGTCGACGAACTAGGAAATGATGATCTTTTGGTAAATAGTAACTCAATTTACTCATTATTTTCGTTTTATTTTACGTTAGCCAGTCTGATTAAATTGCTGTTCAGCTATTAGATATTTGTCTAATTATCCTAGAGGCTAGACAGGTTTTTATTCTGATACTAAATCACGTAAATTATTCGTCAGTATAAGAAACGACTCTTAAGCTAACCTATACTTAGTGCACCACTGGGGTGGTTTTTCATTCGATTCTCTTCAACACTATAAAGATGTGTACTATTAAAATACGTGTAAGTTACAAAACTAGTTCCAACTTTTCTAAGTATTTTTAAAATTAAAAATTTGAAATAAGTTTATAATTTATAATTAACTAAACTAGTTTATTCAAAAATATAAAATATTAAATATATCTTAAGAGATTATTTGCTTTGCGCTCCATCTTTTATCAAATAGATTTATCTATCACGATGGAGGAATTGATTCAGCCATGAATGGACCATGATTCAGCGTTTAAGAAGTTGTTCCAATGGAAGTTTAAATATCGTGTTAAAATGTGCAAACTGAGATTGAAAAATATGAAAGCTATGAGTGTGATGAAACATATCCAGATTCTGTGATTGATGTCATGATTTCTGTAAAGTCTGCTTAAGTCATTAAGTTTACTTCCTGTGGCACTATTCTGGTCATTCCCCGGGAATAGGGAACTGGGGAAACAATTTACATGTAACTTCTGATGAAATATTTTTTTCCGGCCTACTGAGAAGAAAGTTTGATGTAGTTACAGCCAGAAACATTTTTTTAAATAAAAATTATATATGAAATCTTTCCCCAGTTCCTTATTCCCGGGGAATTACCAGAATAGTGCCACTGGGGTCACGAATTTTAGTTCTTATCAAAATAATAATCAAAAACTAATATTTTCTCGGTGAACATTTGACCCAGTTGTAGCGTAGTATTGTCACGATTAATTAGCTCAACAATCAATAAAAAATTCGTCAAATGCCATAGAAATGCCAACGGATAAGGAACTACATTTATCACTTCCATCCACATTTTTTGTACTTATCTTTGAGATGCCAATTATTTTTGAAAGAGCATGGGCACTGAAACAATATCAGCCCGATGTTATAACGGGGCCTACAGACTAGGCACATGTACTCCTCTCTTACCAAATAGGGGTAGTTCAGTTTTACTATGTTCTTTCTCATGCATTCGATTAATTCGTTTTGTTAGCTGGTTGTGACGTAATTTGTTTCTCCTCATTGTTATTAGGGAGTAGCTTATCTGGATAGTCATGCTTACGCACATCCTCCATGAAATTACGAAAAAATACGATTTCAATGCCAGTAGTGTATAAATGGAGTATAAATATTACCGTATATGATAATCAGCACCACGTCACAAGAAGATAATGCCCATGCGTTAAAACGGTGGCCATCACTTGTTACGAGCACCAAATTATATTCTCATTGAGTATAAAACAATGAGGACTTGCTCACAACCTCATAGTGCACGGGTAGTATGCTGTACATACACACACTTAAACTTCCCCCACAAACAAAACCCAATCAAACCCTACAGCGACGATGAAAATGAATTCATATACTTTTCAGTTGGCCTGTGTGCGCAATTTAATCTAGCATTCATTACTATAATTCAATTCATCTCAAATAAGGAAGAAATACATCAGCTGCCATAAACTCAATTTGACAAAATAATTTTTTTCCATAAATATTTTGGCATTGAACTGCACTGTTAAATTAATTCATGCATGAAAGAAATATTTTTCAAACTTCATATTTTATTTAGTTTGCTCAAATCACAGTAGATGTCAGCAACATTTATTTAGTTTAATTTTTTTTTACTATTTTTAAATTAACGTTTACAAACTTTACCACAGTAAACTAATTTAATGTAAGTTCGCTCCATTGCATAGCGAGAATTACACGAGTTGCCGACGCGATCGCGCAAAATAGTAAATGACGCGTAAACGGTCATCTCTGCCCCAACCAGGGTCATAGTTGTCAATGAGGAGGGGTTTAAACCTGTTCCCTCCTGGAAATGTGTTAAATAGGAGAATAAGATTAAAGAACCGTTCACTTCAGAAAATATCAGAAACTGGGTAAAATTGATATTTTATTGGAGCTTTTCGTCTTGCTACACTTGATATGATTCCAAATATTACTTTACTCTCGATTCCTAGCAAAAGTTTTCATTTGCGAATAGCTAAACTTAACACCTAAATAATTTAAAAAATGTAGGCCAACAACAATATTAAATGCAGTGATATCATTAAAATTAATTACAAGTTAGTTAACTCTTGTATTTTATTATCGCTCTCACGTAAAGCATCACAATCTAACTGTAAAATGAAAAGAAATTAATCGTTCATAAAATCTGTGTTTAAATTAATTCAAATTTATTCAAATGCACACATGCATATAGTGTTGCAGCGGCAGCATCACGTCTATATAAAAAATACACAAAGTAGAAATTTCCGAAATTTCAGCCCGCGCTTTCTTCAGGTCACGCGCAACAGCAATAAAAATTAATAATTTGCACAAAAACCCAAAAAAATGGCGGTGAAATTTTTCTTTAAAGCACAACAAACGGTATTTTGGGAAGGTTGACTGTTATAATTTCGCGGTTATTATATATTAACACCCTCACTATTTCCGTACGCATACATACAGTATGCGCATAAATTATATGTTTAGTCATAAAAAAATATATTACCCCGGCAAATCTTTAAATTTATGATTATCTAATTTATTTTTATTTTATTCATATACCAAGAAATATGAATTTTAAATAATACATTTTCATTTTATGTTAATTAGAAGATCAATAAACTTATTAAACATCACATTTACTTACATCACAATTTATGTATAGAAAAGCTGACCTTCCCAAATATTACAAGAATTTTACGATTATTTTAGTTTTGTAGGTATACACGCACCTGAGCATCACAACCGCGCAGGAGTTTGACGCTCTGTTATTATTTTTTACTAAACCGCGTTAATTATCACTAAATAATTAATATTTTAATTTTAATTATGAATCACGTTTTTTTATTTTTTGTTGCTCTATTAAGAAACACACTCTTTCTATTAAAAATAATATATTAAGATATTTAAATCTTATCTGAATATTATGCATATCAAGATTGAAAAAAAAATCGCATCCGATCAAGGTCGTGACCATAAAACTAAATATTGGCATATACGTAAAAATCTTGTACTAATTAAATAATTTTTATTTATTTATTTAAGTCATTTTGATAAATGAGTCTTTTCTATTGTTTTTTTTTGCGCGCTGTGCACTTGAAAGACATATTTTACGTGTGTTATATACATATAGGCACTCGTAGATACGCCTTCATTAGCTGTACAGTGCGTTTCTTGCTTAATAATTTGCATAATTGACAACAACAAAATACTGTATGGTTTTTCATTTGCCGGTTTGTGTCACAACACAAACTCATAGAAATCGATTCGAATATATTTAATTATAATATATGTGTGCTTTACACAACACAAAAAAGCCCCACCAAAAAATACTTGTGTGACCGATCGCAAAATTATTTTTGGACAAAAACTATTTTTAAACATCTTATTTTGGTAAAATGAAATTAACTTACTTTGGTGAGTTTTTTGTGAGATAGTATATGTATGTATGTCTGAATGCGTATACGTTTTGTTCGCAAATGCAAAAAAGTAAATTTGGCACGAATACTTTAGACAACTCCAGTTGATAGCAGAGTAGTGATGAACTAGCAATAAAATATTCAAGGTGAAGGAACTACGCAAAACGATTTAGCTACAAAATTTTTTTTAAAAAAGAGAAATTACGGGCATCATGAAAGCGCGGAAAGAGGACAAACGCGCAAATTCAAATTTTATTAGGTTTTTTAACCAGTTTGTTGACTTTTATCATGAAAATTAATATAATAGAAAACAGCTTAAACCGCGCCATCGATTGACGGCACCAGTAAGGATATAGTGATCATTAGTAAGGTACAGTACCTGTTCATTGAATTATGAACACTATTAATATAGTCAAAAACTCCAGTATTTTATCAAAATATAAATAAAAACAAGATTTTTTTTGAAATGTTTTAATTCTTTAAAATTAAATAATTTCGAGTATACATAAATTTGAAAACAATTAAAACTAGGTTAAACTACCATTACTTTTAATCACAGCTTTTATTCTTTCAGGCATGCTACATCTACAAGTATTGATCATATTGCGGATTGATCACTATTTCTCCAATTTTTTTTAAATATTTTTTTAGGGTAAACACTGTAGGATTGGGGGTTTTATATACGTTGGGCTTAAGTAAGGCCTAACAATTCTCGATAGGGTTAAATCCGGAGAATTGTCAGGTCAAGAGTGGATATCAATATTTTGGTTAAGGAGACCATTCTCTATTAATTTACCGGTATGACAAGGGGCTCCATCTTGCATAAAAATGTAAAGGTAATGGCCTTGAGGTCTCTATCTTTTTATATTGTTCTGTTCTCATGGTTTCCTCTACGAAGTATTTTAAACCAGGCCCATCTCCACTAATACAGCGGATTTTATTTATAAAATTTTTGAAAATATATAATGAGTGATAAAAAATTCAATTTACCTTCTTCCAGTCGTCTATTGTCCAGTGCTTGTGAAGTTTAGCCCAAATAAGATATTTTTATAGTGAGTCTGGGTTTCTTTGCTGGACTCTTGCATTTCAAATTATTTTCATATAGCCTTCGTCGCAATGTCATCGCTGATATCTTTATCCCTTCTCCACTAAGGTGCTTTTGTAGCTCGCTCGTCGTTGCTCTGCGCTTTTCTAAGGCCGATTGAATAGTTTTCCGGTCTGCTCTGGGCGTTGTATTTCTGAACCCCTTACAGTTTCTTCTCTTGGTCTCATAAAATGTACCCCCAGATTGAAGAATCTTTGAAGAATTACTAACTGATGAGCAAGAAACTTTTTCCATTTTTGCGATCTCGCCGTATGAATGGTTTTCGGTTTTAATAATGCAATTTGGAAAATAAATGTCTCAGTCTAGATTTTCCACACTTTAACTTAAACACAAGCTTTTCAACTAAATGATAAAAATCACTTAACGTAGATTATTTCTTACTTTAGCTCAGTCACAAAATTTCTAAAAATTCCTTGTCAAAACTATAACAGATGTGATCCTAAATGCATTAATGTGAACTATTTTAAAATATGAAACAATGGCAGAAATTAGGAATTTCCAAAACCCTAATAGTGCCCATAATTCAATGAACAGGGACTGTATGTCATTTGTTAACACATCATAAAACTTTGACCAGTGTTTTCCTTTCCAAATATATATGTATGTGAAGTTGGCCCGAAAAAGCAGCCCGAAAAACACCTTTTCTATTTTGGTGCGGTTCTTTGCTAATTTCAATACCATCCCGAAAAATATCGTAATTGTATGGAAAACGCATATCTCATCCCGAAATAATTTTTTCATCTATGTATCTACGAAATTTGTATTAATTAATATGAGAAAGCTAAAGTTATCTCGAAAAGTTACTAAATTAATAATGCAATATTATACAGATAATAATTGTAATATTTAAAATAATTTCCATAAATATTCAATAGTAGAGCCTTATCTTTATCCATGTGTTACTATGGTTGTATTGAACTTTTCCATTTTAGATGAAAATTCGGTTAAATTAAAAATGTAATTGCGGGAACCCAGAAGATACTCCCCTCGAGATTATTTACTCAAAAGTTAGGACCATCCATCTCAGATATAACTCCAATAGCTCGAGTCTGAACGATGGATATAAAGGCCTGATCTAAAGCAAAATCTCAGCATAGGTTTCAAGTCTAAAATGGATCACATTTAAATTTAATTTTTAATTGCTGGAATCCAGAAGATATCCCCTTCGAGATTATTTGCTCGAAAGTTAGGACCATCCATCTCAGATATAACGCCAATAGCTAGAGTCAGAACAATGAATATAAAGGTCTGATCTAAAGCACAATCTCAGCATAGGTGTTTTGATATGTTTTGATTTTGAATTGAACCCCTTAATTCAAAATGAGGTTTCTGTGAACATCTCTAGGATTTGCTTCAATATTGTTTTAAACCGTCGAAAAGGCTAAGTTCATGGATTTTTTTCTATATCAGAATAGTTTCCAAAAATACATTTTACTTATATTGGCGAAATGTTTCTGTTGTACTCGTATATCCCTACAAAAATGTCAGACGGAATAAAATTTGTAAACGTACTCTTTTTTATAATTTTCATTGGGAAATAAAATCCAAGAGAAAAATTACAAATTTACCAGTATTTTATAAAGTAAATTTTAAACCCAAAGATTAATAAAATCTAAGATTATGAATTTAAAAAACTGTATCAAATATTTGGTAAAAAAAGTAAAACAAGTAGTTTTGGTAAAAGCTTTTGCGATAAAAAGTTCTTACCAGCAAAAGTCTATCGGCGTGTTGGTCGAAACAGTCAACCACCTCCCCAAATTAAACTGAACTCTCTAAAAACCAATCTAGTAACGCAATGGTCTTTCTAGATATACCTTAACTATGACCGATATCAACGAAAGAAAAGACGAGAGACCAACGACAAAGAAGGAGAAAGAAGTAAGAACAGATGGTGATTTCGCATTCAAAAGCAGGAAGCAAATCTCCTTAGCAGAATATTGGGGCAGACCACTAACCATCCTGCCTAGATACGAGTCAGCCGTGGCTACCCGAGAGTGTAAGAGCCAAGAGATCAGACTATAGTATGAGCTCCAGGCAAGGAAACAGATAATGGCGGAAAAAAGGAAAACTTCTTGAACGAATGGAGAATGATAACATCTAAAATTGCGAACCATGTTCTCGTTGGACCATCTGCGCGACTTTGAATAATCGCACAAATGATGCAATGAGTATAGGTGAAGACTGGCCCAACGGCTTATTATTATTACGTCAGTGTTAGTTAATCAATATTATTTAGGCTAGGGTATGTACTCAGAAATTGTATGTACGAGTATATAATACAGGATAACTTCTGTTTAATGTTATAGATAGGTTACAATGCTGATGGTAATTCTATGGCTATTAATAGGGTGAGAACAAATACACCATCGTCAGACAACTTATATTTCCAGAAAATTAAAACAGATCTTGGTATTTACTTCGAAGAGCTAGGGCGCCTGTCGCATTCCACTAATATCTGGAAATTGATACTGTTCTATAATCTAATGGGTTACTGGCAATGGGTTAGTTGAAATATTAACCGATGCCCGATCTGGAAGAGTAACTAAGCGAACTACAACAACGCCTGCCCAGTATGACAAGGGTGCCAGTACATAAGAAACATTGGGGTCAGATGTAACAGTTACTCACCACCAAAGCAGAAATAGTGCAAACTCAGTTGATTTTTGAGGTGAAACTACCGCTGCTGCAAGGAAAAGACTATCAAGTACTAAATGTCATACCGGTACCCACAAAACACGATCATCAGTTTATTTGTAAAGACCCAGGGTTCCCATATTTGATGGTGAATGAAGCGCGATCCGCATATCAACCAATGTCTATAGAGGCCTGGAGAACTTGTAGGAGGTGGGACGACAGTTCAGAGATTTGCACCCTGACTGCACTGAAATATCTCTTTCAAACCAAAGATTTATATTGCGAAGTAGCTTTACTAGGACACGATAAAATATCGCCGATCCAATGTCGCGTCAAAGTAGTGTAACCCAATGTTTACCTTCGGCAGCTGCGGTAAAGAAACCAGTGGATCCTGGTGCTAGATGAAGGATCAGTACTCGATCTACACTGCAAAGACAAAACCCTACCAGTTGCACTAAAGAGCAGCATAACATTAAGTATGCCTCTTGGATGTAGTTTAAATGGCTGTTCCATTCAAATTGAAAGCCCAGCGACTTAGGTCTCCTCAAAGCGCCCCAAAGTGGGGCGGCCATCAGTTACACAGGATTACAGCAAACCATATCAGATTTACAACAAAACCGGATCCAACCCAGCTTGAATTTAACCATGTTGGAAATTATACATTTACGGCGATTCTTATGGTAGCAGCCATTGCGATCGTAATACTATGGTGGAAGCAACAAGCAACCCAGCGAGCAGTATATATCATTAGGATGTCATTACGGGAAGAAGGAAAGAGCCCCAGCCAGGACAAGAAAGAACAACAAAGGAGAACCAAGGGAAGATGGCGTCCGCCATGTTGGACTGCCACGACTAAGCTACTTTACTGCTCCCGTCCTTTCCAAATAGAGCATGAGATCTCTGCTTATCTCAGGGTTTGAGTTTCTTCCACACTGTAACGGAATGAAGTCACATTCCGTTCCCAAACTCATCTCATTTAAATTTTCTGTATTTACGTAACTAGCCTTGGGAAATAATATTCCCAAATATGTAAAATTTAAATGACCGGCATGTCAATTCTCCCACATTGTGTTTACACTTTATTAACTGCAAGTCAATGAACTTCACCCAAGAAACTCATATTTAGGTCAATTATTCCTCTTTTCACGTATGCTATGCAACATTGTAATGACTGCATACCATAATGTTTACAAAGGTAAAGTCTTTTTCTTCTTCTACGAAGAATGTTTGCAAAAATATACTTTCTAGGTTGATCATCAAGTAAATTCGTAGAAGTTAATTTTATGTGAGCGATATTTATGCTTATTCAGCATTGACGCGTTGTTAGTATAATTTTCTTCTCTTTCCTATAATAATCAACAGCAAAGATGAGGATAAATATCGCGAAAATTGGGAAAAGTTTTTTTCGAGTTAACTTTTTTCGGTGGAGCGGAGTAGCGGGTTGACATTACGATAGTTCAGTGTTGAAAATAAAATTCGTTAAGTTGGGTAGAATTTAATAATTGTTTAACAAGATAAAATCGATACAAAAAAATTCCTTGTAAAATAAAAGTTTTACGATAAAATGTGAAATTTCTATAAAAAAATATATGTTTATTTTGATTATGGTAAGTAAAGAGGAAACTAACCCACTAACCTAAACGGGCCCAGGTAATAGGGTGTTCTTCTAGCTGTCTTTCGGGACGGGAACTGTTGTTGTAGTCAACTTCTTTCTTTTTTATTACCGCCCTAGTACCCCCTAACTTACTAACAACGACTAAGAGCCCGAGGCCAATATATTTTTTTTATGGTTTTGAGTAATTAAAATTAAAATTTAAACCCCCGCAATATAGAACCACGGTTGATTCGATTCGTATAATGGGTTGATGACGCTACCACTACTTAGAGGTCCGATAGGGGTCTTCAATTAACGGTTAACAAGACCACTATCTGGAGACCACAACGCCTCCGCCATTTCCTCTTAAAGATTGAGCTGCGGGAAAAATTGCTGCATGGGCTGCATGACGGATAGCTGGCTTCTATGAAACCGGGCTAGCCTCTACCAAGTTAGAGGATAACCAGTTTCACATTGGTTTTTGTTGTGCACTCCAATTCAACATAATCGGCAACCTCCTACAAACCACTTAGATCAACAGTTGAAATTTCATCGTCATTAATGTCCTCTTCAACGGTTACTACGCCAACTGCTTCTTGAGAACAATACACCACATTTACAGTTTCTCATCACTTCACGAATTAAAAATTTCTTGAATCTGATTCATCATGAGATAATTACGCCGATTCATTTTGACGATTTTATGCTGTAAATTATGACACTTTTAATGGATTTTTATACCTAAATATATCATTAATTAATTAAAAAACCGTCGTTTTAATTTTTTTTTATTTACATCTTCGTTGTAATTATTGTTGTCAACGATTACCTATTTTCAATATATTTGGTTATTTTTTGCGTTGCGAAAATCACTCCAAATAAGTGTTTTAAGAATTTGTACTTTTTTTACGTACCGAAAGATTAGTTTCAATTTTGATAAAGAAGCATTTGGAAAACAAAATTAATTTGGCTAGTTAAAAAAATTTAACTCGAAAAATCGACCAGCGGTCGAAAATTGGTTAAATCTTTTAATATCAATGATGTCATTAAAAACAGTTATAATTATCTACTGCTGGTACTAAAACTAAATATATGAAGCCGTCTTTGAGGTTTTAAATGTTAGATAGGATAAATTGCTGCATTTCCGGAATGGTTTGGATGTTATTCTACACTCTGCCCACATTCTTCAATGGCCAAATATATTATCTGCTTTTTAATTTTTTTAAATTTTGTTAATAATCAAATATTCTTTGATAGTTTCAACTAGTTCACCACGCCTTGCCTTAATCGAGCTTGATGCATGCATATTTTCAATTTTACGTAATCATCGAACTGGCATGAAAATTCATAAAAATTTCATAATTTTGCCACATTTTCTTTAAGCATGAACAAGCAAATTTTAAGATGTAACTGCCAGAGATTGCACGCCGGTCTTTTAAGTTAATTTACTTAAATATAATTTTGCTTATATAATAATTATAAAAGTTAAAAAAAAAATTGTCAAGTATTTAAAAGGCTTATATTTTGATTTGACCATTTTGGCTTATTTTCAAATTACAAAATATTGTGTAAATACGCCTTTTTAGTGATTATTTAAAGATTATTTTAGAAATTAGAATAATTGTTTTGAAAAATTTTACATCTAAAGTTATAAAGCTTAGTTAGTAAATTTTTGCCTTATTAAATGTATAAGCCGGAATTCTGAGAATGCTAGATATACCAACGTTCCATAAGTGAAAATTTTAACAGATGCAAACTTTCACAATTTTATCAGTAATTTATTCTATCATTATTCTTTATAAAAGAACAAGTCTAATATATATTTTTCAACACGATTTTTTACAAGCCACCAAAAATTTTCTTAACGGTAATATATTTTTTTTTGTTTGTCATTAAATTTATGCAGATTCAGCTTTTTTAATAAAATATTTTACAGTGTAGTTTTTGTAAACAAAAACTATATTTTTAGTACTAGTTAGTTTCAGATCATAAATAGTATATCTGACTGAATCTTAGTACAATTTACATTTAAATTCAGTCATGTGACCTTACTGCATAATTCTATGAAAGGTTGCCACAAGAAACAAAAACACTTCATAAATATTATTAACATAGGTTCAGCAGACAGCGTGCACAAATATTTTATTAATTTATTATATTTTAACACATTTGCTATATCACACTTAACAAAATTACGTACTCTATACTTAATAAACCTTATTATAATACGCTGTAGAAACCACCAAAGATTTCTAAGTCAATGAACTAGCCAAAACAAGTAAATTTTTGTGTATAAATTACCTCAAATTTTTGTTTTGACCAAACAACGAATCGTTATATAGTAATTGATGACAAATTTTAGATTTTTTTTCGTCTCATCCCACTTAAGACGACAAACCAATAACTAGCGCTGCGAATGTACAAGAAATTTGTTTAAATACCGCAAATACCGCGCTTTCGGTCAGCCACTACATACTCGTATGATTACAAAATTAGATATTTCTTATGTAATGTATTCTATTAAATTACTGCTACTTGTTTATTAATAAAATGGGTTGTAATTAAAAAAAATGTCAATAACTTATTGACAATAAGTAATTTATGGTATATATATAGTATTTTTATTTTATTTCTATTAATCGTTTGTGTGTTCACAATTTCTTACTGCGCTTTGCTGCACGCTTGACAATTAATTAGATTTTTTGTTTTCCTTCTAATTTACTTGCAACAGTCCAACCAGGTACACAAAAAGTTCAGGTGCCGAGAATATAATATTATTTGCTTAACCAAAATAAACCACAACGATTAAGTAACATATACCTACCTACTTCGTATATATGTATAAACACACACGCAGATTGGTTTTAAATGCAAGACACGCGAAAAAGATTAAAAACCAGAAGAGTTAACAAAAGACGCGAACCTGAAAATTTGTTCGTGTTATTTATTTTATCATACTATGTATTTTGATGTTTTTTTGTTAATATTATTTGTTTTGTAAATTGTTTAATTATATTGATGTTATATACTGTACCAAGTAATTATATTTAATATTTAATTAACAAATATGCAACGACGACTTTACGGCATACATGATAATTTTGCTGAATATTTATCTTATGTTTTTTTTTGGCAAACGGTAGATGACAAGTAAAATATTTATAGTTGATCGATGTATGTTAATTTTAGTACTTCTTAGAAAATTCTTTGCTATATGCATCAGAGTCGAATTCATCTATATCAATATTCCGTTTTAACAAGGTCAAATATATGGACTAATCATGACCATATATATGTGCTAAAAGCTGTTTTGTAACACTATCTACATTTGATTCGATACGCTTATTTTATTACTGAAAGCACTGACCTATCGATCCATATACAAATTTTGTTTCGATAAAAGTTCGATCAGATGTTACTATTGATGAAGATGTGCATCAAATACTCTACGTTCAATTTATTATTTTGATTGACTGATCACGATGTACACACATGTGCAAAAATGTAAGGAATTTGGTCGGGTTTATTTCTGTTACGTTTTGATTGATGTGCGTACAAAGAAATTAAAATGGAGTTAGGAAATTTTGATTGAATTGTCGAACATTTTCACTTTAAAATTGATCTCATATAAAATATGGACAACCACTGATTTTATAAAAATCATTTCGAACCCGATTTTTAATTGATTAAGGAAATATTATTAAAACTCAGGTGTGTTACCAATCGCATAAATTGTAGAAAAATAAAATGATAATACAAAACTATAAGGATGGGTTTGGTTTTGTCTAGAAATTTTAAACAGAATGAAACTCTACTAGTAAAGACGTATCGCAAAATTGCGAAATAAGGTTTTGGAAAAACTTACAAGTTGAAAATTTTAGCGTTGAGGTTTCCACTGGAATTTCTTCACAAGTTCCTAGCGGAGAAGTTAGGTAAATTTTATGTTGCATATATGTCCTGTTCAATAAACCTACGCAAAATAAAGGTTTAATAATTTGCAAAAATTTTTCGAAACCCAATCGGATTTAATCTTACAAAGTCAAAGCTTTTAGAGCGGATTCTAAAGTAAAATACAATTATTGTAATTTTTGGTTTTTTTCGTGTTCCTTGAAAATGAAACCAAACCAATATATGTGGGCTGCCCCTTTAAGCTATAGAACCGAACCTGACATCTTCACCGTGTAAACTTTTTAAACACTGTGCATTTGTCAAGACGCGCCTCAAACCCACTTAAAGTAACCGTATGACATAAAGAGCAAATACGAAGACTGAATTAGTAAGGCTAGACGAAAGTACGCTGATAAGTTTTATTCCTCGGCTAGAGGTCAATAATATTTTATTATAATTAAGTCAATAATGAAGAGATTTAAGAATTTGGAAAATATTGCTATATAAAATTTGTATTAAGGAAAACTCTATTATGATTATTGTCAATATTGGTAAATTACAATCAATTCTAATTAAGTTTTTAACATTCAAAACATATTTTTGACATAAACCAAAGCCATATTTGGTTTATGGTAACGCTACGTCGACGGTTGTCAGTCTCTCTTAACCCATCGAATTAATAGTTCAAAAATTTGGTGTTGGTCTCTCTCGAATGTCCCAATTTCCAAAACAAACATAAGTCGATATTTATACTTAATCTTGGAAATATCAAGTTCCTGCTCTCGTTTAAGCCCTGCTGCCTGTGGCAGGGATAATAATTAAATCGACGATTCTGAATTGTTTGTTTCCTTAAGATCTTAACATCAACCTTCTATCTGGGAAGTAAATCATGTCTAGAAAAGACGAATGGGGCACAATCGTACTCTACCCAGTAGCAATAAGGACCTATCAACATCAATGACAATGTCTCGTGAATACATATTCAACCAGAGTAAAACATATCCAGATTCCTTGATAGGTATCATGACTAATTATTAGCTCTGTAAAGTCAGACTTAGTCTGTAAGTTCATTTCTTCCTTGTAACATAGCCACCAATTTTACTTTTCATTGAAGTAAATAATCAAGCACTAACATTTTATTTGTATCCTGATGAACAATTTTCGGTTATTTCGATTATTTTAGTATTATCACGTTTAATTAGCTCAGCAAAAGAAATACAAACAGACAGAGAACTTTACTGATCACTGCCACCCACATAATTTGACGTATAAACTTTTTGTGATAGTTCCTTTCATCGATTAGGTTTTTTGTACTTATTCTTGAAATTCTAATTATTCTCGAATGAGAACCATGGACATGGAAGCAATAGCTGTTCTATTTTATAACGAAAACTTTAACTCTGCGCATATTGTCATGTTCTCTGCACAAATTAATGTACCTTACTTGACATTTTCAGTTATGGATTAGCTACAGTGAAATAAAACAGATATAGCTAAGTTTTACTAGTTCACCCTGGGTTTGTATACGAGTACTAATTCGTCTGACAAGCTGAATGTGAGGTAATTTGTTATGCCTCATTGCTAGTAATGAGCTGTCAATCTGGCTTGCCAGGCTTACGCATAATCATTTGCGAAAATGAGCAAACATTTTGCACTCCAACGACTATGAAAAAAAATTGTCGAGTTCAAAGTTCCGGGGACAAAAGAAAAAGTACAGAATAAATTAATTTTTGTGGATGATATTGCCATTTTCTATGAGACCAGAGATTCAACCTCTATAATTAGTAACATGGAGCATGATATCCTACTGAAATATTTTAAATCAATGTTATCTTATTTGAAAATGGCCAAAAGAAAATTTAAGGTTTTCCATTCACCACACAAAAACCCAGGCAATGTGGAACCAACCATTCAATATAAATAATGTAGTAGTTGAGAAAGTTGAATGTTTTGGACACTTACTGGATTGGTTACTTTGGATACTTTGAATACCTACCATTCTGTTTATATGAATCTGAAGCCAGAGGAATTTTGGCCATAAGTGAGTTACATGATTATCAAAAATCATTGACACAGTACGTTTTATGGCTACAGTGACAACCATCCTTGGATAGTTAAATAATATTCTACATGAGTAGACAATGTATGAATACAATTAAAAAATGGCGTCGACAATGTAGAGAATGTAGACATGTATCAGTAGACAAAATTTTATGATTTTTTTGTTAAAGGAACCATTTCAAGGGGGACAGCTTCATTCTTGCTATTTGATAATTTCAAAAAATTACATACAATAGACGCTTTTATTAAAAAAATAGAATTTGATACACAGTAAAGGTTTTTTATTCACAGACCTGCCAAACTCGTAAGCACAATAAACAACAAATTTAAAAAAATTTGAAAATTAAAAAGTTATTGTTTAACATCCTTATAAATGCGATAGTTTGACTGAATGTTCTCAAGGATTTTTTGGCAGTATAACTCTAGTGGAAAACAATAAAAACGATGAATCTCTCGGCCAAATGTAAATGTCATTTGGCTAGAAGTAAACAAATATCAACGACATTAAAAATCAACCACCTCTATCACACAAACTATATTTTAATCTGAGAAAACCACACAAATACGCCATAAATATTGGGGTATTTATGGTTGAAACATGAAACTAGATTTAAAGCGGGCAAAACCAAATCGATTGAACACTGCCTCAATCCGTGGCCGCTATATCTACATGGAAGGAATTTTATTTTATAGCAAGATTTAGCGTCGCTTGTTTAGAGTTATGATTATCAATGCAACAGACGAAGGGATATTATACATCAACATTTTATTTGGAACTTTTAAAGTTATATGTAATTCGATTCTAACCTGAACTAAGTTAAAATTTTCTATAGTAGCAACACTGGATGTAAAACGCCGGTTTACTATTTTCCAAATTCTTTGACGAAGAATTACACTATGTGGATTACACTGATGTCCGTGTATATCGATATAAATCAAATTTTGACAGATCATATTACATACTTAAGATCAAGGATTCTACCGGTGTGCTCTTATTTACACCAGATGTCTGAGAAATAAATTTTGAACTAACTACACCGACTGTGTGAAAGCTTATGTTAGACAAACTATTCTTGAATTCGTAAACAAAAAAAATTAAATTTAATACTTTATCACGTATGGTTGTCTTAAAATCGGTTAGCCAAATGGCCGGAGAACTATGCTTGACAAATTTTTTAGTTTATATACTACTGTATGGGCTTAATATATGGTAATTTTGGAAATTCAATGGATAAGCTTTGGCAACTCATTTTAAAATCATCAATGATCCTGGACAGTGAAAATTACAAATGGGATTGCTACGAAAGCTCGAATTTCAAAATTACGAATTATCAAAATCCCGTTTTTTTTAATCTCCCCTTTTCAATATCATACTTTTTCAAATAGCGATTTTGCTGAAATTTTAAAAAATTCCGCCTAAAGCGAAGAGAAAGAACTCGATGATTTGAATTTTAACATGAATTTTAATTTTTTTTGGAATTAGGCCATGTTTAATGGAACTTAGCCATTCCTCGATTTATTATTATTATTAATAAATTAATACACATTTGCCAAACCCAAAATTCTTAAACCGAAATTCCAAAAAATAAAATTCCAAAAAATAATAAACAAATGCCATTGTCATTTTGGACATTTTATTATAATTTAGAATTAGAAATTCTTCGATAACGGTTTATTCAACGGTGTCTTGTAAAATAAGTATTTAGGAAATTTAGGAGAATTGGATTTTTTTTTGGATAACCTACCCGTTCCCCACAAACTTGATTCCAGTTTTTATCAGCTTGAGGACGGCTTGTCGTGGTTCTACAAACAGGGTTGAGTATTTTCATAAAGTTTTTAATTATAAATTATAATAAAATTTCAAAATAAATTTTATGCACAAGGACATGTGCACTGCATTTCATATTTCCAGGTGCATAAATTGAAATTTATTTATATGGGAATTTTAGAAATTTGGTATTTTGTATGTAGGAATTTGTTTGTTTTTTTAATTTTTTTTTTTAAATTTGTTTTATTGGAGTTTTGTTTCTGGAATTTTGTACTTTACAGTTTTGATTTTGAAACTTCGATTTTTATATTTTATTAATCATATCATCAGCGTCATATTTTATTAATTTCAATCAAAAAATAAAATAAATTTTAAAACAAAATCGGGAGACTCTTCCTGGCTCAATTAGGATGGCCGAACTCTAGAATTTTATCCGAAATCCCTGTTCAAATCTTCCAAAAAACTCTACTCTTTTAAAATTATGGGTGGAGGAATGGTTAAATTTCATTCCCTATGGCTAATTGCTTTCAACCCAAATTTAATCTTTATTTGTTAAAAATATGGACTAGTTTCCTTTTTTTGTGTGCCAAAACTTAAAATTTCTTCATGAGCATCCATAAATTATTTTATATATTTTCTAGGTAGTGTTTTTTTCGGGTGTGTAATGAAATCCTGGTTTTCAAAATCCCGGTTTTCAAGATTCAGGTTTTGAAAATCCCGGTTTTGTATAAAAAAATCCCAATTTTTACGAAATCCCGGTTTGAATTTTTAAAATATGACATGTGGGAAAATGGAACTCTTAAATGATTTTTTGACAGAATTCCAAAATGAGTTTGCGATAAAGTTCTAGAAAATGGCTAATAGGGATGGAATTTGGCTCTTTTAAAACCGGTTTTGTTGAAATTCTACACGTGCAATGGAAAAGGATTTCTAAAATGATTTTTTGATAAAGTTTTGAAATATGACCATCGCCATGGAACTAGGCAATTTTTAACCGATTTAGTTGTAATTCGACATGTGGGTCCTAAATGCGATTCAGAAAATGCGTTTTTGATAAAGTTCTGAAGTAAGGTGGATAGGGATGAAACCTGGCCATTTCCTAACCTTTTTTGTCGAAAATCGACATGTGAGATCTAACTTGGATTTTAAAATGATGTCTGATATAGTTCTGAAATATTGTCATTAGGTATGGAACTAGGCCATTTCTTAATCGATTATGTTGAAATTCGTCACGTGCGATGGAAATGATCTGATAAAGCTGTGGAATATGGCCGATACAGAAAAGACGAAGGCGAAAAAAAGGCGATATTTCAGAACTTAGTCAAAAATCATTTTAGAATTTTATTTTCATCACATATGTCGAACTTTATCATAATCTGTCAAAAAATAGCCAAGTTCCGTCGCTAATGGCCATATTCAAGAGCTTTAACAAAAAATCATTGTAGAATGCCATTTAGACGTTACTTGTAGAGGTTTAATATAGTCAGTAAAGAATTGGTCAAGTTCCATTTATATCGATCGTATTCGAATCATTCACTAGAATAAAACTAGTAAAACTGCTCCGTTATTCCCGACATGTTTTCGAAACCCGCTGTCCTGGATTTTTTTCTAAAGGCCCTCGGAGGGCTAAACGGAGGGGGAGGAGCGATGCGACTTCCCGCGTGCCCGCGAGATTTATTGAAGACTCTACAATTCGGTATGATATCAAAGGACTGAATGTCAAAGGACCGAATGTCGAAGGGCAAAATTATGAAGGGCCAAATGTGTCGAAAGGCCGAATGTCTCTAACGGCCAAATGTGTCAAAGGGCTTAATTTTCGTTTTTGGAAATATAATTTTTTTAATTTGTTTTAAGGAATATTTCGTAATTTTTTTAGTCTAATATTAATAAAATTTTCCTTCACCAAAATGTTAAACAATGTTTATTAAATGTTAAACAATATTTCAAAAATCACTTATTATTTTAGTTATTTTTCATTTTATAAGGACATTGTTCTCCATTTAAATATAATACGCATTTATAAATGACCAATATAGGCATACCAGTTCGATCTTTAGGGGTCGCAGGAATAGTCTGCCCAAATTTTCTGCATTTTAAGGCAATCTATTTTTCCAAAATCTGTCCAAATTGATGGTCAAAATCGAAATCAAAGTAAATTTTTTTTTCAAATAATATGTAAATCATCAAAACCTTAGTTTACTGGTTATTAAAACGCTAAAGCTTGATTTATGCGGCACGCACGCATAATAAAATATATTTTTTTCAACATCAAGAATTTAAGACTAAAGAAAAAGAAACCCGGGATTTTGAAAACCGCGATTTCGTAGTATACCCGCTTTTTTGTCTACCGGAGTTTTTTTTCAAGTGGCGGTTGTCGCGGAAACAAAAATTTTAATTTCTCCGGTACGAATATAAGTTAATCGTTTGTCCTTAAATACTATGTATGCATGCTGTCAATTAAGATGGCGTTGAGAATATTTTTTTTAAATATTTGAAAATATAACAAATACTGATCTCAAAAATCGGAGGAATTTATGTTTTAAAGTTCATGATAGAAAATAGTAGGACAAAATTGTTTAACAAATTATACGTCTAACATTTAATTAAATATTACTCGTCATTAGAACGATTAGCGAGGTAAATGACAATGAACGGTGATTGACAAAAATATATTACGACTAGAACATGACGGGTACGTAGTGTGAGAATAATAATTTGATGGTAGTTTGAATAGAATCATATATAAGGAATAATTTGAAATAATTGTGCGTTTGATTAATCGATTTAAAATTATTCGCATATATACAGGATTTAGAGCAACAATAAATTTTATTAAACCGTTTAACCTTAAGCAAGATGACATGGCGGAACTTGACCAAATATAGACCTGAATCATTTAGAGACATGTAAAATATTAATTTATGAAATTTGAATACGTAAAAATTATTTCAATTTAATAAATTGCGATTTAATTTCACGCGGAAATCCATTTACAGCTATATATAAAGTCAAGTTGAATAAATTTAAAATCAATTACTGATCTAATTTTTGATCTAAAATTTGAAAGACCAAGTTTTTACAATTTTTACGAATTTGGATGTGACTAAATAAATCGTTGCAGGTAGCAGCACATCATTTCTTATATACGGAAATACCAAGAAATTTTCACATTGTACACACATCCAAAATAAATTATACAACTTTGTGTATACGCAATTATTAATTATATTTTAATGTTCCGATATTATTTTGCCTCACATTTTCGTGCCAAATTAATGGTTGCAATAAAACTCATTAATTTTCCAAACCTAATTAAGAACACCATTAAACGACAGATAAAGCTTCCCGCAACGAAAAACAAAAATATTTTTATTTTAATTAAAATTTAAAAATGTACATTGTTTATACACATGCGTATATATACTATAAAAGACATGGACATCTGTAAATTTTTGGAAGGTCGATCGATTAATTATTTTTTGTAATGCACACAATTTATAAACTCGTCGCCCCGTGTTGTTATTCCGCGCGATATATTCTTTATTACAATCATTGTCATTCTTGAGTCGTTATATGTCGTTCCCCGACTTCTTTCGTTTTGTTAAAGTACCTATATCTACTCCAATAACAATAACATTAATATAATTTAACTTAAAGGTTTTCGTTTTTGTGTATATGCTCACAAAAAATGTTATGTATATTGACGTTGTAAAAGCTTTAAGCAATGCAAAAAAAAAAATATATCGAGAACTTAAATCGAGCTCGTTAAAAATTCTTTATTTGGAGTTTTATTGAATATCTTATACCTATACATAAGTCGAAGGGACGAAGAAAAACTTTTAAGTATTTTATTATCATTATTATCATTGTTATTATCATCTTCATCAAAAAATTGATTGTATAACAATGTTGTTCTTTGGTTTTGATAGTCGTACTCTTGTTTAGCATATATACATACTCGATACATGACATTAAACTTTTCCTCTTCGGTTTCGTCTTGATTGAATAATGATTTATTTCCTGTTCGTATTTCGGTGTTTCTTAATTGATTTTTATATTTTAAATTATAAGTATATGCAATAAATCGAATAAATTTTTGTTTTTGGGAGATATTTATTTATATCGGTAATTACCAAATATTTTAAAGAAAGTATAATGTATGCAAGATTTACGACTTGCCAATTTTTTATATATATGTATAATGGATATATGTATAATGTTTATTATGGCAAACAAAATATTATTATTGTTAATAACAAACATTGCGGACAAAATAATTTATTGTATTTAAGGTGAACCGGGTGAAATTTTATTTTATGTTTTTGTTTGACGAAATAGATATTAAAGATGATAATAAATCATTAGAACCTTTACACTGTTTATGTATTTGTTTATTTTTATTGCTTTCTTGAGAAGTGATTTGTTTTTGTGTGTTAATCATGGTAATCGACATTTATGCGATTTGTATATAAAAATTACCTCTTTGCACTACTCGCGTGTTTCTTTGTATAGCGGAATGTGTGATCCCGATGAAGTGAGTCATAAACATTAAAACTAAAATGTAAATTTTATAGCAACAGAGGTTTTTATGCGACCTTATATCCGTCTGAACGTGTCAAATGTCGGTAGTGAGCAAGTTGTGTGATTAAGTTTTTTATTTATATTTGATGTTCACCTATAAACGTTCATTTTATGATAAAATGTATTATGTAGGTTGATGTGCCTTAGGAAATTAGATATAGTTTTAGATCAATTATCACTTACCGATTAGAAATCGTCATAAAGGGGTAACAAATCGTTTTGTACTAACGTTATTACACTTTTTTTATGGTCATAGCAATAATAATTTGTATATTCAAGGTACTATGCTCAAAATAATTATAATTTCAATCAAAATGTAATGCTACTGAAGTGAGCTGAAAAATTCAGCCGAAAGCAATCTGCATTATCGACAGTTAATATTAGCCTAAAACTAAATTTTTTGGCCGAAAAAAAATTGAAAACTCAATATTCGAATGTTTAAAGGTCATATGAACTGGGTGAAGTTAGACCAATTGGAATAATAGCTGGATCCTGTATTAATAATTTGTCGTATCAGTGGCCAATGAATTTGAGTTGTGGCACTAACAGTGAACAACTGAGCCAAAAATCAGGCCATATTTTATGTAGTATCATAGTGAAATAAATTGTCCAGCTATTTACGAATTGGTCTAACTTCACTCAGTCCAAATTACCATTAAACAAGCGTCCAGCTTTTAATTTATTTCACTATGATGCTATATAAAATATGGCCTGATTTTTAGCACAAGTGTTCCTGTTAGTGCCACAACTCAAATTCATTGGTCACTAATACGACAAATTATAAAAATGGGATCCAGCTATTTACGAATTGGTCTAACTTCGCCCAGTACAAATTACTATTAAACATGCATCCAGCTCTTAATTTATTTCTCTATGATGCTACATAAAATATGGCCTGATTTTTGGCACAGGTGTTCACTGTTAGTGCCACAACTCAAATTCATTGGAAAACTAATACGACAAATTATTAATACGGGAGCCAGATATTTACGAATTGGTCTAACTTCACTCAGTCCAAATTACCACTAAACATGCGTCCCGCTTTTAACTTATTTCACTATGATGCTACATAAAATATGGCCTGATTTTTAGCACAAGTGTTCATTGTTAGTGCCACAACTCAAATTCATTGGTCACTAATACGACAAATTATGAAAACGGGATCCAGCTATTTACGAATTGGTCTAACTTCACCCAGTAGAAATTACCATTAAACATGCATCCAACTTTTAATTTATTTTTCTATGACGTTACATAAAATATGGTCTGACTTTTGGTACAGGTGTTCACTGTTAGTGCCACAACTCAAATTCATTGGCTACTAATACGACAAACTATAAATACGGGAGCCAGCTATTTACGAATTGGTCTAACTTCACCCAGTACAAATTACCATTAATCATGCGTCCAGCTTTTAATTTATTTCACAATGAAAAAATATGGCCTGATTTTTGGCACAGGTGTTTACTGTTAGAGCCACAACCCAAATTCATTGGCCACTAGTACGACAAATTAGAAGTACGGGATCCAGCTATTTACGAATTCATCTAACTTCACTCAGTCCAAATTACTATTAAACATGCATCCAGCTTTTAGTTTATTTCACTATGATGCTACATAAAATATGGCCTCATTTGTGGCACAGGTGTTCACTGTTAGTGCCACTATTTAAATGCATTCTAAGAAATTTGATTGATATATAATTGGTCAAATAAAATTTAATTGTTAATCGACAAAGAACTTAATTGGTTTATCGTTTAATTAGTATACTTGGAGATGAAAATTAGCACGGCTTCCAATTCTTGTCTTCTTGGTTGAAACCAAACTTGTTGCCCTTGATTGGTTGATAGTAAATTATGTATCAAGGGCGTAAAATGCGAGCTCAAATGAGGAGATTTTACAGAAATTAGGACAGTACGCAGTTCTCTTTGGCCTAGCCAAATCCATATAAATTTGACATAAAATGTATGCTATTTAGCAAGGTAAATATATTTAGCTCACGACTTCGATATTCGGTATGCTGCCCCACTACTAAAATTTCAGTTTACTGATTCTAAATTAGTTGGCAGCAGTGTAATGCTTCCACAGCTTTCGCAGCAAATTTATCTGCACGGCACATTAAATTGATAGATAAATTTTAACATACTGAACTTTTGTAATCTGTAGTTTCAAGATGCCACCGACATTTTCTCACATAAAATATAGCGACGAGAAACCAAACTTTTTGAGGAACAAGCTCCTCGCTAGGAAGTAAAATACGTTATTTAATTATGTTTCGCAACGGACTTTGTTGCTCTCGTATATAGTTGTACAAATTATGCATCTTATGCTGTATTGTATCGTATGGTCTACGTAGTTTATTAATATTCTACACGTGTAGACAATGTAAGTAGATAATTAA
Source organism: Nephrotoma guestfalica (assembly GCA_963691935.1). Classification (NCBI taxonomy): domain Eukaryota; kingdom Metazoa; phylum Arthropoda; class Insecta; order Diptera; family Tipulidae; genus Nephrotoma; species Nephrotoma guestfalica. The sequence goes on along the minus strand of OY829914.1, from coordinate 79,005,046 downwards.
AAAAAGGCGTAGATAACGTAGAGAATATATACAATATGACGACAATGTCGGGAGCTTCATTCGTATCATAGATTTTTAAAATTTTAACCTGTTTTTGAAGTTTTTATGCATATATGCATATAAAATATGTCACTATGCTTGGAAAACGAAATAATCTGAAAAATTTATATTTCAAAATGCTTTAGCTGTTTTACTACTTAAATCAATAAATACGGACACCTGTGTTAAAAATAGGTTAACATACAATTTTATTTTTAAACTAAAGGCAGGGTCATCAAAATATCAATGTGCCCCAATGATATTATCCTCATCACGCGTTGCTCAGATAAGTAAATATTTAATGATCCTACAAGTTCATCGATTCATAACCCTAATAACTGTGAACGTTTGATAAAAGTTTTCGTGTATATTTCAGGCAATAAAGGTTTCATTGATCAGAGAAGGAAAAATTAAATTTTTGTTGCACAAAAAACTGACGTTAAACTTGGAAATCAATATGTACACAGTATTCGTTTGGAAGGCGTACAGATGTTTAGCACATTGGAAAGGGAATTTTATTTGTAATGGGATTTCAATGTTATGATTATCGAACATAGAAAGATAATCTTTCTAAAAAATACAATTTACACATTCATAAACCGACATTACAGACCAATACTTCATTAACAATATCTTTAATTTCGATTAGAATTGAAATTATTAATCTCTATAGAGCAGCAGTGGATTACATCAGAACTGACAAGATATAAAGATGCAGTGAACAGTCGAAGTTTTATTTAATTTATCATAAAACCCAAAAACCATTTTAATTTCATTCAAATCGTAGGCATACGATGGCAAACCACCATAAAATTGAATTAGGCCTACATAAAGCGGCATTCAACCTCTCGTAGCCAGCCTACCGTTTACTTGTAAAGTCACATGAGCACACAAACTAACATAAGATATCTGGTGTCAAAAAAAATCGAATTCGCCATTCATAAACGTATACACTCGTACAAATACACACATATAAATTTAAAAAAAGAAGTGGACCAATACTGTGATATCGGAAGCATGTGAAGTTATCCCAGTTTTTCATCCCAGGATTTTTTTTATTATTATTTACACGAAACTATTATATTCCATCCCAGTTTTTTCATTTTATACCTCTATAAGACGAAAGAAATTATAGACACAACAACAAATTATCCCATCCCAGTTTTTTCGTTTATTTGTTGTTCATGTAAAACAAATTCATACTTGGAAATAATGAATTGGGTTTTGGTAATAGTAATTTTGTACGAGTAAATTTCTAGTTCAAGATAACAATACGCCAAAATATTAGTTAAAAACATTAAGATTAATTTATAATGAGGACCCCAGTGCCAGGCGTATGTTAGGATTGGCACAATCTTCCAGCTTCGTTATGGCCCCATATAAATTTATATGAAAATCGTCTATAACTTCCAAACCCTTCCTGGGCCGGAAATAGCGATTCATGTTTCGAAATGGTATGTAATTGAGTGGTTGCTGACCAAATGGCCAGCACCAGCCGTATGTTCAAATTTGAGTAAATGGCCAAGTTCCAAAATCTCAGTTCAAAATAAATAAACTTTTGTATCTCTTAAGAACATTCTAGGCCGGAAATGATTTCTTATGTTTTGAGTTGGTAATAATAAGGGCAAACTATGATGAGCACCCCAGTGCCAGCCGTATGTTAGGATTGGCACAATCTTCCAGATTCCATATGGCCCCATATAAATTTATACGAAAATCGTCTATAACTTCCAAACCCTTCCTGGGCCGGAAATAGCGATTCATGTTTCGAAATGGTATGTAATTGAGTGGTTGCTGACCAAATGGCCAGCACCAGCCGTATGTTCAAATTTGAGTAAATGGCCAAGTTCCAAAATCTCAGTTCAAAATAAATAAACTTTTGTATCTCTTAAGAACATTCTAGGCCGGAAATGATTCCTTAGGTTTTGAGTTGGTAATAATAAGGGCAAACTATGGTGAGCACCCCAGTGCCAGCCGTATGTTAGGATTGGCACAATCTTCCAGATTCCATATGGCTCCATATAAATTTATATGAAAATCGTCTATAACTTCCAAACCCTTCCTGGGCCGGAAATAGCGATTCATGTTTCGAAATGGTATGTAATTGAGTGGTTGCTGACCAAATGGCCAGCACCAGCCGTATGTTCAAATTTGAGTAAATGGCCAAGTTCCAAAATCTCAGTTCAAAATAAATAAACTTTTGTATCTCTTAAGAACATTCTAGGCCGGAAATGATTTCTCAGGTTTTGAGTTGGTAATGATAAGGGCAAACTATGGTGAGCACCCCAGTGCCCGCCGTATGTTAGGATTGGCACAATCTTCCAGATTCCATATGGCCCCATATAAATTTATATGAAAATCGTCTTTAACTTCCAAACCCTTCCTGGGCCGGAAATAGCGATTCATGTTTCGAAATGGTATGTAATTGAGTGGTTGCTGACCAAATGGCCAGCATCAGCCGTATGTTCAAATTTGAGTAAATGGCCAAGTTCCAAAATCTCAGTTCAAAATAAATAAACTTTTGTATCTCTTAAGAACATTCTAGGCCGGAAATGATTCCTTAGGTTTTGAGTTGGTAATAATAAGGGCAAACTATTATGAGCACCCCAGTGCCAGCCGTATGTTAGGATTGGCACAATCTTCCAGATTCCATATGGCCCCATATAAATTTATATGAAAATCGTCTTTAACTTCCAAACCCTTCCTGGGCCGGAAATAGCGATTCATGTTTCGAAATGGTATGTAATTGAGTGGTTGCTGACCAAATGGCCAGCATCAGCCGTATGTTCAAATTTGAGTAAATGGCCAAGTTCCAAAATCTCAGTTCAAAATAAATAAACTTTTGTATCTCTTAAGAACATTCTAGGCCGGAAATGATTTCTCAGGTTTTGAGTTGGTAATGATAAGGGCAAACTATGGTGAGCACCCCAGTGCCCGCCGTATGTTAGGATTGGCACAATCTTCCAGATTCCATATGGCCCCATATAAATTTATATGAAAATCGTCTTTAACTTCCAAACCCTTCCTGGGCCGGAAATAGCGATTCATGTTTCGAAATGGTATGTAATTGAGTGGTTGCTGACCAAATGGCCAGCACCAGCCGTATGTTCAAATTTGAGTAAATGGCCAAGTTCCAAAATCTCAGTTCAAAATAAATAAACTTTTGTATCTCTTAAGAACATTCTAGGCCGGAAATGATTCCTTAGGTTTTGAGTTGGTAATAATAAGGGCAAACTATTATGAGCACCCCAGTGCCAGCCGTATGTTAGGATTGGCACAATCTTCCAGATTCCATATGGCCCCATATAAATTTATATGAAAATCGTCTTTAACTTCCAAACCCTTCCTGGGCCGGAAATAGCGATTCATGTTTCGAAATGGTATGTAATTGAGTGGTTGCTGACCAAATGGCCAGCATCAGCCGTATGTTCAAATTTGAGTAAATGGCCAAGTTCCAAAATCTCAGTTCAAAATAAATAAACTTTTGTATCTCTTAAGAACATTCTAGGCCGGAAATGATTTCTCAGGTTTTGAGTTGGTAATGATAAGGGCAAACTATGGTGAGCACCCCAGTGCCCGCCGTATGTTAGGATTGGCACAATCTTCCAGATTCCATATGTGGCCCAAACCATAGTTTGCCCTTATCATTACCAACTTAAAACCTAAGGAATCATTTCCGGCCTAGAATGTTCTTAAGAGATACAAAAGTTTATTTATTTTGAACTGAGATTTTGGAACTTGGCCATTTACTCAAATTTGAACATACGGCTGGTGCTGGCCATTTGGTCAGCAACCACTCAATTACATACCATTTCGAAACATGAATCGCTATTTCCGGCCCAGGAAGAGTTTGGAAGTTATAGACGATTTTCGTATAAATTTATATGGGGCCATATGGAATCTGGAAGATTGTGCCAATCCTAACATACGGCTGGCACTGGGGTGCTCATCATAGTTTGCCCTTATTATTACCAACTCAAAACCTCAGGAATCATTTCCGGCCTAGAATGTTCTTAAGAGATACAAAAGTTTATTTATTTTGAACTGAGATTTTGGAACTTGGCCATTTACTCAAATTTGAACATACGGCTGGTGCTGGCCGTTTGGTCAGCAACCACTCAATTACATACCATTTCGAAACATGAATCGCTATTTCCGGCCCAGGAAGGGTTTGGAAGTTATAGACGATTTTCATATAAATTTATATGGGGCCATATGGAATCTGGAAGATTGTGCCAATCCTAACATACGGCTGGCACTGGGGTGCTCACCATAGTTTGCCCTTATTATTACCAACTCAAAACCTAAGGAATCATTTCCGGCCTAGAATGTTCTTAAGAGATACAAAAGTTTATTTATTTTGAACTGAGATTTTGGAACTTGGCCATTTACTCAAATTTGAACATACGGCTGATGCTGGCCATTTGGTCAGCAACCACTCAATTACATACCATTTCGAAACATGAATCGCTATTTCCGGCCCAGGAAGGGTTTGGAAGTTAAAGACGATTTTCATATAAATTTATATGGGGCCATATCGAAGCTGGAAGATTGTGCCAATCCTAACATACGGCTGGCACTGGGGTGCTCACCATAGTTTGCCCTTATTATAACCAACTCAAAACATAAGAAATCATTTCCGGCCTAGAATGTTCTTAAGAGATACAAATGTTTATTTACCATAACCTGTGATTTTGGAACTTGGCCATTTACTCAAATTTGAACATACGGCTGGTGCTGGCCATTTGGTCAGCAACCACTCAATTACATACCATTTCGAAACATGAATCGCTATTTCCGGCCCAGGAAGGGTTTGGAAGTTATAGACGATTTTCGTATAAATTTATATGGGGCCATATGGAATCTGGAAGATTGTGCCAATCCTAACATACGGCTGGCACTGGGGTGCTCATCATAGTTTGCCCTTATTATTACCAACTTAAAACCTTAGGAATTATTTCCGGCCTAGTATGTTCTTAAGAGATACAAAAGTTTATTTATTTTGAACTGAGATTTTGGAACTTGGCCATTTACTCAAATTTGAACATACGGCTGGTGCTGGCCGTTTGGTCAGCAACCACTCAATTACATACCATTTCGAAACATGAATCGCTATTTCCGGCCCAGGAAGGGTTTGGAAGTTATAGACGATTTTCATATAAATTTATATGGTGCCATATGGAATCTGGAAGATTGTGCCAATCCTAACATACGGCTGGCACTGGGGTGCTCACCATAGTTTGCCCTTATTATTACCAACTCAAAACCTAAGGAATCATTTCCGGCCTAGAATGTTCTTAAGAGATACAAATGTTTATTTACCATAACCTGTGATTTTGGAACTTGGCCATTTACTCAAATTTGAACATACGGCTGGTGCTGGCCATTTGGTCAGCAACCACTCAATTACATACCATTTCGAAACATGAATCGCTATTTCCGGCCCAGGAAGGGTTTGGAAGTTATAGAAGATTTTCGTATAAATTTATATGGGGCCATATGGAATCTGGAAGATTGTGCCAATCCTAACATACGGCTGGCACTGGGGTGCTCATCATAGTTTGCCCTTATTATTACCAACTTAAAACCTTAGGAATTATTTCCGGCCTAGTATGTTCTTAAGAGATACAAAAGTTTATTTATTTTGAACTGAGATTTTGGAACTTGGCCATTTACTCAAATTTGAACATACGGCTGGTGCTGGCCGTTTGGTCAGCAACCACTCAATTACATACCATTTCGAAACATGAATCGCTATTTCCGGCCCAGGAAGGGTTTGGAAGTTATAGACGATTTTCATATAAATTTATATGGGGCCATATGGAATCTGGAAGATTGTGCCAATCCTAACATACGGCTGGCACTGGGGTGCTCACCATAGTTTGCCCTTATTATTACCAACTCAAAACCTAAGGAATCATTTCCGGCCTAGAATGTTCTTAAGAGATACAAAAGTTTATTTATTTTGAACTGAGATTTTGGAACTTGGCCATTTACTCAAATTTGAACATACGGCTGGTGCTGGCCATTTGGTCAGCAACCACTCAATTACATACCATTTCGAAACATGAATCGCTATTTCCGGCCCAGGAAGGGTTTGGAAGTTATAGACGATTTTCATATAAATTTATATGGGGCCATAACGAAGCTGGAAGATTGTGCCAATCCTAACATACGCCTGGCACTGGGGTCCTCATTATAAATTAATCTTAATGTTTTTAACTAATATTTTGGCGTATTGTTATCTTGAACTAGAAATTTACTCGTACAAAATTACTATTACCAAAACCCAATTCATTATTTCCAAGTATGAATTTGTTTTACATGAACAACAAATAAACGAAAAAACTGGGATGGGATAATTTGTTGTTGTGTCTATAATTTCTTTCGTCTTATAGAGGTATAAAATGAAAAAACTGGGATGGAATATAATAGTTTCGTGTAAATAATAATAAAAAAAATCCTGGGATGAAAAACTGGGATAACTTCACATGCTTTGATATCGGTTAGAAATTGAATTCAACTTGTTTCCGAAACCTACGTCGGAGGTTCCGGAACTTCTCATTAAGCGAAAACAAACAAAATATATGATTAATTTTGATAGAATTTGATCAAATATCAAAAGGCAAGGCGAACACCAATGAAATACATTTTGGCTGTGTGATTTCTATTCCAACCTAACTGGATACAACTTATCAAGTTAGCAACACTAAACAAGCACAGTGAGACAAAGAAATCTACGAATATGATTTACCCAACGGAGACACAACAGGACGATTAGAAAGTTCAAGACTACAAGTATTTCAACGCTTAACAGCTAAAGAAGAAACTAGAATCCAACCTTGATTTAAAAGAATGGTATAGGGATCATCACATAATACGAAGACTTCATCAAGTGAGGCGTTACTGGTTACCCCACTATGCCGTGATGCGGAAAACATCGGGGTTATGTGTCTCATTTGCATGATTTTTAACGTAAACCATTCTAAGATTTTTTAAATTTTTGATAAATTTTAAAACCTTCGATGGTTTACTACGGCTCTTTATATCTTGCGGATTTGGTTAAATGTATACTTGGAGGTTTGTGTTTACATTGTGTTGTTTGGAGGATTAAACTGGAATCAAAGTTACGTGAGCTATATTGCCATACGCTATAATTTACGGAGCGGTATGCGAAAAATAATATTGGTGAAACGGGGCGAGGGGAAAGGTTATCGTAATATTTATGGGCAATGGTTATGGTAATATTTATGGAGTAATGACCTAGAGGACAATGGCTGGGAGCGTAATGGACTGGAGGTAATTGGTCGGCGGGTTATTTCGGGGAAAAGGGGGGATGCGAGTATTGTCCGGAGTGTTGTTATATCCAGGAGGATAACGTCTTGTTACGTTTATAAACGTATAAATATTTTGTTTGTAACAATCGTCATTAAAAGTTTTCGGAAAATATCGTCGAACCGGCTTGGAATACTCTTAAGTATTGAATTTGATTGTGTACTAACATTTCGTTTTAGACTGAATTCATCGTAAAAATAACTGTTAATTTTAAGCTTATTAAGGATGGTTTAGGTTAGGTTGATTGTTAACATTCCACTCCAACTAATCAAGAAGAATTAATTTGTTTTTTCGTATTCAGGGATTAACCAACCTACTCATTTAAAGCTGACAAATCAGTTGAATACGAATAATTGTTCGGATCTGGAGTATCAAAACAGGGAATGTGATTTAACGTTTTAATAAAGCACCTTTTGCCAGAAATTAGAACAAGTAGGAAAAACAGTTTCATTTAAAAAATATTGATTCGACAGGGGGTGGGGCGGTGGTTATAATAGAAAATGATTAATCGCGTTAGTGCGTGCAGTATCACAGTTAATATCACACTTTAGGTTTGCGAAAGTTCTTCGGCGTCGAAAAATGACATAATTAATGGCTTAAGGATAAATCACTTTGCAAGAGTTAACAAATTACTAAAAATATCGAGGTAAAATAATTCGAATAAGTGTTTGCAGCAATATCACTACTGCCCTACGTGAAAATGAAGATATGATCAATTGCTTTAAGATATCGGGTTTGATTAATCCGGTCATTAGATTTAAATTTGTCACTAAAATTATTGCAACCTTATAAAGAATTCACTATAGCTAAATTTCGTTTGTTTGTTGACCTCAAAGTTACGTTGGATAACATTGACTGAAAGTTTTTTGCCACAGTAAAATATAGTCAATCTTTCGATAGTGTTATTCGGAATACTGAGATTCGAACTTCAATAGCGACTCACGTAAAGTACCTTACACATCACAATAATATACTTAGGTCTTAAGGTCCGTTACGTCACAATCATAAATTAATTATTGAATTGAATAATTTTAATTATATAAATTTAATTTAATTGCTGTGAGTGATTTAATGAGCTCTTGTTTTGAAACATTAAAAAGAAAAATGGAAAATATTGGACATTATGCTGTGATTTTAATTCGGAAGATAAAAACGTTATTGCGCTAAGAAGTTAGTCAGATAGCACTCCTACGAACTGGGTAATTTTGAATCGCAAGATTGGGGTTACCTTCCAATTAAAATCACAGCACGACATTCAATATTTTCTATTTTTTTCTAATTTTTAAAACTCGTGTTTTAGTACAACACAAAATACAAATAGCTTTACCGAACTTATTGAACAAACCTCCTATGTTCAGTTTTATACGTGTGTTAGTATATGGTAATTACTTCAGTATTTCTAATTGGTATAATCACGAAAAATTTTGATCCCAAAATTTTTGCAGATTTATCATTCTCTATATTACCGAAGTACAAAAGATAGTTTTCAAAAAATGTCTGTGTGTGTATTGCCGCGCAGACGACTACCTGATCAAGGTGAAACTTCATACTTGAAACAGCTCCACTAACTATGCGATACCACTATGATTTATGGCTGAAATCAGTTCGGCGGGCGTGGCAGCTTCCAGAGAAGGGTTTCACTGTTTGCAATTAATTATGTTTTTGAAAGTATATAATTTACGAGAAAAACGACAAAGAACTAAAAGATTCTAAATTAATTTTGCAACAATACCGACCTAAATCAGTTTTCTAAAAGTTAACCGGAAATGATGATTTTTAACAAAAAACAGTTTTTATAAATAAACATTTGCTCAAGCATTTTGAAACTTGAACTTTCTCATAAATTGAGAGTTCCCAGTGAATTTTGGCCTCGTTTACAAGTAAAACAAATAATATCAAAGGATTGTAAATTAAATTTCAAACAAAATTAGTTCAGATTATTTAATAAATTTTACTGAAACTGACAATTTTTGACAAAATAAAACATTATTCCACCGGCACTTCTACAGTTCAGGCATATGGACTATTCGGAAAAAACTACATGCTTAAATTTTTTTTTTCATTAATTAGGTGTTCCTTGCGAAATTTGGTGGAAATCTTTGTGCCGAAAATCGTAAAAAGAGTAGCAACTACAAGAAAATCAACCAACAAGGGTGGGACCTTGTTGGTTTTGTATGATATAAGCAGGGATAATTGTATTTTGATTATACAAGACAGTTTTATCAAAAGCCCAGTAAGTTTAATTTTCGGCTTTAGAAATCAAAAGTGGTGTATTAAAAAAAATATGTGCATACGTGGTATGGGCATATGTGGTAAAAGAAAGTCGAGTGTTGGCCGTAACATAATTTACCCCTACATTTTTTAGTTTAGTAATCCCATTTTCACGGGATAATTTTATAACACCATCGTCCACTTCGTTTTGATTTTAATGAATGAAACGGAAAAATTAGCTTTTGTTTTTTCTGTTTTACTGTTTTTGGAATGCGGAATGCGTATGCCGATTTTCTTTTCGGCACCTTTACAAATCCTATTGGATTATTTATTTTAAAATCAGGTTTTGATTGAATTCGTATGTTTTAGTGAATGGAGTGTTATGAATTTACAAATAAGATATTAGTACTAAATCAGGCCGTTTTTATTTAAATAAGATATATAAATTAATAACACTTGTATTCATAAAGATTAATATATATTTTACATAAATATATTTTTAAAGTTGTAAACCTTTTAATTGATAGTCTAAACTACAACCATTTTACCACAATAATTAATAAATATTCCCATTCGAATTCTGATTAGATTTATTATTACGAATTTACCAAAAATGTGCAATGTGTCACAATTGAAATACATAAATTTGCTTTTCTAGTCAGGATTTTTTTATTAGGATGCTGCTGAATGAACAATTTAACAACCTATTTGAAGTGCTAACGGAACTTGAGTCCAAATTTCTGAAAAGGCGCTTTTGTGTGAAAATGGTAGACGACCATTATTTTATCATTTTCGTTCAAAATCAGAATAAAAATAGAAAAATTCCTGTCTTGGTTCGGAAATTTCAGTAAGGCTGGTTAACTGAGAAGCTGAATCTAAATCTCCGGAAAGGCGTGATAACGGCCGTTTACCATTTTCACTCAAACCCAAAATAAAAATATAAAAATTCGTAACACATTTGCTGTTCTGGCTAGTAGATTTCAATAAGGCTGGGCGGGCAATTTAACAAGCTATTTGAGACACTTTCGGAACCTGAGTCTAAATCGCTTGGAAGACGTGATAATGACCGTTTACTATTTTCATTCAAACTCAAAATTGAAATGCAAAAATTCATAACAAATTTGTTCTCCTGGTTAGAAAGTTGCAATCAGGTTCTCTGAATGAGCAATTTAATAACCTATGTGATTTTCCCACAGCACCTGAACCCAAATCTGTGGGAAGGCGTCTTAATGGAAGTTTCCCATTTTCTCTCAAACTCGAAATCGAAATACAAAAATTCGTATGAAGTTTGTTGTCTTGATCATGAAGATCCAATTAGTCTGCATAGAAAACAAATTTAGTAACCTTTTTTATGAGATAACAGAGCCTGAATGTTAATCTCAAGAAAGGGGGTATTAATGGCCGTTTACCATTTTCACTCAAACTAAATATTAAGAAACACAAATTCATAACAAATTTATTGTTCTGGTTCGGAAGTTTCAGTAAGGCTGAATATATGAGCGATTTAACAAGCTATCTGAGGTGTTTACGGAACCTGAATCTAAATCTCCGGAAAGGCGTGTCAAAAATCAAAATTTAAAAATTGCTAACACATTTACTATTCTGATTAGGAGGTTTGAATAAGGCTGACTGGATGGGCAAATTAACAAACTATTTCGGACACTTACCGAACCTGAGCTCAAATCGCTTGGAAGACGTGATAATGGCCGTTTACCATTTTCACTCAAACTCAAAATTGAAATACAAAAATTCATAACAAACTTATTCTTCTGGTTACGAAGTTGCAATCGGGTTCTCTGAATGAGCAATTTAATAACCTATGTGAGTTGCCCTTAGAACCTGAACCCTAATCTGTGGGAAGGAGTCTTAATGAAAGTTTACCATTTTTGCTCAAACTCGAAATAGAAATACAAAATTCGTAAGAAATTTGTTGTCTTGGTCATGAAGATCCAATTAGCCCGCCTAGATAACAAATTTAACAGCCTTTTTATGAAACAGTACAGAGACTTAATCTAAATCTCAAGAAAGCGGTTATTAATGGCTGTTTACCATTTTCACTCAAACTCAATATTAAAAAACAAAAACTCATAACAAATTTACTTTTCTGGTTCGGAAGTTTCAAAGGCATGTTTATGACCGTTTATCATTTTCATTCAGACACAAAATACATAAATACAAAAATTCGTAAGAAATTTGCTGTCCTGGTTAGGAAGTTCCGATCAAACTGGCAAGATGAGCAGTTTAGCAACCTATTTGAGACACTAACGGAATCTGACTCCAAATCTCTGGGAAGGCGTGATGAAGGCCGTTTACCATAAGATATATCAATATCAGCTGTTCGGTAATTATTTTATTTGTTTTGATCCTGTGTTTTCTTTTATTAAACAAAAATTTGTTCCGACTGCTTGAGTGCGAGCGAAAATTTATAATTTTTGATCCGCACGCTAAACCAATAAAAACGCTTGAAAATATTTTTCCATCATTTTTTTTCATATAAAAATTCCTCTACGAGTTAAAATATTTTCATCTTTGCGCTAAATGGTCCGCAGACGACCAACCTATAGATATAAAAAGTTTTGCTTAAAAAAGAAACTGAGCAAGCGTTTTGCTACTTTATGACAAGTATTTGTCATTCAAATTTTTTTCATAAATAATAAAATATTGTATCGTCTAGTCCGACTACTGTAAACATTTTTAACGCAGTCGAAGTTTTCAGAATCCCGTTTGAGCGGCGTCTGTATTTCTAATATTTGCGATGTAAACTCATAATTGTGTGTATCTGCAAAAAAGTTTCCTACAACAGTCGATACGTTAAAATCTTTGGCTTTTTATATTTCTGTTGTTTAACATCTCGAAAGATATGAGCAGCTTTTGTGCCAAATTTTTCATCAATTATAGTCTAAATACAGACCCATGTTAATTGTTCATATCCCGCTTTCAAGTCGACGATATTGACTGCGCCTACTATGTCCGGTTTTATTAAGAAAATTCGATGGATCGTCCATAATAATCGGTATGTACTGATGTAGGTTTTCTAATTATATCAGCATTTTTGGGTTATTATCACATTGATTTCTATATACGGAATTGAATTTAATTGCTACGACGATAAAATCCGGTTAAAATTATCTGGACCAACGATTTACCAAGGCCCTGTTGTGCATCGTTTGTAAAACATATTTGAAACATTAATCGATTTTTCGCTCGATCACTTTTATCATAATGGAATCCCGAAACTCTTGATGGAAGCGTTCAAAATTAACATACCAATAGATTTCAGGATTACCTGGGAAAGGGGTGAGTGGATGGTGTGGTTCTAAGTGCCGACTTTGGGATCTTTATGTTTCTTTAGCTGGAATAATACAGGGACCTCAATCGTAGGGCAGTATAAGCAAAAAAAATTGATGTTAATAAAAACACAATGACAACAATTACAATCGAATGAAGGAAACGTCAATAATGTCGACGAATTTTGTTAAGCAAAAACTATTAGTTAATAACTTCAGACTGTGAGTGCGGATAAAATCTCACAGTTGTGCAGCAGGCTTAAGTGTCTTTTGGCGCATATTGCATACAACCATATCTCGACTAACGCGAATAGTTACCGTAAACACAAATATTTACTGAAAAAATGTAGTGCCCGAAATTTTTTGACGAGCAGTGTACTTAAAATGTACAAAACTACAATTCGATTAACTTTTAGAACTAAAATTTCAATTGGAATGTCCAAGTTTTCTAATTAGCTTTGGATTTAACAGTGTCAAACTAACTTTATGGTGTCTAAATAAATTAATTTTTAATGAAAATCAAATATATTAAAAAAATCCGGTTTACAATTAATAGACAAGAATTTTTTTTATATTTATATCCCTATTATTGAATTTACGGCAATCGAAAAATCTCACGATTGTCAATAACTCATCATTTTGTTTACAACCTGTTACAAATGTCAAAAATTGAAATTTAACTCAAAAAGCTACAAGTTGAATATTACATAAATATATAAAACGGGTATATTGAAGTAATGTCTGAAGTAATCGATTACTTTATGCTATAAAATAACACAGATGCGAATTCTTATGATTTTCACACACACAAACACATCATGATTCATGATGTGTGGTGGCAAACATCTTGTTTTCATACAATGTATGCATGTAGCTAATTTAATGTTAAAATTTTTGCACATACAAGACGAAATGTATTTACTCCACATGGTATAATTTACGAGTTACCTGACAAATTAACTATACAACTTTATACGCCAACTAATAGATTATATGCCGGCTAGTTATTGTTGTTGGTTTTACTATAAATAAACTTAATTTAAATTTGTTCTAATTTAATTTTTCGTTTTCAATAATATTGTTAAATTTCGCGAAACAATGTCATTTTGTGTGCAGCACACAACTGAAAAAACCGCGATCACGATATTTTATCTGCTTAACTAAAAAAAATGTTTTATATAAACGCATTACACATGCTAAACATGCTTTATTTTAATAAATTAGCATGTACAGTGCTTTACTACACATATAATCTTTTTGTGTGTGTTAAGAACTAAGCTGTACACCGTAAAAAGAGTAATTTTTTTGTTTAAGTGAAACTAGATTACATAAAGGTTAAATCAATAAATCAGTTACCGTATGGCTTACAGCGTACAATTATTTCTTATTAATTTTACCTTTATGTGTTATGACTCAAAAAACTATCGAATTATTTAGAAGTAAACGGTAATACGAGTAATATTCATAATTCCTGGCTTAAGAAAAAGTTATAACTCGAAAAGTTATAAATTACAAATGCAACACCCTTTTTTGTTGTTGCCGTAATAAAACTGTGTACGTTGCATATACATAAAATTCCAATAAATTGATTCATATATAACTGTATAGTAGCTATAATTACAGTAAATTTATCTAATTTATCCTTCAAATTATAAAACAATTATATTAAACATTTTTTTGGCCATGAAATATTTGCTTTTGAGGTAAATGCACATGCAAAATTGCGATGAGGAAATGCAAAATTTACGATACTTCACGTTTTTCTGCTTATAAAGCTATCATCGAGACAACATCTTATGTACAAAATGTGATAATCTTGGAGATAATTTATTGTGTTGTACCTAGGAAATATTTAAATCGGGTTTAAATGAAAACATTTAAATGTCAAACTCAAGAGCAGGATAATTTGGTATGAAGGAAAAGGTAACTTTTAATGTGAGTAACGTCTTCAGACCACCAACCTTTCTCTGTCTTGATAAATGCAATTTATTTAACAAAATCAATAAAGGGTTATATTAAGAAATTCTTTATTTAATTAAATTATAAAAAAATGTTACAACATCTAAAAACGCGCGCGATTTTGATTTATTAGGTTCAACGTAGAGTTGATGGCAACATTCAATTTTTTAGCGAAATATATTAACACGCGGATATATAAATTTAATAATTGACTTGATTTATTAGTGGCTTTGAGACATAAACGCGGTGCCATTGTATTTTTTTCTTTAGCAATCGATAGACAATCCTCAAAACATTATTAACCTCTATAATATAATACAAATGGATCAATCGGTAACTATGTACCCATCAATTAGAAAGTGGGTACCTATCTTTTAATAATGAAACTACAAATCAGCAGGTAATTAATTACAACAAAATACCGAGCTTTGCATATACATATATACGACTCAGTATGTATCGAATTTATAGATAAACAAAGAATTATATTTAAAAACCAAATCTCGTTGTAATATTTTTCTATATACAATTTCTTGATAAATGTTGATGTCATAATATTGAAATAGCCTAGAAAATCAATTTGAAAATTATTGATGAGATTTTTTAGAGATTTCTTTCCTATATATTCTCGTACATGTACCTACAATCAAAAGATATAAGATTAATTTGCATTTTAGCATAAATAAAATAAAAAAGCAAATCTTATTTATTGAATTATCTACATATGTTGATCTTTCTTGACTATATGTATATAGACAAACATACGAGTATATAAAGGAATACAAAACTGTACGAAAAACAATTTTAATTCAATAAAAGATTCAGAATTTGACCTTACTCGATTCGTTTGGATTTGTATGTATACGACATGTCGTTTGATTCAATATAATATAAATTTCATTAACTGTTAAAATTATTTATTTGCATATAAACAAATAAAACTCTTTAAATATCTAAAAGAATTCTAACCAAAGCAACGATAACTTTAAGACCAAATATAATCATAAACATTAATTTTGTTTTGTTTACTCCGGTGAGTATATAAGGCAATATTAATAAAAGCAGGTTGAATGATTTTTTTTTAAAGATCTGAATAAAGCTCGTTGATCATTAATTTGGAATGATTTTTCTAAAAACTGATTGGTCTGCTTTTGAGTATCGCGTTTTCGGCATCTAGCCGGAAAATTTAACATGGGAGCCCAATTCGAGAAATTTAAATGATTTGCAAACATTTTAGTAACGTTATTCAGAAACCATATTGAACGGCTTTTCTTTATACAATATCAATATTAAAATAAAATATTCAGGTAGAAAAAGTGCTAAATATTTTATAAAAACCGATGTTACTTTTAATTATTATCAGTTCCCGATTTAGTAATAGTTTGTTTGCCAAAATATTTTTTTTTTTAAATTTGTAGCAAAACTTGTTTGCCTTAGTTTCATATTATGGCTGATTAAATGAAAGTCGTCTATACTCTTTTACGAGTATGTTATTCCCCCTAAAGCAGTGCAGTTTTCTTTTAATAGCAAACATTTCTTATAGTAACGTATGCAAATTTTGTTTCATTGCTACAATAAGAAGTAAAATTATGTTAATTTTTAAATCCTACTTCACAGTTGATTTGAAATTCTATTTATTTATTTCACAACAACCATATAAAAGGTTATTTTGAAAACCGCACAGCGCGTTTTGAGCATATAAGCTCATTCGTAATGAGTGCAGTTTAAATATAACCAAACAATTGCCATTCTCATTGATTTTACTATTTCATATGACTACTTTGTATTATTGTGGGTGTTGTAAAATGTTCCTCGTTGCAGATTCATTCTGTCGGTAATGATTTTTGTAACATCGGTACATTGGTTAATTTTAAGTTTAATTAAAATTTAAAAGCAAATAAGATGTCCATTAGATATTGTTTCTGATTTCCTTTAGTATTTTCGGGTTGTCCAATTTGTGTCTAAATGGTCGATTTTTTCTATTTCTGTCTATCTGATAATTTTTATACCATTCTCATTTTCATTCATAACTTCATCGAATTCGATTTTGAATGTCATTAAATTCATTCAACGTGGGTAACTGCAGCAGGGAAACTATTGAATTTCAAAATAAAACTTTGCATACCGATTCAGCCAAATTTGTGCTAATTAGTGCTCACGGGGAAAAATTAGTGCTAGTCCAGGAACCGAAAAAACGGGAAAAGAAATTTTAAAATTTCGCCTAAAACACGGAATAAATAAAACCCGATTTCTAGAAAAAACCAGAAATAATTTAAGCCTAATTTTAAAACTTTCTAAAGGCCGCTAAACTGATGTGCTTATCATAGAAATATAATTTTCATAAATTTTCATTCATAAATCGAGGAAAACCAAACCAGCCCCTGAAAGATACTATATTAAAAAAAACAAAGATATATCGTTCAATAATATTTGTGTTGAACAACAAATAAAACAATAGAAATTAAATGTTCTAAAATCCAAGGCATAAGCAATTCAGATAGTATATTCCTGTCAGGTATGTTCATTGCCATCCGAAAAATATAGTGACTGAATTTGTGCTAATCCAGAATTGGCCCAAATCCATTGAACAACAACGACCGTTGAATGAACAATTTTCTGACAAAAAATGTCCTAGAAACCAATGAAGTTGGCAATGCTGATTGCTTATTCCGATTAGGTATGTTCATTGCCATTCAAAAAATATGGTGGCTGAATTTGTGCTTATCCATAATTGGCCCAATTCCATTGAATAACAACGACCGTTGAATGAACAATTTTCTGACAAAAAGTGTTCTAGAAACCAATGAAGTTGGCAATTCTGATTGCATATTCCTATCAGATATGTTCATTGCCATCCGAAAAATATAGTGGCTGAAATTGTGGTAATCCAGAATTGGCCCAATTCCATTGAACAACAACGACCGTTGAATGAACAATTTTCTGACAAAAAGTGTTCTAGAAACCAATGAAGTTGGCAATTCTGATTGCATATTCCTATCAGATATGTCCATTGCCACCCGAAAAATATAGTGGCTGAATTTGTGCTAATCCAGATTTGTTGTTCAATGGAATTGGGCCAATCCCGGATTAGGACAAATTCCGCCACTATAGCATATGTCTTGGGATGATCACATCAATATCACAAGTAAGGAATTTGCTCCACTGGTTGGGTTACTCAGGAAATTATCTTTCTTTGTTCCTACTAGGGTGTTGCTTATGATTTATTTCTCGTTTATTCATTTGCGACTTAGTTATGGCCTTATCGTATACGGAACAGCTATACCTTAACCAGGCTCAAGAAATTGCAAGTTATGCAAAACAAAAGTGTAAAAGCAGTACACAGATTGCCAATTTTATTTTCCACTAGGTTATTATATAGCAAAGATGATATTATGTTATTGCCCATAAATGTCTTATATAAGTTGCAATTAACCCTTTATAAGTACAAAAGCCTAAATGTATCTTTCTGTTAATGTCTAATATAGGGTTTTCCAATAAGAGTGATATGTTTTCTTTAAAAAAAACACACTAATTGTTAAGGAAATTGAAATGTTTTTTATTTAATGTGAAGTACAATCGATACAATTAAGTTCTGAATAAAACGTCATTCAAATGGCCTCCACGTCTTCTTCTGCAGGAACGAATTCGATGAACCCAATTTTCGAGCACTTTTTCTACTAAATCAAGTCGTATGTCATGAATAGCACGTTCAATATTGACTTGTAAAGCTTGAAGAGAGTTTGGTTTATCGCTAGAGACCAATGAGTTCAAATAACCCTACAAGGAATAGTCTAATGGTGTTAAATCACAACTTCTTGGAGGCCATTCAATATCACAATTTCTTGAAATAATCGAATCTCCGAACTTTTCTCGCAATAATTGAGCTGTTGACACAGCAAGTGCCCGTAGCCCCATCTTGTTGAAACCAAATGTTGTCAAGATCAATTTCTTCCAATTTCGGCCATAAAATGTTGGTTATCATCGATCTATACCGATCTCCATTGACAGTAACGGTGTTACCAGCTTCATTTCGAAACCACACCAAACTGTCAATTTTTTGTTTTTCATGAATAATTTGTGGATTTTCTTCGCACCAGAATCGACAGTTTTGTTTATTTACCGCACCACTCAGATGAAAGTGAGCCTCATCGGAGAAGATGATTTTCTTAAAAAACTCGTTATCGTTTTCAAGTTGTTCCAAGGCAAAATCAGCAAATTCACGAAGTTTATGGTGGTCCAATGGCTTCAGTTCTTGAGTGAGAACAATTTTATACGGATGCAAACCTAAATCCTTTCTCAAAATCCGCAAGGTTGTGGTTTGAAACATTCCCAATTCTTGAGAACGTCTTGGAATCGACAAATTGCGGTCTTCAGCAACACTTGCCTGAACGGCAGCAATATTTGCATTACTTCGAGCGAATCTTAGTCTTATTGGCCCTATAAAATGGTAAAAGCGCACGAAAAGTTGCAATTGGAGAACGATTATTTTGATAATTAAACTGAATAATTTGTAAACGTTGTTCTTGCGTTTATCTCACCATGATGAAATTGTAAACAGTACTGAATACAATGAAACAAAAAATGACAGATCATGATTACAAATGGCTGAAACGTCACTTAAAAATCATATCATTCCTATTGGAAAACCCTATATAACAATTCGATTATCCTCAAAGGAAAATTTAATTCACTGGATAATCCGCCGTTGTTATTGTATGAGAATGAATAATAAAATATTAAATAAAAAAAAAAAAAATTAAATAAATTGAAGAATACACATCAAAATTTCTCTTTTGGCACTTTCAGCTCCGTCGACATGTTATTTTTACTAATCGGAATCACAATACCGCGATTTCACGCTACCATCATGTGGCAACCCAAATGAAAATGATTTACAGCATTTAGAAAAATTGTAATAATATTTTAATTATCATTTATAATGTTTATCATATTTATTTAAAATACTTATTTGTAAATACAATTTAGTAGCGTTTATTTTTGCGAAATGCTGCGATAACCATCGATCACTGTTTTCCTTTTTTGCTTTGACTTTCGTGCCGAATTTAAAATTATTTATATTTATTATAATTTTTGTGAACACCCTTGGCGAAAAATGTTGAAAGCTATAGAGATTTGGAGATGGAAAGTATTAGACCTTATTGTGGTCGGAATTCAACGGTGCTCGCCAGTTGAATGATGAGCCATAGCCAGAAGATATTGCCGGAGGTGGCTTCGGTTGGGCGGGTGGTGGTGTCCCTTTAAAAGGACAGTGGCATTATAAACAGCCACAAATAATATTTTTCAACGTTTATTAAAGTAAGAAATAAATCAATCAAGAAAATGAATTTGCATTTTCTCAGAGAAAATATTATAATAATCAATTAATTAGTATGATATTCCAGAAACCAGTTTTTTGGGTGTAGGACTACTCGGTATTTTAGGCACATAAGATTAGATTTCGTATGACAATCGTGTTTGTTTGTCTTGATAATTTATCAAATGGCTGGTATTATCAAATCTTGACTATGCATGTAAATTTGATGCTGCTCTTGTATTAAACGGATTTTTTTCTAAATGACTCTAAAATTCCAAGAGTCAAGTCACGTCTAAAGGTCAGATGGTCCACTTTTCCACCATTTACTCAATACAACTGCCAGGAATTCTGTTCCGCCATGGCATTGACGAGCTATCAACGGGAAATACCACTTTTACCACGTATGGACACCCGGAATAATCTAATATTTTGGTCAGCTCGGTCTACACCGCCCATATGCTCATTTATATCTTAAATAATTTTGGTTGATCCACATTAATTTTTTTGTTTTGTTTTGGCGAAAATCTGGCCACCGTTTGGGTTGGCATTATAGCGCAACTATTAGATGCCACCATCAGAACATTATTATCATGCCATTGTAAACCACTATTTCGTTACCACGTGTTGTTGCAGAATCATATGATCCCCTCTTCATTTTTTAAATATTTTTCGAATCCAGTATATTTTGCATTTTTTCCCAAGAACATTTTTTCTTATGGTACCGATGCCTTTCAATCCTTTAAATCGCAGCTCTTCCAATAGCTATTTCAGATGCGAATACGAATACAAATTGTGATTTGTAATGATCGAGCAACAATGAAAATGTATTTGATAATATTTTTGTTAACGATACCTACTTTATGGTGTAGGTTCTGTTCTTGAATTTGAAATCCAAGAACATAATTTACTAAAAACAATTCCAAAATATATTTGACACGATTAATTCATTTAAATGCTAAATTAAACACTGGAAAACAACTAACAGTATACGCGTTATACCGGGTGTTTTTTTTAAACTGAGACGATCAAATATCTCGAAAAATAGCCACTCTACGGAAAAAATGTCCATAATAAAAAATTTAATCATACCGCGGGGGAAATACAATAGTGCAAAAAAAATAATTCCCCACCCCTCGCTTTGTAGGTGGGGCGGGGGTAACTTTTAAACTAAGATAGGAAGCCATATTTTTTATTGCAGATACGGATTCTACGACTAAAAGTACGTATGATTTGAATGAAATATTTTGTTCGGTTCATGATAGATGGCGTTGTAATCGACGAAATTCAATTTTTTCAATTTCTCCTTCTTAGAACACACGCATTCGATTCTGTAATACGTTTGAAATAAAAAACATCACGTTTTCATTGGAAATACTCGAAATTCGTCATCAAAACAATTTATTAATGTAAATGGCAGGTGAATAAAATAATTTTAGCTTAAAATAATTGTTCAAAATGATGGCCTGCGACTTCAATGCACTTATTAATACGCATTTCAAATGATTGTACACAACTGAGAAGTGTGTCTGGTTGAATTTCAGCACACGCATTTCTGATTCGCTCAATCAAGTTCTTACGTGTTGTTGGTTCTTGTTTGTAAACTTTGTCTTTGAGATAGCCCCACAAAAAGAAATCTGGCGAAGTAAGATCTGGTGATCTGTCAGGCCAATTTACCGGACCAGTTCTACCAATCCAGTGACCATTGAAATCTCGTGGGGACTATTTTTTGCACTAATGTATTTCCCCCGCGGTATGATTAAATTTTGATTATGGACATTTTTTCCGTAGAGTGGCTATTTTTCGAGATATTTGATCGTCTCAGTTTAAAAGAAACACCCGGTATAAAGAGTGAAACGTGATTTCAAAATTGATTGCCTGAACAAACTGAGTGGTTTTAATTCCGGCGAATAAAATATATCGAATAACCGCTGGTATATTGAAACAATGGTGCTTTCAGACCATCAGCAATTTACAACATGTTGAGTAAAACCATCGGAAACTTTATGAATATTTTGAGCTTTTTCGAGTTTTCATTTCAAATTGGCACAACAGTTGGCGGCCCGATGACGCCCATTCTGATAATTATATCATGCATTTCAAATGATCACCATTTATAAATCGTTGTGGATGTATCAGTTTCTCCATGGTTACGTGTGGATTATATGAGTCCCAAATGTGACAATTTTACTTGTTGACGTAGCCTCCGTGAAAATGAGCTTCGTCGGAAAAGATGATTTTTCAGCAAAACCACTAATTTTCTTCAAAGCTTTCCACAACCCAATTAGCAAACCGAAAACGTTGCAGATGGTCATTTGCTTCAGCTCCTGCACTAAATGAACTTTATACGCCTTTCTACCAAGATCTTTATGCAAAATTCTCATCACAGAACTGCGTGAAATGTTCAATTCTTGAACACGATTGCGTGTTGATGTTGATTGATGTTCAGACAAATGCAATGTTCTCGACTGTACGCACTCTAAATGCACGTGTGTTTGTTTATCCAATAACAATTCAGTTTTACGAACTCGCTTCACAAATTAACCCACAATGGCCTTGTAGGCATTTCATTTCTACTGAATTTTCCACGAAAATTTCTTACTATTCTGTACTATTCTCTCGTCACACCATAAGTTTATAAAATTTTATCTTAAAATGCTTTGTCAAATTATAATTTAAATTTCATAAGTTCATAAATGATCAGCTGTTTCTGATACATGACTTTCATAGTGTTATTAAAATGTAAGAATATTTACAAACTTGTCGGCTTATAAGATACTGTTACTGCTTTTAATATCGAAATTAACATGGTCACTAATATTTTATGCGTACACGAGGAGCGGTTAGTAGGTGATTTTAATTTATTTCATTTTACTTTAACAGCTTTTGTGCAACTTAATTTGGATTTTCTCTTAGTACACATGCAAATGGGGTTTCAGCTTCTTTTAATGGTACCAATAAATAGAATGTACAGGAACCAATGTAATACCAATTCTGTAGGTAGAACTAAACTCACTTCATATGAATTGGCCAAGTGGACACTGCAAGATTAATTTGCTACATCGTCTAGCATCAGAGAAAGTATCCTTTTAATTTGTATTCCTACGTATTTATGATGTACAATACTGAAATTGATGCTTTTGGCGATTTATTAAATTTCAGATACATAAGAACATGGTCCACGAACATTCGATAATGACACTGTAATGGCACGCCTGAATCCCTATTGGATCCCTAAGTGATACCTGCAATCAGATGGAGCACAGAAGAGCTCCCACCTTTTATAGATACGAATTGTGAACGATGTCTGACGTAAGATGTTATTAAATTAGTCGCTTCACAAGAAAGTTCAAATTTCTAATGAAGTTTATTTTTCTTGTTTTCAAAATCGACAGAGTGGAATGCTTTCAAAAATCTAACAAAACTAAACTCATAAAATTCCGTGGGTCAGACGGTCTCTAATAAAATCGGTTACATTCGTCAGCACCTGACTGTACTGTGTGAGCACAAGGTATTTAGTTGAAATTGACCTTTGTTCTGTTCTCATAATACTTTTCTAAAACCTTGAAAATAGTTGACAAAAGAGATTTAGATCGCATTTCAGATGGCAATTGAATCTCTCAGATTTGGTATTGCACGACCTTACTGAAATTCAATTTATAAACAAGCATTGGGAGCAATAAGAGCACGGTTAAAACATTTATGGAAAATATAATCAAGTACCATATGGAAATAAAATGGACAAACAATAGAGGTGAACGGCATGGATACCGAAGAGGCAAACGCATAATTTAACACAATAGGGTCAAATGGATTATCACAATAAGCATTCTTTGCACCGAACATAAAATGTTTCCTCGTGCCATCCAACAATCCTTTAACTTTTTATCGTAAGTTCATTAGTCAGACCTGTCATATCATATCAAAACAAGTCTGGTTTAACAGTAACTTGATACTGAAATTTGCAAAAAATCACTAGCCTGAACCGGTTCAGAAAAAATTAGATCTTGCAATGAACGGCCGCCATCGTTCACACGTAGGCTTTGAATGAGTTGTACTAAAGTTAAACCGCAAGAATAATTCTTTCTGTGCTATACATTCATGGAACTAAAGATAATAGACTCGTTATACTCAAACAAGGAAGGCATAACATTCTCCAATTCTTTTAATGAAAGTCTTCTTGATATATGTATCATATAACAACTGACTAAAACATTACCGACTCTACATTCAATAACTAAGTGGTTCAAATTATACGAAGAGCTTCTATACTTACAATTCTAGTTTAAAATGTATTAACAATACCACTTCTAACATAGAAAGCAACTCTGCCTGCACCTCGGCCAAATCTATCCTGTCTAAAAATTTTGTAAATATCAATTACAGATTTATTTGTGTGACGAGTCTTAAACCTTGATTCAGAGATACCTTTTATATGGAATTCCCGTTTATGAAAGAGCAGCTGTAAGCTAGAGAGCTTAATCATAATCGAGAGTACAATAATATGACACTCTTTAAGAGTATTCAAAGTAGGTCTACGCTTAAAATAATGCTTACGTTATCCATTAGAGAAAATGTTAAGTCTGATTTAAACTATGCTTCGTAAATTTTTGAGGGATTCAAGGGGCCAATAAAATAAACGTGAAAAAAGTAATATTTAAATATTGATGCAAAGGCTAACAATGATGACAATTTAATAATTTAATTTTTTCGGCCTTTTGGCAAACTCACTACCACAGATGACATCTCCTATTCTAATACGAAAACGTCTGCATATATCATCAGATGACAAGCTAAATATTTCCAAGTAACCCGTAATTTTAATAACAAAATCACAATTGCTGGGTAGTCCCCAACTTTTAACTTCAAGAACAAAAATTCTCTCTGAAAATTCCTTAATCATAATAGGTTTCTCACTTAAAACTTCCTCGATTTTTAGATCTATGCATTTATCAATATCAGGCCTTACGTCCAGCATTATATTATTCATATCCACTTCAATTTGCGTGCAGAGTAACATTACTCTGCGTTAATCCCATTAATGCAATTGAAATAGCTTTTTTCGTTTCACTGCCGATATTGCCATTGGAAATACAAATTTTGCATATGCAATGCGTGTTAGCTTTTAATTGTTCATGGCGTCCATACGTTCTCAGCTCCACATAGTAGCTGAGATACGTTCGTCCTGACACCAAAATTTACATGCGGTGCACTGTATCCGATCAAAATTCGGGTCATTCTTCTCATCACATGCTTTGGTCACCATGACGAAAGTAAGGTGAAGTATGATTTACACACGCAAAAATGAAACTGAGTCAAAAACGATAAATAAGTAGTAACGCCTGTTTTGATACTACAAC
This sequence comes from Nephrotoma guestfalica, assembly GCA_963691935.1. Classification (NCBI taxonomy): domain Eukaryota; kingdom Metazoa; phylum Arthropoda; class Insecta; order Diptera; family Tipulidae; genus Nephrotoma; species Nephrotoma guestfalica. The sequence goes on along the minus strand of OY829914.1, from coordinate 78,979,544 downwards.
CGTTAAATATGTGCCTTGGAAAGTTTCTGAAAATGAGTGGTAATTAACGAGTGTGAATATTGAACGATAACGACTCTAAACGATTATAATATTAACAATTTTTTGAGCTTCTGGAATAAAATCCATTTCATCTTCGGCATCAATATATCGTCTCTCTTATTAGCCATTAAGACTATTCTAAATTATTTAAATATGCGAAATAATAGACGTGGGCAATGAACAGCAAGGTTACTCTGAATTTCAAGGTCAACATACAAACAATTATAAAATTAACAATTTGCTCAATTTAAAATTTTTAAATCATATTTTGAATGTATTAGATCTGAGATAAATTTCGATATTAAATTTTTTTAGTAGCACTTAACAATTATAGAGTACAGGATTGACAGTCTCCACGAACTATTCATAAATGGATACGGGCGTACTCTGGGCAATGTTCTGTAGAACGAACGGTTGTGTTACCTAATCCCTTCGTAGTAATGAAGCAGAATAGCTAATTAGTTAGAGAGAAGAATCAACCGTTCGTTCCAGAGAAGATCAAACTAACTAAGATCACCGATAAAGAAAAATAGAAGCAACTAGGTAGCTGACCGGGCCGATGCTATTTCTAATGTTATAACTAGATGTACTGGACAAACATTACACGAAATCGGTGATACCGTTAGAAATTTTACTTTTCAAATAGCCGAATCTAGAGCATATGGTGCAATTATTTGCCAAGCTAAGTGAAGAAACTGAGTATCTAAAGCGAGAAAATGAAAACCTAAAAATGAATCGCGATTCAGAAGAAGATTGCAATATAGGAATCATATTCAACTCTGGGGATGTACTAAGCAAACAAACGCCAAAAAGATACAGACGGTTCAAAACAAGGTTTTCCGTAGTATCGTAAATGCTTCACGAGGAATACGAGGAATAAAGACCTGCACAGGGACTTATAGATGGAATACATCAAAGATGAAATAAAAAAGCATGCCGGCAAAACACGAAATAAGGCTCCAGGAACATGGAAACCCCTAAATTCGCCATATGTTAGATACTCCTGTCGTTGAAAGAAGATTTCATAGAACGAGGCCACTTGACCTAGTAAATATACCAAATTAAAATAAGTATTTTAAATAGGTTTAATTAGTTTTGGGACTAACCATTGGGTTTCACCCCAACAAATCAGAATTGTTTAAGAATTGTAAAATTTGTAAAAGTTTGAAAGATAAATTGCTAGATGAGCACAGTTCCACTTGTAATTAATAACGGAAAAGAACTTAAAAATTATAATAGTCTTCTTAGATAAAATTTTACATCTGGAGAGGCGACAACCGTTTTGTAGACATGTCAGCACACCAGACAATACAATTACGATACGTTTTATTGGTTACTGAACCATAAAACAATACGCAACAGTAAATGCAACAATTCACTTGCTAAACGGAATTCAATTATCATACCATGCTTAAACGCATACTTTTACTTAACTATGCGGAACATGTTATATAAGACAATTCTTAACATAATTATCCAAAATTGAAATTTCATTTTCCATTAATCTTTCACAACCTAAACCACATATATACAATTTATACACAAGAAAGTAACACTTGAACATATATAGAGTTGAGCTTTTGAATATTATTGGTTGGTATCTATATACCAGCCGTATAGTATAAGACAGTAAGATACGACAAAACAAATAAATTAAAATAACTTCACATGACAACAACAACAACAACAAAAACAGCAACAACTATAAAAATAATAATAATATAAATGTTACAAAAGAATCTTTAAGTTTTAGCGCACAATCACAAAACGTTTAAAATAAATGGACAAATGGAAATAATAAATTTAGCGTATGTGCAGGCGACGGTATATGTATACACATCCGTATGTGATGTTCTACAACGGATGGATAAGTTAAGAAGTGCGGAAAAAACACAAACTAGTAACTGTGACTAAACTACCATGGCTTTGTGTTGATATAAGAATATGGGTATAGCAAATAATAATAATAATAATAATAATAATAATAGCAGTGTAATAAAAATAAAATTGTTGATGGTTCATTGGAAAATGGCAAAGACGATTTTAAAAATTGTGTGAATTTTTTTTTTACCCATAAATTCACGAAACTAGTTATGTGTGGTGTATATACATATATACGCGAAAAAGAACAGCAACATAAAAATAAATGAAAACATACTTATGAGAGTTTGAATTACGCATATCAAATTAAAGTGTTTATCTCTTTCAAAAAGCTTTTATTATAACGGACTTATATTGCTTTAAATCGAATGTTGCCGATCCGCAAGCACATAAGAAATATATAATAAATTTTTATTATCATTATTAACATATATATGTATGTATATATTCAAATATATAGTGTCGTATACAACCTCTTCTTTCCGACTTATTTTTATAATTTTATATCGTTAAGTTATGTTTCTCAATTTGGTCTTATATTTATACGAATATATGTGTATATATACTCGTAATCGTCTACATAAAGTTTTTAGAAGAAATTGGAAGAAAATATGTTAAAAGCTAAACAAAAATAAAACATCTGTAATGATTTTAATAATTTTTTGTGTTTTGGTTGGTTTGTGTTTTATGTTGTTTCAATTTATGGTGTTAAGGTACAAGTATTATAAGATTGTGCTAGATCAGTAATAGTGTACACATATAAGATAAAGAAAACAAAAACACAAAGAAGAAATATTATTGTCTTACTTATATAGGATTTAACATTGGTTGACATTAGCTTGATCTTGTGCCTTAGTTATTTAGCTTATTTTTTACATTTTGGTGTGTAATATTAGCGGTGTGGAAATACTTTTTAATTTCTTTGTTTTAATATTTATAAAATTATGAACTAACTGTGAATTTAATTAATTTATTGTTTTACAGGATTTTTACTTTCACCTTAAATTTGGGTGGTCCTATTTAATAGAAAGCTTAATTGGCTTTCAATAACGGAATAATTGGGCAATGTTCAATATTTATAAATGCCAATTTTAGTACTTACATCACCGAAAGGCTTTGTTTGTTGAGTTCTTGGTTTTTTCTATAATAATTTCCTTGTTATTCGGTCATAAAAACAACCACATAACACAATATTTTTATATTCAATCATAAAGTTTCGGGATTTTTCATTTTAACTGTTCTACCATATCTGTGATTCAGCATTGCATGATTTTGAGTTCTTTAGACAAAGTTGGAAAGCCTCTAGTGAACTTTTACGTAAGGACATCTACAAAAATTATTAGTGCTGTATGCCTGACACCGATTGTTTTGGACTAAATTGTCAATTTTTTAAATTATTAGTTATTGAGGGAGGTACTAGGTTCGAATCCCACTGTTGAAGTGCAGAATTTAGCTCCGAGCCACCGTCCATGTCAGTCTACAGATTGACATGGAGCTTGCAATGTGCAGGTGGCATGAAAGTGGTATACTGTAATTGTGCGAATGAGTGGTGTATGTGTGAATGAAAATGGCGAGGGGGGGGGGGGGGGGGGGTTTATTAATTGGAATTCAAAGGACATTAAATTCACTGGACAATTAATACTTTGAAAAAATAAAAAAAAAATTAACACCTGCCATTAATATAGATAGCTGTAATAACAATAGTAAAGGGTGTTTTTTTAAGAGGTTGCCGATTTTTTTTTTGAATAAAACACATATAAAATTATGAAATGACCAAAATTTTTTTTTATTTGGTAGATAATTTTTTGGCATTTAACATTTAAACACAATTTCTGGCATATGGCTACCACGACTATTTTTCACAAATGTCATTCTGGAGGTCCAATTTTCCAGCACTTTTTCAAGCATTTGAGGGCGTATGTCAGCAATGACACGTTGAATATTGGTTTCCAAAGCGTCAATCGATTGAGGTTTATCCACATAAACCAATGACTTCACGTATCCCCACAAAAAGTAATCGAGTGGCGTCAAATCGCACGAACGCGGAGGCCAATTCACCGGACCATTTCTCGAAATAATGTTGTCGTTGAAAGTTTCTTTCAATAAGTCGATTGTTTCACGTGCTGTATGGCAAGTGGCACCATCTTGTTGAAACCACATTTCATCCATATCCATATCTTCAAGATTTGACAACAAAAACTCATTTAACATGGTTCTGTATCGATTTCCATTCACGGTAACGCGTCGTCCTTCCTCATTTTTAAAGAAATATGGACCGATGATCCCACCAGCCCATAGACCGCACCAAACAGTACATTTATCAGGATGCATTGGTAATTCTTGAACGGCGTGTGGATTATCTTTGCTCCAAATGCGACAATTTTGTTTGTTGACGTATCCATTTAACCAAAAATGCGCCTCACCACTGAAGAGAATTTTACGGTAAAAAAATGGATCTTCGTTCAATTGATTTAACGACCAATCACTGAATTCACGGCGCAAACGATGGTCGTGTGGCTTTAATTCTTGCACCAATTGAATTTTGTATGGCACCAAACCCAAATCTTTACGTAAAATTTTCCATAAAGTCGATGGACAAAGTCCAATTTGCTGAGCACGACGACGAATCGATAAATTGTCGTTTTCTTCGACACTGGCCTCAACGACAGCAATATTTTCTTCTGTACGAACTCTTCTCATTCTTGTCGGTGGCTTGGCATCCAAAAGAGTGAATGTAGACCGAAATTTGGTAATTACGTTCTTTATGGTGGTCTCTGACGGACGATTATGTGCACCATAAAATTCACGAAGTGCTCTATAAACATTTTTAATTGAACACTGATTTTGAAAATAAATTTCCACGATTTGAAAACGTTGTTCTGGAGTTAACCTATTCATAATGATTTGCCAAACAATACTGAGTAGAAATGCCACTTTGAGCTGTCAAAACAACTGTCATAAAATAAAACGACATCTATCGGAAAAACAAACCTCCTAAAAAAACATCCGTTACATGCTGTGCTTGTCTATTGATGATTCTTAATCTTTTCAAACGTTAGATTTTATTAATTTTAAAAGCTATTTAATTTCAATCGAATTGACAGTCATTATTTGACTGAAAATCGAAACAACTCAAAACAACAATGAAAATAAATTATCAGTACTATTTCAAAAATGTTAAAACGAGGTACGGGAATTTTGGGCTAATTTCAACTCAAAAGCAAATACAACAATACATACTCTAAAGTGCTGAGGAATCCACATTGATTCATACAATGAAATAAATTCGAACAAGCGAATTAATATTAATGACCAAACGATTTCGACCGTTTAATATATAAAAAAAATATAAATTTATAATTATTACTAAATTATTACTTTGGGCAACTTTCCCGTCACGAACACTTTAAATCTTGCGGAAAGATGAGGATTTAATAAATTTTCGCAATAACTTGAACTAGTGACCAATCCTCAACGACAGTCGACCAAACCATACGTTGAATTTGTGGTAATCCCAGGATTATATATTAAACTTAATGACGTTTTGCATTTAATTTGATTTTTTTTATGTCTTCCACTTTAGATACAATTATTTGATAAAAGATATAATTTTAACCAATGATATGATTCCAATTGGATTTGTTATTAATTTTGTAAAATGAAATGGACAAATAACCGAATAAATGGCACAGTGGTTAAAGCTTCGGCGTTTGGATCGGAAGGTACGGAGTTTGAATCCCGATAGGGGCAGGACGCAAAAGGAATTTTCATTAACAGATTACGATCTGTGATGAAATGGAACACTGCTATGAGCTCCTGTCGGAGTGCAAAATTCATGGGCCGACCCATCTTCTATGCCAGTATAGGCTGGCATGGAGCTATGCAATGTGCAGATGGTAATAAAATCGAACCTATAACCGCACGTCCTCGAATTGACCAACACTGGCGTAAAAGTAAGGTCAGAAAACGGAAACCGCGAAAGAGTTGGGAGAGCCCAGATTGCAGAGATAAAAAAAAAGAAAATAAATGGACAAATAAGCGACGAACCTGATTTTATTGAGTTAGTACAATTTTGATTTTGTTTTCTCGCCATAAAAATTGACTCATTGGTGACCAAACACCAAAATGAAATTTGATGAAAACGGTTTGATTTTCTTGCAAACGGTGGTGGTGCCCGAGATTTTTCTTTTTGATTTTTCAATATTTATTTACCGTTCAATCGTAAATGACCAACCTAATGACCAATCTTGACCAAACGATGACCAAACGAATTCAATCATCATTTTTGTAGAAAACTTTAGATGGGGTGGTAGAAAGGCGGATAGATTGAATCGTGTATCTGCATGAAACAAAAAAGCCTCAAACTAATTTTGTTCAAAATTTACCGGGCAATTTTACCATTATTTCACCTAGGATTGGATTATTAATGTCGCTCTAAATATTAATATTTAGGTGTTAAGTTTGTATCAGCAAATACATTTTCAAATGTATTTTCCGTTGGATTTGTGAGATATTCATATCTCTGTTAATCATAGTATTTAGTCTGAAAATTATGCCAGATTTTTAAGTCCTTAAATGTATTAGTACTTGCCCATTCATCTCAGGACGAGTCCACATGATTACAAGACAAATGGCACATTCGTCATATTAAGTCTTGACCATTTATAGACGTATGAGGTGAAGTGCTTTAGATTTCTTTGGCAATTTCGGAATCCATTTACTTAGTGCAATATAGCTTAAGTCGTAAAATGTAAATCGTCATGTCATTGCTATCAAAGCTTACTAACATAAGCACTACTCAAAGAACACATAATTCATATTGAACACCGACTAATAATAAACAGGTCAATGGTAATTCTATCAATTTGGCTAAAAATTTGATATTACACCACAGGTACACGACTTAAGTTATTACAGCATCACTCTTAATACGTCTATTTTATTGACATTGCCACTAGAACTAAAACTAACAGTAAATTGGCAAACAAATTATGTTGGTCAGCGATTCGTTGTAGATGAGTCCCGAGAAATCATTTAGGTTCTTAGAGAAGTGCAAAATTGTGTGTAATTCGAATATCGGAGTCAGAGAGTCAAACTGATATTATTAATTTTTTAATAGAGCCGAAGTCGGATGCAACACGTTAAGAAATAAATCATATGAACATACAGTAGAAACACACACATCGTTCTAATCGAGTCAGAGTCTGACTCTGACTCTCCCAAAGTCAAAGTCCAAGTCCAAGTCCAAGTCCAAGTCCAAGTCCAAGTCCAAGTCCAAGTCCAAGTCCAAGTCCAAGTCCAAGTCCAAGTCCAAGTCCAAGTCCAAGTCCAAGTCCAAGTCCAAGTCCAAGTCCAAGTCCAAGTCCAAGTCCAAGTCCAAGTCCAAGTCCAAGTCCAAGTCCAAGTCCAAGTCCAAGTCCAAGTCCAAGTCCAAGTCCAAGCCCAAGTCCAAGTCCAAGTCCAAGTCCAAGTCCAAGTCCAAGTCCAAGTCCAAGTCCAAGTCCAAGTCCAAGTCCAAGTCCAAGTCAAAGTCAAAGTCAAAGTCAAAGTCAAAGTCAAAGTCAAAGTCAAAGTCAAAGTCAAAGTCAAAGTCAAAGTCAAAGTCAAAGTCAAAATCAAAGTCAAAGTCAAAGTCAAAGTCAAAGTCAAAGTCAAAGTCAAAGTCAAAGTCAAAGTCAAAGTCAACGTCAAAGTCAAAGTCAAAGTCAAAGTCAAAGTCAAAGTCAAAGTCAAAGTCAAAGTCAAAGTCAAAGTCAAAGTCAAAGTCAAAGTCAAAGTCAAAGTCAAAGTCAAAGTCAAAGTCAAAGTCAAAGTCAAAGTCAAAGTCAAAGTCAAAGTCAAAGTCAAAGTCAAAGTCAAAGTCAAAGTCAAAGTCAAAGTCAAAGTCAAAGTCAAAGTCAAAGTCAAAGTCAAAGTCAAAGTCAAAGTCAAAGTCAAAGTCAAAGTCAAAGTCAAAGTCAAAGTCAAAGTCAAAGTCAAAGTCAAAGTCAAAGTCAAAGTCAAAGTCAAAGTCAAAGTCAAAGTCAAAGTCAAAGTCAAAGTCAAAGTCAAAGTAAAAGTCAAAGTCAAAGCCAAAGTTAAAATCAAAGTCAAAGTCAGGACAAGCGGTGCAGTGGTTAAAGCTTCGGCACTTGGACCAGGAGGTACTGGGTTCGAATTCCATCAGAGGCTGGATGCAAAGCGAATTTTCGTCATCGATTACGATCGGTGATGTTAATAAACACAACTAAGACCCTCTGTTGGAGTGCAGAATTCAGCGCCGACCCACTGTCCATGTCAGTATACAGGTTGACACGGAGCTTGGAATGTGCAGGTGGTATACTTGTGTGAATGGGTGGTGTGTGCGTGAATGAAAAGGTGGTGTTAACTGACCTTCAAAGCACTAAATCCATTGGAAAGTTAATACTTTCTTTAAAAAATAAATAGTCAAAGTCAAAGTCAAAGTGAAGTCAAAGTATTGTCAGGTCAAAGTTATGTCAAGTCTTGTCAAGTCAAGAATTGTCAAGTCAAGTATTGACAAGTATAGTCTTGACAGGTTAAGTCTTATCTAATCAAGTCTTGTCAGTCTTTTCAAGTCAAGTCTTAACATGTCAAGTCTTGTCAAGTCAAATTTTGTCAAGTCAACTCTTATCAACTCAAGTATTGTCAAGCCAAGTCTTGTCAAGTCAACTCTTGTCAAACCAAGCCTTGTCTTGTCTTGTCAAGTCTTATCAATTCAAGTCAAGTCTTGTCAAGTCTTTTCAAGTCTTGTCAAGTCTTGTCAAGTCTTGTCAAGTCTTGCCAAGTCCTGCCAAGTCTTGTCAAGTTTTGTCTAGTCTTGTCAAGTCAAATCTTGTCAAGTCAAGTCTTGTCAAGTCAAGTCGTGTCTTGTGTCAAGTCTTATCAAGTCAAGTCAAGTCTTCATAAGTCAAGTCTTGTAAAGTGAAGTCTTGTCTTGTCAAGTCTTGTCAAGTAAAGTCAAATCTTGTCAAGTCAAGTCTTGTCAAGTCAAGTCTTGTCAAGTCAAATCTTGTTAAGTCAAGTCTTGTTAACTCAAATCCCTTCAAGTCAACAGAGTCGAATCTAATCGAGTCGAGCCTAGTCGATTCGTGTCGAGTCGATTCGATTAGACTCGAGTCGAATCGAGTCGAGGCTAGTCGGTTCGAGTCGAGTTCATTCGATCAGAGTCGAGTCGAATCGATTAGATTTGAGAAGAGTCGAGTTTAGTCGAGTCGAATCAAGTCAAGTCAAGTCAAGTGAAGTCAAGCCAACTAGACTCAACTCAAGTCAAGTAAAGTAAAGTAAAAACAAGTCAAGACCGAATGCGAACGAAAATCTTATACATATATCGAAAATATATTGAATATAGACAATATTGAAAATCAGAAAATAAACTAATAATGGTGCCGATAATTGTACCTTATCAGTCCTTAGAAAAATGCCGCAACTGTTGCCAATTCGTCAGATTCGTATTTTTCTTCTGCTGTACAAAAGTCTGTTATTTCAATAACAATATTTTTGATTCCTAATTTAAAAGTTTATCTTGTTCTATTTTAGCAGTACTATTAGCAGTGTCGTTGATTTCAGAAGTACCGGCAAGTTGGTCCTATACCAAAGAAATATTTTGTATGAAATTTGTTTCGCGCTCAAACAACATTAAATTTAAACATTTTAAAATTTGTCGTTTATTTTAAACTATATTTTAGTAACATTTTTCTATTATCTGTTTGCTGGAGATATTTAATTCAGCATTTACCAAGTGAAAATTAATGTTGACGCATTTTAAATTTCGTGCATATTTTTGCACATCACTAAGAAATTAATTTACTTATAAATATTTAATTAGCGTGAGGCTATACAGCCAGCTCATTGTTTGGAGCTTCATATTTATATGGTTTAAGTAAGCCATTTCAGCTGAACTTCCAGCATTTATAATTTGTTTAAGTCAGCACTAAAATGTTTTATTTATGCGTAAACGTTAGGTGTGTCAAGTCTGTGCTTCTCGTCTTTGTCGTTTTTGACCCCTGAGTTTATCACAATGCAACAAAACATATAAATCTTGTCAAGTTTGATCTCTTCAATGCGGTCGATACATTTTTGTTGCGAGTTAAAATTAAAGAAAAAAAGGAATTACTTTATGTCGAGACACTTTCAAATTTAAAACTCGTCAACATAAATAAACAATTCATTAATAGCACCCAAAAAATAAACAAAATAATTCTTATTCGGAATTTTGGCGTTCATTATTTTTGAGATGGATTCCTGTGTGCGCCCATCACCATCATTAAACAAACATACGCATGACACCATATACACCGCGGCCAGTAAAAAATAACATTTCTTTAACGTGTTTAACGTTGATTGATTTATTTTATAAAATAAAATATAAAAAAAATTGCGAAAAGGAAAACTATAAAAAACTAAATTTTTTAAAAGTTTAATTTATGTCAAATTTTATGGCAGCTTTGTTGGAACTTGTTTATTGTATATTTTTGTTAATTTCCAACAAAGTTACAAACCAGAGAAAATTTAATATTAATTTATGATTTAAAATATGAAATTTTTCTTCACAGACGCTAGAGAATATTATTTAAATTTTGTGTTTGCTTTATTTTGGTGTTAAATACACACCTCAGAGGTTTTATAACCCGCACACAATGCTATTTAAGACACGGTAATTTTTCATTTATAACTACATTTTTAATTATATAGCATTAAATTTAAATTAATAACCGAAAAATTCTAGATTCAAATTTTGCTCTCAGCACTTTATATACTAAAAAAAACCTTAATTGTGTGAATATAACGAATGTGTTTGTGTAGTTTAAGTGTTGTGCAATTAAATAATTTGGGAATTATACCATTTCATGTAATCAACGCAGAATATAAATTTTTTTGACCTAACCCGGTGTAATTTGCGTATATTAAATTCGAAAAAATAATAAATCATTCAAAAAATAGGAAACACGTGTTTAATTTTTATTTTCATTTTAACTGACACCCCTAATTTTGGCCCGTTTGCTTGTGAACGTTGAAATTGAATTGCAAATGATTTAATTGTAATTTAATTCTGCATTGACACAAAATAATGAAATAAATAGCAAAATCTTTTTCAAACATTATTGAACGATATATTATGTCCCCCAAAATTAAAACGAAATGTTTCGGCTTCCGAAATGACTCAGTACGTACCGAAAACGGTACATTTGCTAATTGGCATTAAAAATGAACATAAAATCCATTGGCTACATTCTTTTGCTTGCAAACAAATACGCTCGATGCCGTGGGCACTTTATTAGACATGACATGCCTCAAAATAATTTATAGTAATGCTAACAACTAATCATTTTGTAAAAATTAAAAAAATACGTTTTAAAGTTTAATAATATTACTAAAAGCTCTGTGGATAATATTTATGAAATCTTTCCAAATTGACCAAATTTAAACTTTTATAAAATCTGTAGCTTTATCTTGGTGCTTTTTGAAAGATTATTTCTAAATTTTGTTTAACACATATAGAAACTATTTTTCACAATTAGAAAATTTTATTTAGTTTTAATATAGAATTTAACAGTTTGTACTACAGATACACTACTAGTTTCGTAACCGTAAGTTCGTGATCATATTTTCCCAAAAAACTAAATCAAGACACTACAATTTTTTAGTATTCAAATTTGGCTTTAAATCTATATTGGCATTTAAGTGATTGATTAATTGTCAGAGGTTTATGGTGTCAAAACTGAATAAAATTTGTTCCCGCCAACCATATTACTTTTTTCCTAATTATTTTTCAATAATTACATAAAACCTTTCAGTATTCATTTGATAAATTAAGAGAAAAAATCGCGAATGGCTTATTTTACAAATGACTTCTCGCATTGATTGTTTATGTTGGAAATTTGCGTAATTATGTCGGTGTTTGTGACCATAACATTTTTTGATACCAAAGAATCTCATATTAGCGTCGAAGTTTTCCATTTTTGATTTGTTTGGTTAACAAATGCTAAATTTCTCAGCATAAGTCCAAATATATCATTCCGAACTATGTTTAAACCAAGTTGTTAATCAGGGTTAGGCATGACACATTACTTTAGTTACGAACCCTGTGTGTTTATAGGAACGACATGTACGAGTATATCCATGAACTGATTAATGCCAAACAGAAAGACTATAAAACTTTAAATCTTCTTTTTAAATATTATTTGTTTTCATGAAAACAAATAGATGCAGAGAGGTGGTCAAGTTGGTCAAAGTTAAGATTTAGTTTCAAAAGTTTTATTTGTATATCTGAGTAATTCTAAAAGAACCTTAAAAGTAACAAAAACTCAATTCATTTTCTAAGCACGATTAAAATATAAATATGAAATCTGTTTGAGTTTTGTTTGTAATCCTACAAATTGAAAGCTTTTCCAAGGTGGTCAGGAAAATTCTAGCTTTGTTGGACACATTTCGATTTACTTAGTTATTCATGTAACGAAGTGCAAACGAACAAAAAAATATATAACCTGACACTGTTCGGGCCTGATTGTAGATACGATTCGCTTTTTCGTCAAGAAAACTAGTAATTAATAATTAAGAAAACAAGTATTTTAATTAACCATAAACGAAATTTTTTTACATTATCATTGATATTATATTTAATTAGCTTGATTGTGAATTGCTATAGATATATTTCTCACATGACCATTTATTATTACAGGACAAACAGTTTTGATGATACTAAATATTTCTTGGTTGAAAATAAAATAATAATTTGTTCACAAAAATGTTATTGACCATAATACAAAGTTTACATACATAAGCTTTATTGAAAGCTTAAGAATTTGTTTTAGAAGTTATGACGAACTAAAACAAATTCTTTCGCCTCTTTCTACTTTCGCCTAAAAATCATTTCGTGTAATTTTAGACTACGAATCTAATAACAAGCGAATCTAATAACAATAAAAACAATTTTTGCGAATAAAAGTTTCCTTGATGTTTCTGTTCAGCTCGACACTAATAAAACTGCGCCCAGCCAGTAGTAAAAAATAATTTTTTCAATTATTAAACTTTAAACCTTTTAATAACAGTCAAGCGTTTTAAAATGTTAAAGTTAAACTAATTACGAATTGATAAAAATTAGGAAGGCAAATTTGGCTGGCTAATATTAAAAACTCCGGCTTACTTTAATGTGCTCAGAATCGTTAAATATTTATAAGTTGGAAGAAAATGTACTGAATATAGTTGGATTGGAATATACGCAACTTTATTCCGGTCAGTTTCCGGTAGACCTGCTTTGGGACGCCCCGCACTGTAGTAGAGAATAAAATAAAAAGGGTTTCGCCGCCACTTACGGACTAGTGATTTCATGCGGAACGTTCTTTTTCAATCTGGAGCAATTTCGTCCTAAATATGACAGATTTGGTCAAATCATCATTTCCGATAAAAAATTGAATGACACGTAATTTAGAATCATTTTGTTATTAATTGAATTCTACATAAAAGCGTTTCTATTCAAATTATCTGCATAACAGAAAAGCTCATAAGAAAATTACATCGAATTTTCAAACATTTTATTTGAATGTCTTAAGTATTAAAAAAAAAACTTCGTTATAAAAATTCTATTTGGTTAGAAAACTTATATGGGCTAGCGATTTACATTCATTTCTAATTGTTGACAGAGAAGAGTTTATGTCAAAAATCGTCATTTCAGCTTAAATATAAAAATTATTTAACTAATTTTTATTGCATTTAATAGAGTCGTTTCTAGTTCTTTAATAGATTAATGTTTGAAATATACGGAAAAGCTCTTATGAAATGGTTTACTTTCATTTTAACAAATTGGTGTTATCCTTAGCTGATAAGGCAAATGTTAAGTTTCTAGGCCAAAATTATTTTTGTTATTGATGATTCGACGTACGCAAACGCGTAAATCTTTAATTTAATTTTCTAAATCCAAATTGGGAAACTAATTTCAGTTTACTAGATAACATTTGGTTGATTGTGAATTTTTAATTATATTTTCCAAAAGAAAGTTTCAGATTATTGAGACGCAATACCAATGAAGACAATATATTTAATCACAGGATCAGATTTAATACAAGTATAAACTACGTCTTTAATTTTGAAACTGCCGTATTTTGGTAAGTGGCTATTTAATTTAATTCATGTCCCTCAATTTCAAGTAGTTTCGTAATTCGTTTTCCGAAAGACTGTAGAATTGATGTGAAACATTTAAATAGACGATTATATCCAGTAACTGTCTCGACAACCTTTTATTTCATTTTATTGGATACAAATTTGTAAACTATACATTTTCTCAACTTGGTACACTTAGGAACCCTTTGACTATTGTGTAAAAGTGACGTTATTGTTTTCGTTTCTAAAATAATAAATATTTTTTTAATGTTGTTAAACATAACCTTTAAGGCCATTGAATCCATTGTCTTTATGGGTTACATAAAGATGTCCGAATAACATGTGAGATTTGAGAATAAACGAGGATTTCTAAATTTACCGTCATCTACGGTAATATTTTGGATTTACCGCGAGTCGAAAAATTATGATTAGAATAAAAAATTTGATAAACAATTAACAAATAAATAAATATTAGAAATTTCATAAAAATTCAAAATTTCATAAATAGTCTTTTAGCTATTATATGTGTTTTTGACTCACCCCCTCTCCTCCTCACATTCCCCTCTAATCATAGAGTTATCTTCCAAATATTATTAGTTTTTAAATACCTTAAAGTATTTCAACACTAACAAAAATACTGTTTCACAGTTATTTTCATTTAACGGTTTGGTTAATATCAATGTTTCTAGCTTTTTGGTTAAATTACACTTTCAAAATGTAGAATACATTTTTGTATTTTAAACTTCATTGGTAGAAAGTGCCAGCAAAATTTGGTAAAAGTTCAAATCACATTTAAAAAATATTTGGAGCGACTACTCTTTTAACAGCTTCAACCTACTTTATCATCCTTAGAAGCTCAAATTGTTTAAAATTAGCAATTAGGGTTTCCGAAAATGGTTTAAAAGAGCTCGCTGCATTTTTCAAAAGAGGTTTCAAACATTTATGCTAGTATCAAGCCCATTCATTTTATGTTGTTGGAGTTTGCGAGATTTGGATAAATAATTGCATAAGATTCTAAAAGCTTAGAAACTAATTATTACAATTTATAAAACCAGCATCTCTTTAAACCAGCATCTTTTAACAATAAATTTTTAAACCACATTTGAAGTATAGCTCCATTGCGGAGCAAAAACATATTTTTGGAAAATTTTATATTTTCACTTTGGAAAATATTTGACGGTTGATTAACTGTCAACGATGGATAGTTAACTATAATTTACGATAACAAGTTTCTTTGCTAATAAAAAAATTAATACCCTGCAGTTAGCACCCCCATTAAAAAACGTAATTCATTTTATATTTTTATCGATGTATGGTATGTCCAAGAATCATTACGAAAAACTTAATTTATTTGAAGGTTTTTATTTTGGCAGATGTACAGTTTTTTATAAAAAGTTTCAAAAATATGACGTCACTCATTTTTTTTAGTATAAATAAATTTGCCTAGATGTCTTAGAGACTCGGTGGTGTCGATTGAAAGGTTCTGAAAAGGTGACGCTTTATTAATCACTCCTATTATAAATTCATCACGGTTATTCGTTAAGAGGAAAATAACATTATACCGAGCACGTAGCCTTCTTACAAAATTATTTTTATAGACATGAATGCTTTCAAAAAAGAAAATTTTTATTTACCTGTCATATTTATAATTTACCATGGATATTCAATTTGAAAAAAAAATACCCAAACTACGTAGTTAATGGTTTTTATTTTTTTATCGATAATTGTTCCACAATCATTAAGAGGTAGTAGCTTGCTTCATTTAACGGTAATTATTTAAACAGTTCCATCACATTTTATGCAAAGCTGGGAGGCTTTGGTATCCTTTAAAATTTTAAATTTAAATAAATTGATTTCTAGGCATGTTAATATTCTATAGTGGTGTCGATGCAAATGTCTGATATACGTGAAGGCTCTCAAAACGTCAATTATATAAATATAATTATTTAAACCGATGTACAGCTTCAAGACAAATGATATCGCTCAAAAGTTACTAAATAAAGGTAATCAGAGCTTCTTAAATAAACTTAGGCTCAGGATAATTTCCAAATGAAGAAAAATTTGGGTTTTACTAAATAAAAAATTTAAAACAATATTACGATCAATTTTTAAGCCTACTAAAAATATGATTATAGGCCTGATTAATATAATTGAGAAATACAGGTCGTCACATATCACAGCAGAGTTACAGATACAAGCAGATTCTATTACTGTTTCCAATTGAAAATAATTCACACGGCAGCAGTAAAATGTCAAAAATAGAACCAAATTGTTCATTGGTAATAACTAGATGAGCAAAATACATCATCAGTTAATTCAGTTCCAGCTATAAAATAATAGCTGAAGTGAAGAATTCCAAAATAAATAGTTTTTTTAACTCAGTAGCTTCAGTAATAATTTCTAATTCCAATCATTTAGTTCAAAAGTGTAGAAAGTTACCTTATATTTTCCCCGTGGAAATTAGTAGCAAGTAAGTTTATACATTTCCTTTCCAATTTGCCGGCAAACAAATTGCATCAGCCTATGTTATATGTAAAGTTGTAAATATAAATAATTGTGTTTGCGTAATGTTATAAACAATTTGCCTTGGTACTAGGCAATATTTTTTCTTAATTTCTTAATAAATTCAGTATGCAGAGCACATTTGCGTTAACACTAAATATTTAAATTTTTATTTAAATAATGGTAAAGTGCGGTAAAACAGTCAAATAAGATGGTTTACACCTATAATTACTCTAACCACAGTTTTAAATATACCATTACATTCCGTAAATGCGAGGCTAATGTCGCTGACCACCCAACATTGCCTAAAAATTTATTATTTCGCGGTGACACACCTTTAATTAAATAAATAAAACAATTCAACGTCTTATCTTCAGAAACATATGTTATAAAAAAACAAACACGACGAAATTCGTTGTCCGCTTGAGAAACATGATATTCTGACAATTAAACTGAATGCCAAAATATATTTTTTGTTCAAGAAGTTGTTATTGTTGTATCATTTTTGCAACAAACTTTTAATTGAATTAAAAGATTCAGCTTCATGTACCAAGAATAAATAAAAAGTTTGATGTTTTGTTCGCGGACACATTTAATATATTCAATTTAGCGATTTATGTGTGATACCGCGTAACGCGATGGTTTGCGAGCAGTAACTGTATGAACATCAATTGTTTTGAAGAAAATTGTTGCAGGTATTTTTGGGTGATTTAATGAGCTTATAATATATATATGATTTTGTTTTCAGATATAACTTTATTTATTCGTTGTTGTTTATTTTTTTAATTTAGGTCAAATGTTTATTTGTGTTATACAAAAAAGCACTATTGTTGAATATATTATGCTTAAGATCCCTCCGTATAACTATGCAGGCAAAATATAGCCATGTAAAAACCATTTCCTTCAATTATTTTTATTTCAAGATAAATTTCCAAAATATATACTACATTTGGTGGTATGTGCCGGAGTAATATATACAATTTATTCACGATAATTGACAGTAAAACAACAACAACAATACTCTTAAATACGGCAAAACGCTATCTACAAGAAATTCATGAAAAACCAAAACCAAAAATAAATTTTTTGTTTTATTTAATGAAAATAAAGTCCATTACATACCTTTCCGCACAAGACAACTTGTTTTTTGCATTTTTATGGATATTTTTATTGATTAAATTATTTAAATAATAAAATAAGAAAATATTATTCGTTAATGAGACGGAAGTACATATATCTTGTCTTGATTGGACTTTTTAATTTTTTAAGGTGGAGCAAAATATAATAATAATTGGAAAACACGAACAGGTAACGGATATGTATAATGGAAATCAAGATTTATGTATTTTTCATAAAGTGCGATTATCTGAAATCGAAAATAGATACGAGTACGGATAATTAAATGGTCTGCACCTGTCCGATTAAAGAAATTTCTGTCAAAATTTAAAATACTCTATTATTTTTATATATTTCGAGAATGTCCATATATTGGGGCAGCCGTTTCTACATAGGAAACCCTTTTCAAAATCAGATTTTTTCGTGAAATAAAATTTTTGACATAAAACGCAATATATCGAAAGCAGTTTTGAAGTTTTAAATAATTTTCCAGCTAATGGAAATTTGTATGTCGAATCACTTCAAATAATGTTAAGTGTTTGCCTTTATTTTTCACAATTAATCAATAAATTCGGTACGGTTCGTTCGTGAAATGAGGCGTGAAATTATATATTATTCTAATTTTATGAATCTAACTAGATCTCATCTGAATCTAGGGGTCTACAAGCGGTGCTTACTGTATGATGCCGAAGATATTAAATTTTAAAAATATGATTTCTAGATCAATTGCATTTCGTAATACTTCGGTTATGCCAAATTCTGTTAGCTTCTACGGAAGCTCATCTGAATATTAATTTTATGAATCTAACTAGATCTTATCTGAATCTAGGGGTCTACAAGCGGTGCTTACTGTGTGATGCCGAAGATATTAAATTTTAAAAATATGATTTCTAGATTAATTGCATTTCGTAATACTTCGGTTATGCCAAATTCTGTTAGCTTCTACGGAAGCTTTTTGTATTTGTATTTAAATATCTTTGATAACTTTTTACAGGATTTTTAGAAGGTTTTGTAGGATAACTAATATTTTAAGTATCGCTACTGCTTGGATATATTTCATCGTTTGTCTTATACATTTTTGTGGAATTTGGATGTAGGACGAATTACACAATGTCATTGGCATTTCACAATAATTTTGGAACGGAATTTTTAACATAAATACTGGTTATTATTCTTAATTGCGAGCGATATAGGAAAAGAGAGTCGAAGAAGGTGTTTTCGAAATGAGTGGTTTTGTCTTATACTCGTATTTTTGTACAGTTGTTCATTTATAAACGCACTAAGAAATACTTCCCTTAATTGCGAGAGAAGCAGTTAGCGAATCGGGTTTGAGAAAATGTTAAAAAACTGCCCTTTAGTCGAGCCCAAGGTGCAGACATGTTTTGATTTTGAATAAAGTGCTTCACTTGTACACTGTATAGTATAAATTAGTATAATTACATATTTGTTAATAAATTTGCTGATAAATCGTGATTAGTAAAATATGTTAATAGGATTTGGTAATCGTCTATTAAATTGGAGGTTGGCTGTATGCATGGCTGCGGCAAGTTAAAATAACTGGAGTACTAAAATAAATCATATTATAAGATACAAAGTGTCTAACATATCTCAAAACAATCGAATGTCAGGTGTCATGAAATGATATGGGAGTTTTAGGTAAAAATGATATATTCTAAAGTTTTAGGACTCGACGAATCCATCATCATATTTGTTTAAACTTTTGACCTCTTAATTTCCGAGCTAGAGTTTTTAGAAGTTTGAACAATGAACAGATTTACTCGAATATAACCATTTAGGGACCAATTGTTGCGGCCAACACAAGACTGTTTTTTACGGCAAATGTAAATACTTAATTTCTAAAACAATGTAACTTATCGGGCTTGTAATAAAAATTACCTTTTATTAACTAACCAACAAAGCCAACTTTGCTAAAAATTTAATTTACATTACAAAAATCGAAAAGCTCCTACGAAAGCTGGCACTTCTGGAATAAAGATATCCATCATACTTCGCAAGGGTCAACTTTTATTCCGAATAGTCAATCTTCCTGCTCTTTTATCAAAAGTCGTAATTTCCGGTCAAATATAACTAACCATTTGAATTACTTTTGTTTGAAATTTAATTAAAAATCTTTTTATTTTAATCGCTTTTTCGTAAATGCTTTTCAAAATATTTCCAAAAAAACGAAAAAACTCCTGTGGACAGGACACTTCAGGTGGACCGATCTCAACAAAAAATCACTATAATCTTCCAAATTATGGAAAGCATTAGAATGAAGTTGCACCCCGATCAATCGTCCTGTATGTGGTACAGGGACCAAATTTCTATTGAAAAACAATTTTTTTCAAGAATCGTCATTTCTGCTTACATTTTGAAAGAATGATTAGGTATTGTTGCAAAATTAATTTAGAATCTGTTATTACATAACCATTTTTCTCATGACAGATATACTTTTCAAAATATTTACAAAACAGCGAAAAAACTCCGATGGAAGCTGTCTTTCTCGGTAAACTGATTTCGGTCAAAATTTAATGGGATCTCCCGATTTGTGGAAAAAGCTTAAGTAAAATGTTTCGTTCCAATCAACCAATTCGTTTGGGCTCAGCAGGGGCTATTTTTTTTAAAAACAGTTATTTGTCAAAAAACGTCATTCCCGCTTAAATTTTGAAAAAAACTGGATTGGTATTGTTACAAACTTAATTTAGACTGTTTAGTTAATCTAAATGTTATGTTTGCATCATAATTTTCTCGTAACTGAAAAAATTTTCAAAACACGAGTATTTGGAAAAACCGAAAAGCACCTATGGAAGCTGCCACTTCCGGTAGACCGATTTTCGCCAAAAATCACTGGGCTGTAGAGTGCTAAAAGACATTTAGTCTGCACTTACTATATAAAAAATGGAGAGGTGCTCCATCCAGATTAATCGATTCGTCTGGGCAGTACAGGGCCAAATTTGAACTGAAAGACAGTTTTTGACAAAAACGTATTTCCGTTTAAGTTTTGGAAAATTGATATAGACGAACATTGTTGCAAATTTAATTAAGATATCTTGAACTCTTAGTTCATAATCGTTTTGCGCGTAAATGACATAATTTTCAAAATGTTTGCAGACAATTAGTCTGTTCGCACATACGCACGTACGCACAATGGTTTTTTGGAACTAGTGTTTTTTGCTTCAGCGATAAAGCGAGAGGTAGATCTGCAGAAATCCCGGAGTCAAACACTTTTATGATTACCAAATTTATTTTTCTACGTAAAAGAAAATACAATTAATAAGATTGAGCCAATTCAGCTCGACTAAATACTTGCATGACCAATAAAGATTCGATTAAATCTCTGATGTAATATTTCTAAAAAATTATGCGTTCGTCAACGTAACACAAGACACAAAAGTATCTGTAGCGTCAAAGTCCTAATATGGGATTAATGCAGGCCATCATTTCATTGGCAGATTAAATATAAGCATTATATTTAAATGCTCAGTATGCTGACCACACGTGAAATTTAATTTAACACAACTAGCCAAAAATTATCCATTTATAATTTTTTTTTAAATATTTGTTGGGTTCGTAAGTAGTCATTTCTCAATATATAAAAATATTCAATATTCCTTAATTACAATATTAAATATATAAATCGTTGTGTTTTCTACAATAATTTGAATGGCATCCGATCCTTGTTCTATTATTTTTACAATTACAAAATTTGTAGGAAAGAGGCTCTTGTTTCTACTCTCATCAAGGAGGATGTTATACTACCGACTTAATCGGAGAGTCAGTAATTGAATATGATACAGCGGTCAGAAGGGTGGTAAGTGCTACCACTTTACAGTTTATTATTATTTTTATTTAGATTTAAATAGATAAATAATAATGAGCATGTAAAAATCAAAACTTAACAGTTAGTTTAGTATACGAAAAAATGCCCCAGGAATATTGAAATTAAAAGTTATATTTTTTTGGACCAATCATCATTTTGTTTAATTTATGAGATTTTAATTGTGAGATTTAGCTGCAAGCCACTTCTCAGATTAACTGGGAACA
Source organism: Nephrotoma guestfalica (assembly GCA_963691935.1). NCBI lineage: Eukaryota > Metazoa > Arthropoda > Insecta > Diptera > Tipulidae > Nephrotoma > Nephrotoma guestfalica. The sequence goes on along the minus strand of OY829914.1, from coordinate 78,957,866 downwards.
TATAAAATTAACATATTTTATAATTGGCTATAGATAAATCCCCGCAGTGTAGATATACGAAACGAATAAAAAAATAGCACGTGTGAAATCAATTATTTATTAAATTAAACAAAATATTAAAATATTGATTTCCACTTTTGCGCACATCATCAATAAGCAATACAATAAAATATAAAGAAAAATCTACAAACCAATTTACACACAGATTACACATATTCGCTTAGTGATGGTAGTTAGTAACACCGTAATCCATTTCCCGCATACTTTATAATCGCAATGCACACACGACTTACCTAGAAAAAAGAATTAAAAAAAAATTTACATAAGCAAATAACCATAAAGTGCGCGCGCATCTCGCATATCTTAAATTATTTTAATTTAATTTAATTAATTTTTATTATTGTTGGTATTCTAATTAAAATAAATTTTCTAATGTGCGAATTAAAATAAAATTAGCATACGACGCGGTGAAATATAGAGGAAAATTCAATGCGAGAAATTATTGTTATTAATTTTGATGCCCAGGGAGGTCGCACGACTAGATAAATTGTATGAATCGTTTTGTTTAATTTTATGTACTCATACAATGCGCATCTACAGCTTCGTATATAACCGTAAAACGTGCTATTAAAGATAAGAGACAAAATGGGTGTTATCTTAAAAATCATTTCCGACGTCGATGTCATCGCGATTTTATATACCGTGTACTCATTTGAAAACTTACTCAAAGAAATTTTGTAGTTTTTAATTTGTTATAAATTTTTACAACATGTTTACGTTCTTTAAAATGAATTAGTCAATTAATGTTTCTCGACGTTTTTTCTTAATTGCTAACTGCGGAATGCAACTCGGCTCTGCTCACTCAAAGTATGACTATTACAGCATCAACCTTCTATACCAAGATAATTGTAATACTTTGGACTGTGTTGTAAGTAGTTTCTCAATATTTAACAGATCCTCAATTTTCCAGGCCAGCATTAGAGTTTTCGCTATGCATGTGAAGTTAGACCTAACCAGTACAGAACTAACTTTAGGATTAGTTTAGCACAAACTTCACACGCTTGTATACGCGCGTGAAGTTAGACCTAACTTAATCCTAACCAACAAAAACAAACGAAAATTTGTATGTATTGGTTAAAATGTAAAACAAGAATGCCATTTAGGCGAAATATTGAATTTATAAACTAATTCCAAATGCAATTTATAATAAATAGTTAGGTTTAACATTTATTAGGATGGGATATAAGAATTTAATATTTTCTTAAGAAATTTAGTATTTGAATATTTCGAAACCTAATATGTTTATCAAGAATGTTGTTATGTTTTTCTGATAGGTCTAGGTTAGGACCATCTATATTCGAAGCCATTTGAAAAGCTAATAATTTTTCCGCGATCAAATTAATTTTTTGTTAGACTTTACTAACCTGAGAAGTTAGGATTTTCTTAAGAAATTGAATATCTCGAGACCTAATATGTTTATCAAGAATGTTATTATGTTTTTTTGATAGGTCTAGGTTAGGACCATCTATATTCGAAGCCATTTGAAAAGCTAATAATTTTTGCGCGATCAAATTAATTTTTTGTTAGACTTTACTAACCTGAAAAGTTAGGATTTTCTTAAGAAATTGAATATCTCGAGACCTAATATGTTTATCAAGAATGTTATTATGTTTTTCTGATAGGTCTAGGTTAGGACCATTTATATTCGAAGCCATTTGAAAAGCTAATAATTTTTGCGCGATCAAATTAATTTTTAGCTGTGCTTTACTAACCTTGGAAGTTAGGATTTTCTTAAGAAATTGAATATCTCGAGACCTAATATGTTTATCAAGAATGTTATTATGTTTTTCTGATAGGTCTAGGTTAGGACCATCTATATTCGAAGCCATTTGAAAAGCTAATAATTTTTGCGCGATCAAATTAATTTTTTGTTAGACTTTACTAACCTGAGAAGTTAGGATTTTCTTAAGAAATTGAATATCTCGAGACCTAATATGTTTATCAAGAATGTTATTATGTTTTTCTAATAGGTCTAGGTTAGGACCATCTATATTCGAAGCCATTTGAAAAGCTAATAATTTTCCCGCGATCAAATTAATTTTTTGTTAGACTTTACTAACCTGAGAAGTTAGGATTTTCTTAAGAAATTGAATATCTCGAGACCTAATATGTTTATCAAGAATGTTATTATGTTTTTCTGATAGGTCTAGGTTAGGACCATCTATATTCGAAGCCATTTGAAAAGCTAATAATTTTCCCGCGATCAAATTAATTTTTTGTTAGACTTTACTAACCTGAGAAGTTAGGATTTTCTTAAGAAATTGAATATCTCGAGACCTAATATGTTTATCAAGAATGTTATTATGTTTTTCTGATAGGTCTAGGTTAGGACCATCTATATTCGAAGCCATTTGAAAAGCTAATAATTTTTGCGCGATCAAAGTAATTTTTTGTTAGACTTTACTAACCTGAGAAGTTAGGATTTTCTTAAGAAATTGAATATCTCGAGACCTAATATGTTTATCAAGAATGTTATTATGTTTTTCTGATAGGTCTAGGTTAGGACCATTTATATTCGAAGCCATTTGAAAAGCTAATAATTTTTGCGCGATCAAATTAATTTTTAGCTGTGCTTTACTAACCTGAGAAGTTAGGATTTTCTTAAGAAATTGAATATCTCGAGACCTAATATGTTTATCAAGTATGTTATTATGTTTTTCTGATAGGTCTAGGTTAGGACCATCTATATTCGAAGCCATTTGAAAAGCTAATAATTTTTCCGCGATCAAATTAATTTTTTGTTAGACTTTACTAACCTGAGAAGTTAGGATTTTCTTAAGAAATTGAATATCTCGAGACCTAATATGTTTATCAAGAATGTTATTATGTTTTTCTGATAGGTCTAGGTTAGGACCATCTATATTCGAAGCCATTTGAAAAGCTAATAATTTTTGCGCGATCAAATTAATTTTTTGTTAGACTTTACTAACCTGAGAAGTTAGGATTTTCTTAAGAAATTGAATATCTCGAGACCTAATATGTTTATCAAAAATGTTATTATGTTTTTCTGATAGGTCTAGGTTAGGACCATCTATATTCGAAGCCATTTGAAAAGCTAATAATTTTTCCGCGATCAAATTAATTTTTTGTTAGACTTTACTAACCTGAGAAGTTAGGATTTTCTTAAGAAATTGAATATCTCGAGACCTAATATGTTTATCAAGAATGTTATTATGTTTTTCTGATAGGTCTAGGTTAGGACCATCTATATTCGAAGCCATTTGAAAAGCTAATAATTTTCCCGCGATCAAATTAATTTTTTGTTAGACTTTACTAACCTGAGAAGTTAGGATTTTCTTAAGAAATTGAATATCTCGAGACCTAATATGTTTATCAAGAATGTTATTATGTTTTTCTGATAGGTCTAGGTTAGGACCATCTATATTCGAAGCCATTTGAAAAGCTAATAATTTTTGCGCGATCAAATTAATTTTTTGTTAGACTTTACTAACCTGAGAAGTTAGGATTTTCTTAAGAAATTGAATATCTCGAGACCTAATATGTTTATCAAGAATGTTATTATGTTTTTCTGATAGGTCTAGGTTAGGACCATCTATATTCGAAGCCATTTGAAAAGCTAATAATTTTTGCGCGATCAAATTAATTTTTTGTTAGACTTTACTAACCTGAGAAGTTAGGATTTTCTTAAGAAATTGAATATCTCGAGACCTAATATGTTTATCAAGAATGTTATTATGTTTTTCTGATAGGTCTAGGTTAGGACCATCTATATTCGAAGCCATTTGAAAAGCTAATAATTTTTGCGCGATCAAATTAATTTTTAGCTGTGCTTTACTAACCTGAGAAGTTAGGATTTTCTTAAGAAATTGAATATCTCGAGACCTAATATGTTTATCAAGAATGTTATTATGTTTTTCTGATAGGTCTAGGTTAGGACCATCTATATTCGGAACCATTTGAAAAGCTAATAATTTTTCCGCGATCAAATTAATTTTTTGTTAGACTTTACTAACCTGAGAAAAACATAATAACATTCTTGATAAACATATTAGGCCTCGAGATATTCAATTTCTTAAGAAAATCCTAACTTCTCAGGTTAGTAAAGTCTAACAAAAAATTAATTTGATCGCGCAAAAATTATTAGCTTTTCAAATGGTTCCGAATATAGATGGTCCTAACCTAGACCTGTATGTACATATATCCTCTCAATCAATTTGTTAAATTGGTAAAATCAGCTACGCCATTGGCACCTTATAAAGGGTGATTTAATCAGAGATTCTGGAAGTTTTTTTTAAACAAAACACATTAAAATCAATTTAATAATCAATAATTGTATTTGTAAGTAAGTTCGTAAGTTCGGTTTATGACACTTAATGTTTGAAAATTATTTCTTTTAAATGTTGTTCGCGACTGACTCTTAGATGATCCATTTTTGAGCACTCTGTCGAGCATTTCGGCCGATATTGCATTATGTTGGCTTCTAATGCAGGAATCGATTGTGGTTTATCGATACAAACAAGTGAGTTCAGATACCCTCATAAAAAGTAATTTAACGGATTTAGATCACAAGATTTTGGATTCCAATTCGCGGGTCTGTTTCTGTTCCAACGCCCATAAACCAAACCGTTGCCGCAAAGGAAGGTCGACCGGCTTCAATTCTTGAACAAGTATTTTGTATGCCTTCGAACCAAGATCGCTCTTCAAAATATGCCACAATGTGCCACCCGGTGCTTGAGAACGGCGAGGAATTGATTGATTGCGGTCTTCACGTACACTTTCAGCTACAGCAGCAATATTTACAAAAGATCGATTTGTACGCACTCTAGTCGGTTGATGAATATCCAATAATGAAAAAGTGGTTCGATATTTATTGATTGTTTCAAGAATAGTGCGTTCAGTTGGACGATTATGAACACCATAAAATGGTCGAAGAGCACGAAAACAATTTTTCACTGAACACTGATTTTTGAAATAAATTTCCACAATTTGTAAACGTTGTTCTCGCGTAAACCTATTCATGGTGAAATGCCAATGAATACTGAACACAAAAGTCATATGAACATGGCAGTTCTGACGCATGCCCCCAATGAGAACCCCAATTGGAAAAAGTACCTCCTATTGGAACACTCTTTAGTATCCAATACGGAAATGGAATCTTGGTTACGTATACTTTATACTTTTTACGTATATATGGAATCTGATAAACATTTATGAAACTGGGCTATACCCCGCAAGTGGCTTAAAAACAAAAATCTGGACTTTCCAAGAGTTGATTTCTTTTTGACAGAAATGTGTACAACGGAAAGTTTTTTCAATTTAGAGGCATATAAATAAATCTTCTGGAATGTCAATGGACAATTCTTTGTGTCTAATTATTGCAAATTTAGTAAATGAATAGTAAAAATCTGCGTTTATGAAATACTTATGCGCAAGCTACTTAATTCAAAATTTAACCTGAAGGCATTTATCCGACTTCCCAAAAACAAATTCATTACGACCATTTATCAATCTTTTCAAATTTGGGTAAATAGAAGAAACACAAAATTGAATTAGTGGAACGCATTAACGCCAATATTACAACCTGAACAATAAAATTCGAAGCGAAAAATCTGGAGAAATATGGAAAAAAACGAAAACTAAACTAAACTTTATAAACAGCGATGGATTGTATATTGAACATGCCAGTGGGCATATCTCAGAAAAGATTCGAACGACACGTATCTTGTATCCGGAAAAAGATGAGCAGTCTCCGATCGCAAAATATGTCCTATACAGGCCACAATATCCATATCAGTGCACTTTCTCTGATTCACTCAGTTGGAAGGCACTCTGACTGAGTAAGAGGTGTGAGTGCATAAAACAGTTGTTTATTTAACGTCCAAATTTAGATGTGTCAAATATTTTATTTAGAAAATAATTTACAATTCAACTAATAGGAAGTGAAATAAAAAGTTACAACGATAAGAAGCAACAACATAATGATATGCCACATATTCACAATTGTATGCATATTTTAAATAATTTAATTAATTTTAATTAATAAAAATGGCAAAAAATTTTTCTGTTCAGAGGGACACAAATAACATGAATGAAACTTGCGGAAATTGTTGGGTTGAGTTTGATTGACAATTTAATTTACACGAGAGCATATTTCTGTTCAAATAACAACTTTTAGAAAATCCGTTGAGAAGTAGAGAAGATATTTTCTTTCATTATTTTTAGTATAGAAACTATTTAATTGGGAGAAACAACTTCAGGCGCTAGTTTTCCCTATCTGTTCTGTGGCCACTGCGGGCTTTAGTAGCCTAAGGTATTTCATTTCGAATCACAAAATTAGCCATGCTTTTGCATATCATCAATAATCAAAATTATAGTTTGGCCAAACAACACTAATTTTGCTGGCTAATTTCCGAATTTAAATATTAATTCTTTGTTTTGCTATAGCAACAACTACTGACAATCTGTTAGCAGAAACTAGGGTGATTTTAAGATTTTTTTTGATTAGGCGAAAGTTAAACGCCTGGGTAAATATAGAGAATTTACTTACTAGATTTTATAAATTTTATTTTTGTTGTCTCTATCCGTTTCGCTGAAGCATACAATTCAAAATAAAAATAATTTTATACAGGTGCAAAATATTTTACTTTTTCAATTATTGGCACTGGAGTGCCAATAGTTGATGTATATGAAACCAAAATTATTGGCATATGCCAATTATTATACTTTTGTTGGATGCCAATAATTATATTATTATTTTAGTGCAATTCTAGAATATAAAAATGCCAAAGAAAAGGAACACGTAAATGCAATCTGATGTACAAAAAGCTTTACATGAGATTAAAATTGGAAAACTAAGTAAAAAGGCTGCTTCAAAAATCTATAATATTCCAAGTTTTACACTACAGTTTCGACTAGGGTGTAATTTTTCTAAAGTACGACCAAGCCCGCCTACAGTACTTACAAAATAAAAATATATAAGAATAAAGTTCCCAAAAAAGGGTTTCCTAAACGTATTGAAGACGTTCTTCAAGCCATCAAATACTTTTAGAAGAAAATAAGAGTCGACATCCGTTTGGGGATAAACATATTCCAGGTAAAGGGTGGTTTAAATCATTTTTAAAGAGGCACCCAACTCTATCGTTTAGAGCACCAGACCCAGTCTCTTCGGCGAGCGCTACAGTAGCACTTTCTGTTATTAGTTTTGGTTTGATGCTATCGAACGATTTTAACCGACCAGAAATACGTTGATATATTAAACGACTCCACGCGGATTATTAACGTTGTTGAGACAAATTTTTTATTTTGCCCAAAAACAAAAAATGTTCTAGCAGCAAAAAGGTCTCAGAATGTGTATGAAGACGATAGAAGGCTAGCCAAAGTCAACTTAACTGTAATGTTTACTTTTTGGCTGCTGTAATGTCACCACCACTGGTAATTTACCCGTACAAGAAAGTGTCTGCAGAGATTCGTGTTATATTTTATGAATATGTCTCCATAGTTCTCCATCCTTATCTGGTGCAGCTTCCAAAATTTCCGATAATTTATTTTGTTGACGGACTTGCAACACATTTAACATTAGCGGTAAGTAAACTATGTGTAAAGTTGCAAATTATTTTAGTAGCTCTTTACCCGAATGCCACAAGAATACTGCAACTAGCCGCTGTTGCTGTACTCAAACCACTAAAAACGAGTTGGAACAATGAAGTTTTGGAGTGGCGAAGGAATAATCCAATGAGCCAGCTTATACGAAGAAAAATGTGCACCTATTTCTTATTCGAGGTTATAAATAATATTGTACTTGAAAAAGATGTTACTGAAATTGACAACTACTCGTACAATGAAGATTTTCTCTTTTATTTAATTTATACAAAGAATTCAAATATGAAGTAAGCCCCAAAAAAATTTACTATAACACTATGTCAACACAAACTAAACATGAATATAGGATCGCGGATGAATCAGTTATAGATATTACAGAATGAAGCAAATGGCATCGATGCCGAGTTTCCATCTACCAATTACTGCCCCGAAGTAGGAATGAACTCCAACGCCATTCCGTATACAATAGTTTCATCAGAGACAACCAAATCAATCGATGAATATTAATTTAAATATTGGTCGGAAACACCGTTGCAAAAAGGAAGCAAACCGAACAAAATAAAAAAATCGTTTGTTGCAACTTCACCATTATGGATTAAACTGGAAGAAAGTAAACGGTAACAAAAGCAAAAGATTCTAACGGAAAAAGAAAATCAAAAAGCAGAAAGAATTAACAATTAGCAATTGAGAGAAGTGTAAAAAAACCTGTAAACCTATAAGCATGCAAGAAAGGCCAATCCAAAAATTCAGCAATCGGACCAGCAAGCCTCAGACCAGCATTTTAGCTGCCGACAGAGTTTTAGTTTTAGTCGAAAATGATATTGTAAACCAAATTATTGTGGAACCCTCTATCTTGGCGTCGGAGAAGTACGAACACATCGCGCAAAATTGTCAAAACGAAAATATTTCAATAGAAAACTTGAAGGAACGCTCAGACGAGAATAAACCTTGCAAGTTCTTATTCTGAGAACTTTGGACTGAAGTGTACTAAATGTACACGAGAATTTTATTTGAAATGTATCATAAAATTAAAGTACGACTATTTTCCCATATTTATGTGCAATGGATGCAAAATATGTGAAAAATGAAACTTTTGTGATAATATTATAATTATTATTTATAAGACTGAATCTAAATATTTTATTTTGATAATAGTCCTAGGATATGTTAATTTTTATTTGTAATATATTTTTGACTGTTTTACAATTTACTAAATTCGAATTTTACGATTAGCTATTTTAAAACTGACCTACATGTACCAATTGTTATTCAAGTATGCCAATAGTTATACTTATTGAAAGTGCCAATTATTATAGAACGATGCCAATAACTATAGATTTTGGAAAACTTATAGATTTCTCCAAAATAAACAAGTTTCCCATATTTAATTCCACAAAAGAGTAGTTTTATTTCAGGGGCAACTTATTTGGCAGTGAGAAAATAATGAACTAACTACTATACGGTCAAAATTTTCACATTAATTGGAGCTGCTGAGTGTGGAATCTATGCCGCGATAGATTCAACTTCATTCAATATAATTTCTTTAAATTTTAATTTTTCTATTAAAATTACAAAATATTTAATTTATTTATTGGAAATACCTATATTTATAATCAAACCAATGATTATGTGTTTCATCCTTTACGCGTGTTTCCTAAAAAAATGTTTTAAGGGTGCCAATAACTGTAGACGTTACGCTAGACACACGTCGCACTTGAGTTTGGCGTAGAGAGGCAAATCCTGTTCGAATTTTGTTTGAAAACGCAATGGGCGCATTCAAGGCACCCAACAGTTGGGAACATGTTGAGTAAAATCAAAGCCAACGTTATGAAAACGTTTAGTATTATGAAATTTTGAAATCAAATTGGCGATGATTTCACTAATCATGATGCCAACAGTTGGCGGTCCTGAACGCGCCCATTGTGGGGAAAGACTACAGCCGTATTTCCTTAGTCGCATCACTTCATGCGATGTGACTCCTCAGCTTGTTGGTTACTAAATTATTAAATCGAAACTTACAAAATAATTATTTGCAAAACTCGTTGCGGCTGTTTTTTAAATCTTAGTATGCTGCTTTATAAATATTTTCTTGTGCCTTCTATCACTTCAAACGACAATTTCCATCGCTTGCAATTTTGATGCAAAAATTGATAATTTTGAAATAAATATATTTTTTTTCAACTAAGGCAGCCAACTAAGATTTAAAAAATATTCACTGCGAGTTTTGTACGAAAATATTCAACATATTTCGATTTTACAATCTAGTAACCAAAAAAATCCATAGTCACATCGCACGAAGTGATACGCCTAAAGGAATAGAGGCAGGCATTCATGGCATCTATAAGTTCAATTAGTTGCACGATGAATAGTTGCAATATCGATGTACCCATCGAGCAATAAAAGGTAAGGTCAAATTTGCTCCATTTTTAAGTGAAAGTGAATTTTGTTTAAGAAAATGAACCGATAGTTTCGATAACACTATCGATTTTTGTCGATAAAAATAACCTATAATAAAATTAGTTAATTTTAATTATGAGAAGTTAAGAAATTTTCAGAATTGAAAACTTAACATTAACCTTGAAATGATTTCTAAACAGATAGCTGATCAAAAATGCACTACGCTGGTTTCTCACACTCTCAAAGTAATCCAATATTTTTTGGTACGCTTTTTAATAAGCATCTAGTTTTTAAAGAAAAAAATGTGTAAGTTTTCCAATGAACCCACGGTATATATTAATTAAATATTAGAATTCAAAATAGCATGCGCGAATATAGAGGCGGAAACTATTAAACTTAATGAATTTGTATACAGCGCTTTAATTAATTACTTTTGGTGTACGTGTGTGTGTTTACTCTAAAGCGTTAATTCCTTTTTCCGAAAAATGTATGCAGACTTATTTTCACGCCTCATACATAATATGGAAATATTATGTATAGCTATATAAATAGTTCTATGCAAGACGCAGAAGAAGCGAAAACTTGAATGAGATGTGTTATATTCACTTAACATTATAAGAGTTATAAAAGATATGCGGCTTGTCATTAAAACAATTTAACTCGAAAAAAATTTATGCGAAATTTCACTTTGTTGTGCATAATATTTTGTTTCTATGCTTTTATGTATATAACTATACGAGTATACTATACATATACATATCGTATGATAATTGTCATGGTTGATTTTAATTTTTAGTTTTTGTGTACAAAGATATATAATTATTTTCTTAGATAATGTAAGTAATTTATGTTTGCAAAAAAAAAAAAATATTTAAATTTATCTTATTTTTTGTTTTATTGAATTTTTGTGTTAGAAAATCTAAAAAAAGCTACAAAAAAAAAAAATAGAAATTTTTATTGAAATTATGTTATGTGGCTGATTTCGTTATATTGCAAAAGAAATATTATTTTTAGTCTCAAACATCAAAACGTATATAATTCAAATTCATATCACATATTTAAATCAAAAATAACCTAAAGGTTATGATTTTCAATATAGTGTATGGATTGTATACACGGATTTACGGCACACATTTTCTAAACGTCTTAAAACTAGTGACATTTGAATTAAATATGTGTACAACAATAAAAGTATATAAAAAAAATTATCGTTAATCTCGATAAAAATATTTAAGGAAATTTTTCACAACTATAAATAATATAAAGAAATTTCTGTTTTATCAAAATGATTGATAGGCAAATAATATAGATATCTCTAGGGTTTATCTCACTATAGAAAGATCGTAAATTTATTGTTGTCCAATATGGCATACTTATAAGATATTTATCCAAAAATATACTGGGCTCATATTTTAATTGGATTGATTATAAATTTGACCTGCTGTTGGGTCTATTATATATTTTCATATTGTATGTGATTATCTTGCAGGTGTGCGGCTTGAATCAAATAAAATTTGGCTCTGTTCTTTATTAGATTGGCCCATTTGATTGTATATGGACATGCACGCAATTCTATGCTAACGAGATAGGTTGTAACCTGCGGATTGAATTACTTGCCATATAGGATCTATATCAAAATCAAAACGTACACGTCAAAATAATATATCCGAATTTATAATTTGCATTGAGAAATATTTTGTATACAGAAATACGTAACACTTTCGATGTTTAAATTTTTTATGTGATGGAAATCGTTTACGGCGACTTACAATATATGTTTTGATTAAAATTAAATTGAAAACATATTTCGTGATACTATAAATACCAGATTTAAAACCTATTCAATATTTAAATGAAGTATAGTTGTACAGATTTAAGCCTAACAAACTGTGACAACTGAGGCGATCTCTCACTTACATGTTAGAATGCCGTGACTAAAAGTGTGTCAATTTTGATGTTCTGAAAAAGTGTTTAGCAGAATGAACAGGAATTTAATCTTTATTTGGGAACTAGCAGTGGTACTCTTGGACCTATAAAAACCTTACCTTTGCAAAAAATGTAGTGTTTTATTTGACAAAGTCCACTAAACCTGGTACGAATTATTAATATTGATCCGAATAACAAATTAAGTGAAATTTTAAAATTGGTTGAATACAGCTCATATCATTTAACTTCTCCATTGATTAAGCGAAGGTGCCATTTTTGTTTGAAGACCTACAACATAGTTCATAACAAAAAAATTAATTAGTTTTGAAATAAAATTTTCAATGGCTAAAATCAACAATATTTTTTAGACCAAAAATACCTTCAACAAACCTTGTTGACCAGGAGCGCTCAGATATTCAGATATATATTGCTTTTTGAAAGCCAGTTGAATATTTAACCCGTTAGTATCCATCGTAGCCATTAAAAAAAATAAATGGCTTGATCCCTTATTGGACATTGCAGGCCGATTCAAAGAGTTTTTTACCCATTTTTAGTTTTTGTGCTATATGTCAACAGCGGCCATTGAATAACAACTGTTTTTGTGATTTGTTTTCAATATTTTTTGACCAATTGAATTGTTTTTATTTTTGTATTTTCGGGTTATCAATAGTTTTGTTTGTTTTTAGAGAGAGAATGGCGATTGAGCAAGCTCACGAATATTTATTATCGCTGGATTCGAAAAAAGACGATGCTGAAGTGGTGAATGCTATTTATGTCGAGCCACCACTAGCCGAAATTGCTCAATCTGATGAAAATGAAGGCGAGGTAGATGGGTCCGGTTACATCGGAATATTCCTTACGAGAATGATGAAACAGAATCGGCGTTCCTTGATGGTGTTCTCGAAGATGCAATAGCAAATCCTTTTGCTAGTTTGGATGTGGACTTGCTTTACACAAGGCCATTGACCCATAACAGCGCAAAGATCATTGATTCGTCATGAATGCGGTTTTCTCTAGATATTTATGCCTCCACAGAAGCAGGTCTCTCAAAATCAATGGACTTAGATGAATGCTGAAAAGCCGTGGGCGATTTATGACAACAGATTGCAAGTACTTCCAAACAAGCAGAAGTAACCGATATTTCCTTGAATAATACTCCATCAACACTTCCAGCTTGTCGTGCGCCACGCAAACGTCATCACCGTGCTACACAAAACTCTCTTGATGAAATTGCAATACCACCAGCTGCAAAGGAAATTTCACACGGAAATATTGAGGGTCTAGGATAATGATAAAGTTCTCAAACCTAAGTTTAGTTGGGATTCAAACTATGAAGATTGTAGTAATTTTGAGCCAAGTGAACAGTTTGAGAAGTTTTTCGATGCTGAAGTCCTAGAAGTTATTTGCAAGGAATCTAATGAGGTGAACTAAATTCAAATATCACTAAAAATGAATTGAAGGTATTTATTGACGTATTGATCGTAACCGGATACTCATATGTTCCAACTAACCGAAGCTATTGGTCAAACGATGTTGATCTTCATAATGAAATGGTTTCTTAAGTTATTCGTCGACGTAGATTTGAAACAATTTTTTGATTCTTACATTTCATCGATTACAGTTTCCAACAACCAAGCAATAGTGCATGGAAACCGCGGCCTTTTATCGATGCACTAAAACAACCCTTTGCCAATCATTTTCACCCGGAACGAATCAATGATACAGTATTGTGGTCATGTGTAACCAAATTATTAGAAGAAAACCACTTTACGTTGGCTATAAAATGTGGTGTCTCAATACACCGCTAGTATATTTAGTCAATCTCGTGATGTACCAAGGCCACATTCCAAGATTGAATCCGGAATCCGCCCGGCAATATGAAAAAATATTGCTCCATTATTTGATATGCTAGAATTTGATGAATCTATCAAAAAGTTGGAAAAGTTGGTTGCTTTTTTTTCGATAATTTGTTTACATCACCAGCTGCTTTGACCGGACGGAAACATCAAAGTTATCACAAGACGGGAACTATTCGAGAAAATTTTATTCCAACACTTCTCAATTATCAGTAAAAAGGGATTTGAAGAACTCACCGCGTGGAACTATTGTGAACACTAAAATGGATGGGTCAAGTATTAGAATAACAAAATGGGTAGATAATTCTGTTGTTGCAATAGTTTCAACTTTGTATGGTGAATTACCAATTACAAACGCTACTCGATATTTGAACCGTGCACATCAAAAAATCCTGGTTCAACGTTCATATGCTATCAAAGAATACAACATTAAAATGGGGGGTACAGGCCGCATGGACCAAAATGTAAGTGCTTATAGAATTGGTGCTTGAGGTAAAAAATGGTGGTATTCTATTTTTTCATGATTAGTGGACGTCTCTATTCAGAATGCATGATTTTTGAATCGTAAAAGTGGTAATAATGCGCCTTAGGTGGAATTTAGACGTCAGATTGCAATGCGGTACTGTTGTATTTGTGGTGACGTCAAACCGTTAACTAACTATCGACGGGCAAAACATTCAATGGAGTTTCTAGCTAGATATGACAACGGTTGACATTATCTCGTGACAGTTCCAGAAAAGAAAAAACATCGTTGTCCTGGTAATAATTGCAAATCTATCGGCCGAACTGTATGATAGAAGTGCAATGTCGGGTTATGCATTGAATGCAACGAAAAATTCCATTTCATCTCGAAGTAAATTTTATTTGTTTACCTGAATTATTATTATTATTTTTTTTTTTCAAATTTGGAGTCTTATCTAAAGTTAATTGCATAACCGTAACTTTTTTCGCAATAAAATATTTTATAATTTTGAAAATTTGTAAGCGATTATGATTTCAACCCATTTTTGATTTCCCAGCCCAACCTGGCCACAATTATTGACATTTTAGTTTGGAAGTCGATTCTATGATGATTCATCAGTAAGCATTAAAAATGCCAGAACTTTAGCATCATAGGTTTCCGCTGGTCATTAATGGGTTAACGAGTTTGATGTTGAAAGGTTGACAGTTGTCTTGGATAAACATAATTTTTTTTGGTGATTAATTTCGTACTTGTGGCCGCGATATTATCGCATCAGTTGTTAATGACATATTAGGCAACAATCCAGGTCATAACATTATCAAAGTTTGTTCACTGAGCTAAGTAATTTTAACCGATTCTAAAGCTATTGCTGACGAATTTGGTAATTATTTTTCTGCCCATTGTTAATGACTTAAGAATATCTCACAATTTTATGTCGTTTAATAACATCTCGAAATCTAATGTTATCACTGATTTTCATATAAACGCTGGTAACAATGATGAAATTGCAACCTTAATAAATAGTTTAATCCGCAATAATAGACAACAGAACACATAAATTGCGTTTCCTCATCATGTATAACTAGCACACGATTGTTAGTCAAGCAGTGATTTTAAAGGTCATGAAAAAGGCTATGAAATTTCCTATGAATTCGTTTTTAAAACGTCTTAAGGTCCTCGGCACTAATTAGCACGGGTTTACAGATGGCAAAAATACTGAGTACTGATTAATTTTATAAATGTTGTTTATGGTCATACTTAAATATAAAAAAGTGTCGCTGTGGTTTTTATCTAAATCAAATAAGCGTTTGATATGTTCGATCGTAAGCTACATTTCTTTAAATTGCAATCCTTTGGATTTAGAGAAATTTCTTTGAATTGGTTTTAGTTTTACCTTAGTAATAATTTTTTTTTTGGTTTTTTGGCGAATTCTAACCGTGTTCTGCTGAGAATTTAATGTGCCCAAGGCTCCATACTTGGGCCAATAGTATTTCTGATTTACATTAATTCGATGTTTTCTTTAAACCTATCTGTCAAAATAACTGCATTTGCATATGATGGTGTTCTAATTTCTAGTAGGACTGGTTTTAAAGATACAACTAGTTGCATTAACTACGATGTGAGAATTTTAAGTACATGGTTCGATGCTCACTTCATGCTATTGAATGAGAAAACTATCAATTATGTTTGATAAATTATTGGGCGATCCTCCTTATCAGAAACTTCTTCCAGGAGTATTTTTTCACAAACAAAATTGTACTTTAACTGGTTCACACCACTTGCAGCGGTTGTTTTAGAATTGTTTCAGTTACTTTGTTTAATTATTAGGTTTAAAAATTTGTGCCAATCTCGCTGGAAAATACAAATTCATATGGCATAGTTGACATGAGTACAGCATATTTTACTGTTACAACATCTTATTTACATGAGTTTTAAAACTGTTTTACTCATGAATGACTGGATGTCAATGATTCATGTAATAATCACCGTGTTGTTTTTACAATTCCTAGGTTTACTTCAGACAAATTTCGTAAACATTACTTAGTCTCTGCGCCTACATTTTTTAACCGTTTTCACACTTATCTTAGACAAGAGTTATATGGCAAACAATTTGTTTATTTTATAAATGATTGGTTACTGAAACAGTAAGGTGTTGGCTTTATGTTTGCTAAACAATTCACCGTAACTTAAAAATAAATAATTTTCTTGTAGTTTGTCGAGTATTAATTGTTTATTTCATTTAATTATATTGTTTTTGTTTTAATTATTGGAGATACAAATTAATTCGGCCCGTTTTCAAAAAGTGGCTCAGACAGTAATAAGTTTTTTTGTGACAGCTGATTTCCATTGTGCCAGACAAATTAGCCATCTGTCGTTAACATTAAGTTTGTATTGCTTTGAGTGACGAACAAAACGTGTTTTAGTATGGTGTTGAATATGTCAGATTTTGTGATAACTAAACAGCATTTGCGGGAAGTTTAATTTTTTATTTTAATTGAGATTGATTTATGTGAGAATGCTCTAACCGATAAATCATGTAGATAATGGTTTCGTCGCTTCAAAAATGATGATTTCAGTGTTGAAGATAAGCCTCGCCAAAAAAATTCGTAGACGATGAATTAGAGGCATTGCTCGATGAAGATTCGACTCAAATGCAAGAGGAGCTTACCGGTACATTCTAGGTGACCCAACTAATAGTTTACGTTAAAGAGGAAAAAATATTATGCTTTGCCCGGCCAATCGTTGCCATCGACCTCAACATCAACACCAAAGACGTACATTCATGATTCGAAGGTTATGCTGTGTATTTGGTGGGACCAAAGAGGCGTTATGTACTACGAGCTGCAACCTGGCGATTCTATTACGGGCGAGCGGTACAGTCTACAATTAATTGGTTTGAGCCATGTATTACCAGAAAAAGATGGGAATATGAGGAAAGGCAAGACCAAGTTATTATTCACGTTGCAAAAGTCATACAAAATACAAAAATATTTTGAAACGCTCAAGTGGGATATTTTATCGCACCCGCCGTATTATCCGGACATTGCTCCTTTTGATTACTGGTTGTTCCGACGGATGTAACACGATTTGGCAGATTATCGATTCACTTCTTTTGAAGAAATTGAAAATTGGCTTCAAACTTGGATCACCTCAAAGGACGAAACGCTTTTCCGAGATGAGATTCGAAAATTGCCTGAGATGTGCGAAAAGGTCGTGTCGTAATCTGTTCATTAATTCTATTTTAAAATAAATTCTTTTTTAAAATTAAAAAATGAACCAAATTAATTTGTACTCCCAATATTATTATTATTTTTCTAATCTTTATTTCAACTTTTTTTTTAACCCCACAATGGCAACTGCAAAAAACGGAACAGATTTTTTTTTTCAAAACTATACGATCAACCAGATTTGAACGCTTGTATCTTGGTCAAAAAAACACTTTTTAAAAAAATAATTTTGCTTCTAATTGAAGGTAATTTTGGCTTCCTTACGACTTTTTTGAGTAAAATAAAAACTGTCTAAAAGAAAAAAAATATGCTGCTGTTTGAGTCTGTAAACGAACTTGCTCGATATTTCATTCCCAGACCCAGATTAGCCGTTTTATAGAGAATTTAGAAACCTTGAAAATGATGTTGTAGACATTTCTGTACCACGATTTCTTGTACCACGAAATCGACATTGAAAGGGCAACTTTTAACGGCATAAACATTGTACCAGTAAACTTCGGCTAGGCAAGCACTGTTTAAGGATTTGAAAAAATATTTATAATTTAAGGAAATAAGGTTTCAATTGAATGGTGTTCTCACTTACTGTGGACAATTTTCATGTCATGAGATGATTTAAAATAACATTTTGTAAGTAAAATAAGAAGAGGTACCTTCTAATTTCGTAAAGCGAGCATAAACATGTTAGGAATTCCAATTATAATTATGTTTTATTATTTTTTGTTGGATCGATTTTAAAATTTTTGGGTTAATCCCTATGATAAGAGGACAGCGATTTTATTCAGGACCGTTTTTCATAAAAAGGTTTCTACTGTTAATGAGGAATTCATTATTCACTCTATAATTTTTCCCTGACCTTTACAAAATTTTTGCTACCGCCTTGGTTATTAAATCAAAGCAAACATTTTGTCTAAAAATGGAATATGTATTCATAAATAGTACAATAGCGAACTTCAAATTTACAAAAAACAAAAGAACAAGAAACAAGAAGTAAAATTAATTGTAAATTATTAATTACTTTTGTAGGCTAACTGTAGGTTATAAATATACAATAAAATTCGAATGGTTTGTATAATTTTAATGATATCTATAATTAAATCAAGAAGGTTTAAGCTACATAAAAACCTATACAATTTTAAGTAAACTTTAAGTATTGAGGCGCAGTTTCACACATGAAAACCAATTGCTAAAGTTATTAACTATCGCTATTATTAACCTTTTGTAAATTTGTGTGCAAATTATATTCTCCCTCCCAAAGTCTTGATATACGACCCGCATTAAATCTCTGGAATGCGACTAATGATTTTTTTCAAAGACACAATTTATTTGCAGTATACAAAAAATATCGATTAGCACAAATTTACTTCACACAACACGATAATTAATTAAAAAAACTAAATTGCTAAATTACTAAACCAAATTTTTGTGTGCGCAAATTTAATGCAAAAAATCAAATTATAGAGAAAACCTTCATATATAAATTATACCGTGCGGTAATAAGCACAGTATAATGACCAAAATAATAATAGTAAATCGCGATATAAATGACTAAACATTATAGTTTATACAATTTAGCCTCAAAAACCACTATGTATCAATATCAGATACACATATAACAATAAGATTTAGAGTTACAACATCTATAAAAATTAAACCGCGCGCGCATAATATTCCATCACTTACAATTTCTTCATATTGTTTATATGTTTGTTGTATGTCTTAAACCAAAATCAATTTTCTAACAAAACAATTATTTTTTATTATACGATAATTGTTATTATTGATGAAATTTTTAAACAGAAATATTTTCAACAAATCGATTTTACATAATGTTTGTGTTCTATATACCTACATAATTTTGCCGACAATTGCGTCTACAATCACAACATACCTACATATACATAAAATTGATTTACAATAATTTATGATTAGTTTTGTTCAATTCAAATACAAAAATTTAACTCCATATATAAAGCAATAAATGCAAATATAAAATATTTGTATTGTACATACATACATAAAACACAAATGACCGCAAGGAAATTAGATCAAAGCCATTTCGCCAATATGATCTATCTCCCGCAATAAATTATTCTATATATAACAGAAGCCACTTAACATAAAAATATATAAAAAAAAATCCTTCAACAGTTTTTCAGTCGTCAATCAAAAATAAAGAAATCGACATTTCAATCAAAATCAATGTGTTTTTATATTGGAAGAATGTGCAGCACGTTTTATGTTGCTTTACTAAAAAAAAATTGCTAACGTAATAATTACCAAAAAAGCAACAAAACCTTAAATTGTGTACTTTAATGAAAAATTATGATGCCTTTAAACCACAATAAATCTTCTTTATTATAAAATATTTATTACATAAAAAAAATTACATATTTTCTTTACTTTGTAGACCCTCGTCTTATAAAGATATAGCACTCAATATTTTACAGAAACATCTTTTTTCCACTCTCACGTTATAAGAGGACGGGGGAAAAATATCGCGATTTTAGTAATTTTCTGCATGAATATCGATGATGATGTTATGATGTTATGTGATTGATACGGAAGCAGTGTGGATGAAATAATTATTTTTTATTACATTAAATTTTACTTGATGTCTTTCAAAAATTAATAATATTTTTTTTTAAAATCATAATATAAATCTTAAGAGTTTTATGTTATATGCTAAATATGTGCGCACGATGCCAGCTAAAAATTTTGTACGATTTTCAATCAAAAGTATAATTTTTTGTTGCCTCAAATGTAGGACAGATGAATGTTTTTAGTTTTAATTTGATTTTTGTGTAATGATAAATTGCTAATAAGTTTTTTTTTTGGAAATTTGTTAAAAGTTAATTTGGATTGATTTGCAGACCACCACATGTTAAGCACTTTTTCAAGTTTTTATTAATTTAATTAATTTTTAGCTGCGTGTCTTGGTACTTTATTTCTCGGTCAAAATATATGGGCAAGCTTTTTTATCTGTAGACAAAATCTTTTAATTTAATTGATGGCTCTTAGAGGTTAAAAGCGTTAATCTCTAGGTCATATATTAAATGTGGCAGGATTTGTCAATTCCTATAAAAATTATTTTCATTTTATCTATACATATTTTGACCTTCCTTGTTCAACAAAAAGTATGATTGGGAGAAACATAAGAGTGACCATAGTTTTTATGATTAAATCCCTTGGTTAAAAATAAAACGGGGGGGGGGGGGTACTTTACTCTACTCTACTTTGTTAGCATTTTCGATAGCAACTCTTCAAATCACACGAACCAGCTGCAGATTGGTGACAGGGACATGGCTAATTTTGATTTTAAAATTATTATGGAGTAAAACTAAAACTCCTCATCAAATATATTTTAAAATATTTTCTTTTTCAAATTGAAATGTGCATTATATGCGGATTCTACTTTAACGGGGCCAGATTAGATAGACAGTTTCGAACTTCGAACATACTAATTTGCTTGTAATTTCACACGTTCTTATAGATAGCTTATAGAACGCAGAAGTAAGTGGAAAAAAGTTGTGGCATATTTTTTCACGTCTGTTATGGTTGGCGCTAAACCAGCATACACATATTTTCTAATGGTATGATTGATATGAAAATATGGATTCCACAAATGGAGATGAATTCGAGATGCAAGGTCGTGTGTCTGCTGACTTAAGAAAAATAATGAAGATATTTTATTAACTTTATATATCTTTGACGTGATAATTGCAGTATTACAGCTACGCTTTAAATAATTATTGATGCCGATACTGAAAACCACAATTATTTATACACAAACTTTCTTACTACAAGAATCTGAGTATAACTTTTCCATAACGTTTTTTTGCTTCATGAGATATTTAGTCAATAATAAGTGAATTTGTTCTATTCAAGAGAAATTATCTCCAAATATTGCATTGTGCTGCTTAACAGCGAGAAAACAATGCAGCTACGGTCATTTAATCGAGAGTAAGCTTTGACATTGTTTTTAACTCCAGAAACATTTTAACTCAAAATTAACGAGACTTATGACTGAAAAATCATTAGATTCTATTCTTAGGCCATTGTAAGACGCTATAACATCATTAACATTTGGGACGATTGTTAAATAATATGAGTTTGAATTATGAGTTTCGTGATAATAGTACATTGTGTCATTAGGTTTAAAAGTGATACTTTGATGAGCAATTATATTTGCATGCGAGGCGAACCGCAGCGTAGCCGAGCAAAAGCAAAGATTACCAAACAAAGTCACGTTTAATCCGAATAACACATACTATTTTTTCTCCAACGAAGAAAAGCTCATTGTAATTATACGAGTAAGTACAAATTATGTAATTAAAACTTCAAAATTGAAACTAGTTTTGTTGAAATATTTTGTGAAACTAAGGAGATCCTGATTTTTGTTTGGTTTGATTATTGTACGCGTCAATAGTCTCTACGATTTGTTTCTATATCCATATTTCAAAAGTGTTTGTGTAGGGTAGATCAACAAAAGGTCCCAATTAGCTGTTAGTCGCCATTCGTCGTATCTAACTGGAAACTCGTATTGCTTGCATAATCGATCAAATTAAGTTTGTCGAAGGTTTGAAATCGAAAGCAAACATTTGCCGATAAAATAGACAGTTAGTCCTTGTTTTCTTAGTGGAACAATTTGAATATTGTTTATTGTTGCTGACGATCTTCAGCTGAAGTAAAAATATTTCATAGTTATTTCTTTATTTAAAGTTTCACTATGATAATTTTCGGTTGATGGTACTAGTTTAAACCTTTGGCTGGTTGGTTGGAATTCTTATTTCTTGATTTCCATAGTACTGGCCAAATTACTCTTCAGTATTCGCACAACAGACTTGTTTTACATTCGAACATATGTTGGACAGTATTATGGCCTGTTAAATGGATGTAACATCGATAAGGGGAAACATGTCAAACATGAGCGCTATACTATTTCATAATAAAACATTTTCATAATAAAAAATCGTTAAACATTGTGAAATTACACCTCTTATCTTCATCAGACTATCCTCTCACAAGGGACATACATTTATTCAAACAAACCAGCTCTTCCATTTTGAAAATTTTATAAAAATACTTTAAAATTAATTTCAAAACTAAAGAAGAGACTAAAAATTCCTTGCTGAATTTTGGTTGAATGTAAATCAACGCCGTCAGGTTTGCTAACTTTCTAAAAAGTGCACTTCATTTAAATGTTCTTCTACTAGGAACAGTTTCCATATGAATCCCGAATTTTTTTTAAGGAATATCTTTAAGACCTCCGAGTATAACATTCCGATTTTCGCCAATTTATCCAATAATTTTACGGGTAGTTTGAAATGGTTTTAGTAATGGAATAAAAACGACAATAATACGTAATAATAGTAACTCATTTAATGAGTTAATTAAATTGGCATTAACATTTGAAACATTTAACGTTGAAATTACTAAAAGTTTACGGAAGTTAAAAATTAGAAGTTTCTTTTGCATAACAAAAAACTAAAAAAATAGTTAATTGCCCTATTTAAATCGAAAAAATTGCAATATTCAGGCAGGCCAACTGAAAATATTAATTTAGGGATGAAAATGCAAATGTTAAAATTTAGTTTTCACTTGAACTATTTCAAAAATAATCGAAAATCACAAAAGTTCAAGTATCACGGGTTTACCGGTCTGCAGTCCAATCGTTTTGGAATGGTTACTGATTGTGGATACAGCTAAATAATTTTCTTGGCTAACGAGTTAAAAACTGTAAGCTGTATTGATCTATTTTAAGGTCATAATTCACAATATAGACAGCTTTCAAGAACTTTTATTATTTTCTGATGAACACATTCACAATACTCTGTAACTTGACGCAAAATTTCTTCTTGGCTATGTCCGTAAATAGGAACATCTAAAATAGGAAGAAAAAAACAAAACAAAGATATATTTTGTACCGTGCCAATTTTAGTAGAAAAGTTGTTTGCAGTTTCACTTTTAGTAGAAAAGAGAAAATAGTGATTGAAATAGATAACCGACAAGTTCTGCTGCCGATGAGTAGTAGATCAGGATACAATGACCTATATAACAGGTTTTGGGAGGCTCGGATTTAAATGAAGGGCATTCATTTGGCCTCTAAAACTACACTATAGGAACCTTCCAGCGGTGGATGTTGCTGGATAATTGGACCGATGATTTTTGAAATCCTTGTACAGAAAATATGTTCCTTATTTAACAATACTAACATTTCACCAGCCCACGGTTAAACTAAATTTCATTAAAGTGGTAATTAGACTAAATACTTATTAAACATAGCTCCGATGAACAAAATTCAAGTAGATTTTATGGACTATCATTGATAATACTGATTACCGAATATTCAAATGAATCAAGTCCCTAGGAATACGTTTAACTCGCCTTGCTTCATTTGATAAATCAAATATATTCCAGTGGCACAATTCTGGATTCCTCTGAATTTGTTTTTATTTAATAAGGTAAACATGTTTTAGGAAATAAAATTAGCCAAATAAACATTTTCATTCGTCTTTCGAAATCTATAAAAATATAGATCAAAGTTTTACCTCAGCGGATGAAAAGAATATGTTGTTGCGGGCAAATTTTCTAAAGCCCTGTCCTAATTATATTTCATGTGGTAGGTATATAATCGACTCAAGTTATTGTTGTTTGAAAAATTTTAAAATTATGAAATCTTGACTTTCGACTTCACTGCTTTTACAAACTCAAATATTCCAACTTGAGCACAAGAACAAATATAAGGTGGGGAAATAGGAGGGGATGGGATATGATTTCCTTACGTTCTCGTTAAGGTACAAAAAGTAAACAAAATAATTAATTTGAAATATTAGTGATATCGGTTATAATCGATTGAGAGTTGATATATTCTTACGATGAATACCGAAAAAATAAAGTAGCCAATTTAAAAATTTTAGGATAACAAAATCTTCAGTTCTTTATCATCTGTCAGAAGTGGATAACCAAACATTTATTTGAACCTTTTAAAGATTTTCATTACTAAGTGGATATAAGTTTATCTACTCCAATTTTCTATGTTTGAAATCGGTTCAAAACAATTATTAGGGATTTGATTTTGTTTTGATTTAAGTTCGTCTCAAAATTTGTTTCGGAACGCTTTAAATTAATTTCAAACTATAATTTATAAGCCAATTCTATAGTTGGCTGAATACTATAATTCTAAACGCAAGTTTTATTTCCCACATAGTTCTATATCTTGATCCGATCTTGATCTATATTACAGTAAACTTTGTACCTCACTGCGAAAGTCAATCATCCCAATTGAAGGCTTTTGTGATGCAATACATGTCCCACATTATTTCAAAAAAGGTGTTAGTCAGACTGAACTTTTTTATCCCGATCGTCCTAAGGAAAGTCATGCATAATTGTTCAAAATCACGCGGAATGGAATTTGGTATGCCACATATGAAATGTGAGTCTGTTGCGTCTAAACTCGAGCTGATTGTAGCTCCCAGATATTTAAAATGACCGCATGTTTTTAAATTTGATACAAGGAAGATCAATTCTTATTAAACATATCATAGCGATTAATACTTTATAAATATAAAATAAATTAAAGTAACATCTGGAAGAAGAATATGGATTTACTTAATTGACGATAAATGTATTAGGATCAATGGATTGGATATAAATAATGACACAGCTTAGAGATTATAATAAATTTTGTGAAAAGTTGGGATTTATGAAATATGAGTATAATATATTTATAAATACGTGATCTTAATCCTCTATTAATAATAATTTGCGAAGCAGAGTTTATAGAATGCAATATCAGGTTCTATTTGCATAATCCAGATATATTCGCTTTATATTTTGCATCTTAAAATTTAATATAATTTTTGAATATAATCTATTTCGCTCCCCATTCTCCACAATCTTTCTGCTCTAGAATTCAACTGTACTTCTTAAATATTTGAAAAACTCATGAGAAGCGAGTTTCAAAAAATTTGCGATTTTGTGACGTGTGAAATTTTTTTGTTTGCTTTGGCCCAAAATTAGACTAACACCACTTTTTACTTTTAAGCAAATTAAAGTTTCCAACTTCGCCACTCATCTTATCAATAAATTTCGACAGCTCGCAACCAAAATATAATGGCATGCTACGAAAATTTGTTTGAGTGAGCAAACGTCTGTCAAGTATACATATAAATATGTACAATCAAAATATCGTAATCTCAATTTAGTTGATTTTTTGATTTGGAGATGTGTTAAAGTGATTTTTCGACGTTGATAGCAAATTGACAGCAACCGAAAATATGATGGCAAAAAAATATATAAATTTAAATACATTTACCTTCATCAATGAAATGATAAGTTCCGGAAACTTTGCCTTCGATATTCTAATGCATCATAATTCTAAAAAATTTAAATTAAAAAATATTTGTATTAGTACTTAATGCAATAAACGCTATGTAGGGTACAGGTAAACCACACAACATTGCAATGTTAAATAATACAAGAATAACTTAATCTATATATAACAGACAAACCAACTAATCTAACGATATAATAATACCAAACACAACAACAGCACCATGAAACAACACTACTTATGTTATAAAATACTTCATATATTAATAATACACATTTTGTGTTGTTTATTTCTTAAAGGAGAAAGTTTTTAGCTCTAGGCAAATTCAATAATAACTCAACTCTACTGGATGTTAGTCAAGACAAAAAAATTAAAAATAATATTTAACAAAATTATTATTATTACAAAGTAACAATTCTCGCCAAAAAAAAAAATGTTATCTAAAAATTATTAAGAAATTAATTTAAATTTTTTTTATGGTGTTGTTTCCTCCCGAATAAATTACATAACCGGACCACGCCGACAACAAGATATAGCCAAGATAAATCGCTCAAAAGAGGACCAAAAATACTTCTAACATTTATAAATATGATATTCATAATTTTTATTACGTGCATGTATCTTGTACGCCTTATAAATTAATAATTAAATTTAAATTAAGAAATTTTTGAAATTACAAAAAAATTCATTCATATTTAATGATTTAATCATGGGTTACCTCAACCGTTAACTAGGTATATACGTATGTATATATAATGAATATACGCATGCGTATGGTTAAGCGATATAGTGGAAAATGTATAAATTCTTTTTATTTTCTTATGGTTGAAAATTCGATCGCTGGTCTTTATAATTTTATGTATATGTATCACATTTTTATTATCATCATCATTGCATGAAGTATCGTCAGCATGATGAGGATGATTATGATGATAATCATAAAGCAATTCATTTAAATATATTATATAAAACATTGTATATATTAAATTTGTGGTCAAGAAATTATGTGGGAAACGTATTTTGTATTTTAATCCGAGAAACAGAAGGGGTTTCGTTTAATTCAGTACCGCTTCCTTGTCTGCTCGGGAAATAACTTTGGTTTTAAATTTATAAATTTTTGTAATTTCTAAACTGAGTTTTCAATTCATCTAAAATCAAATACAAACATAATTGAATATTTTACAACAATCAAATATCTACGAATATATCAAAAAATCTCAAAAATATGGCTACAATTTAATAGAAAATGCGAAATAGAGGATATTGATATGGGTTTCATTAGATATTATATTGTTAGTATGAGTGTTATGATAATCCATTCAAATACGTTAGTTCATCATCACGCATATAAAAATAACTGTAGTGCACATTCTGTATAACCACAGGTATTTTCGACGAAAAACAATTCATCCAAAAATAACAGGACCAAAAATTCCTTCAAAAACGTTTTTATATATAATTCAACTTTAATACAAATTTCCATGTCCACACCTTGTGATGTTAAATTCATAAAAAATAAATAATTGCAATTGATTCAAAAAACGTTTTAGACAAAATAAAAGTGCATAAAAGTAATTTGAAACACGAAAATTACCATTCATCCAAAAAACCAACTGATGAGTTAGAATCATACTCGTATACATATGTATGTAGATTAAGAAATCATGATTGCCCAAAGGCAATATCTTTTTGAAACCGACTTTCTGGTCATCCTAAATTTAACAGACCTCAATCTGGAGGATACGAGCGACAGTAAGCATTTTGAAAATAAATGTTTTGTCAAATTTTATATAAATGGGCAAAGTTTTTTATAAAATTGACAAAAAAGTAGCTAAATGTGATTCGCGTGATGTTTGTCCTAAATTGCCCTAAAATAAATGAAAATTTTAAAAAAATTTAAGACAAATGTCACTATACTGCTCAATATAGTGACGTTTGTCCTAAATCCTAAAACATTTGAATCTAGTTAGTATAATATACTTAATTTGGATAAACCAATTAAACCATTGATTTAATTATTTTTACGTACTAATGTAAGATCGAACTTGCTACAAATTATACTAAACACCCAAGAAATCTCGTAGGTGAATCAGGTTATTCAGGTTGATGGTAATAAATGGTTGATTTGATATTGAAATGTTCAATTAATTGCAAAACAAAATTAAATACATTTTTATTCCAATTAACGAGAGATTTCTTCAAATTGGATGAACTTTTAGTTAATGATTCATTTGATTAAATTTATTTATTATGAAGAAATTGTGATTGAGTTAAGGAATCGACGTTTCAAAAATTCTCCTAAATTTCGTCGAATCAAATGAATGTATTCAATATAACAAAACTTAAATTTGAATGGTTTTTTGTAAAACACTTGTAAAAAGTTTTCCTTAGAGTGACAATATTTATACATAAATATTGTCACTCTAAGAAAATTTTTTTACAAGTGTTTTACAAAAAACAATTCAAATTCAATTTTATAAGTGACAAAAGTTAACAGTGGGGCTAAAAACATGGATTTCAACCATTATAGCAGCACAGATTAACAAAACTATTAAACCTCTAGAGAAAAAAATACTTTTGAAGAAATATCTTCAAATTGACGGAAGGTTGGTTGTATTATTTTAAACCACTTTCCCTCGTGGTTAAGTTTAAGTTATTTAAATGCGCATTATGTATTCGGAAATATCTAATACGATTTATTTTTATTTTTAAACGAATGTTATATAAAAAGACATATTTCGTGCCAAAATTAGAATAATAAATTAATTTGAAATATATTCGCCAGTGAATAACATATAATATCAATAAATAAGGAAACAAACATTTGAAAAGTAGAATAAACATTATTCGATGTTTATTTTAATAAATTATTGCCATTTTTGTGTTTAATAAAAAAAGTGTTTAAGTTGGAAATAAGATTAGAAGAAAATATCAAGAATTTTTGCACATCAAAGAAAACTTTAGCACCTTTTCTGACATTAGAAAACGATGGACTAAATGATAGAAGAACACCACGAATTTTTTTTTAATTCTCAACGGCAATTGCAAAGTATCGCTTTATTCCCAAACGACCACACCCACCGAAATCTAATAGCTTGGTTGTACCAGCACATCTTGAATTAGGTTAGAATTTTGTTATACATTATGTAACAAGTTTTTATATGTTTCAAACTGATGAGTCAAACTTCAACGAGCAACTGGAAGCTATTATAACTGACAATTGCTCTTGGGCGGAACTGGAACACCACCGGCAAGCAACCAACAATTTCGATTGGCCAAACTCAAAGTGCTAATTCTACCATTGAAATATTGAACAAATGGAAGCAGTATAAGAAGACAATGGACTGCAAGTTGATATGTATATAATAAACACACACAAACTTCAGAGATGTCAAAAATAATGAATCGGATTTTTAGATTCAGAAAATATTCAAATGCGTCGAGTCTTATTTTAAGCTTTGACAATATTTGCCAAAAAAATAAAAGATCAGTCATCAAACAATCTTCTTGAAGACAAACATGTTTCTGAAAGTAAGTTATATTTACGATTCTAATTAAATTACAACAATTATATAACTTTTAGATGATACTACATAGTGTATTGGTTCCAACTACCAGAGTTGTGGAAGGAGTAAACAAAAAAGGATATTCAATTAGTGATTCTCCAGGAAGTTTATTGATTTTGGGGGACAAACTATACGAGAGGCGAAAAGTGTGTTAAGAAGTGCAAAGAAATCTATTCGTCCGCAGATTCTAGTTACCGAAATTATTTAAGCCTCAACAGAGTTTAGTGTTTATTTCGATGGCGTGAAATATATTTTAAACTCATTTATTTAAGCTGTGGATATTCGTTTTAAAATATTTAATATTTTTAATTTAAAATAAAGATTAGCATCCTACTTAGTGTGAAGGTTTAGGCAAAAATATTTTAAAATACGATAACCAGTGCAGGTAGCATGCCTGCTATCAGTATTAAAATAATATTAGTTCACTCGATAAAAAAATTAAGTTATATATTTTATTTTTGTACTACATTTGAATTTTGCGATAAATACAATTTCATTGAATTGACAAATATTTTCTTCAAATTGACGATAGTTTTATTCGATTCAACAGTGCTTTCATTAAATTTAATGTATTAATATGACAAAAATGTATTCAAATCAACGAATTTTTTTATTTAAACCAGCTGTAAAAATTCTTTAATTTGTCGACATTTTATTCATTTCGATAGCTAAATCTTAATTGAAATGAATAAATTTTGACAATTTATCAATTGCATTTCTTCAATTAAATTTATTCAGTTCGAAGAAATTTGGGCTAATCTGGGCTAATTGCCCAATTAAATTTCTTCAATTTAACAGACGGTTTATTTAGATTAACCACTTTATTTTTTTGGGCATACCAATATTCTGGGAGACAAATAGGAAACGGCCACAAAAATTCAATAAATTTTGGCGTTAAATTATGTTCATAAATATTTAAATCAAATGCCTATCTGTCAAATACCAATCCTAAATTATCCAGGAAAACAGTTTAATCTCCGTCTCTTATTGGCTTTCATATAGAAATACGTCTAGGTCCCTATAAGATAAAAAGACGTTTATTTTAGAAAAATGGGGAATTTAGGGTGGTTAGTAAAGCAAGCTCTGAATTCAACTTCTGTAAATCACATGTACGGTTTCCTAAATTTCGCGGGGAAATACTAAAATCCGGGTCTCTAATTAGCGTTCTTATAGAGATACTACTATGACTTATATAATACGAGTAGAAAAACAAGTTTATTTTAGCCAATTTTGGAATTCGAGGCGTTTAAAACAGCCAAATTTGCATAGATGTTATATAAATCACATGTACGGTTTGTAGAAGATCATTTCAAATTTGGTTGTCCTAAACACCCTGAATTTCCCATTTTGCCAAAATAAACGCCAATTAAGGACGCGGATTATTGTATTTCCTCGGGAAATTTAGGAAAATCGTACATGTGATTTATGACAGATCAATTCAAATTTGCCCGTTCAAAAAAATTCGTTATATCGAGGCATTTGCCGTTTCTTAGTTTAATTTTTATTATGAATAACAAAGTGTTATACAGATTTTATTTAGGATGTCATTTCTCATGGTAAATATATTGGGTGAATTTATATTTTTACTCTTATAGTTTGTATATAAATGTCTTTCTGATTACATCAGAGCGAACAAAGAAATAATTAAAAACAACTTTGTGTTTTTAATTTTTTCAGAACGATTAGCTACTGAACTCTCAGATCTTGCAATTAACTGATTTTCTTGCTCCAGTTTAATAAAAAACACGCCACATGGCACACAATAATATTTTTACACATTAATTTTTATTTATTTATATCGGGTGTCCGCCGGGAAGGTATACTACTTTGTTTGTTTATGATTTTTGATTAAATGAAAGAGAATGGACCTTATATTGATAAATGTTTTATTTAATGTCGGCAATTATATGTGGAATACAATATCAGATAAATGTCCGCCTCTGTTAGCCTCACAAATGCGAGCCCTTTTGAGCACATTTTTCATTACATTCTCACACATTTCTCGCGGTATTTCATTAATTTCATCACGAATATTTTGTTTGAGTTGCTCAAGCGTTTCTGGTTTGTTTGCATAAGCCTTGTTTTTTAGATATCACCACAAAAAGAAGTCCGGAGCAGTCAAATCAGGCGACCGTGGAGGCCAATCAACATCACCATTTTTTGAAATAACTTGTTGTGGAATGAGTTCTCGCAGTAATTCCATTATAATCCTGGCTGTATGCGATGTGGCACCGTCTTGTTGATACCACATGTTAATCAAGCCCAAAATATGCAGTTGTGGCGTTACAAAGTTTTCAATCATATCACGATATCGCTCCCCATTCACAGTTACCGTTACGCCGTTTTCATTTTCAAAGAAGTAAGGTCCAATGATTCCTCCTGACCAAATTGCACACCAGACTGTCACTTTTAATGGATGTAAAGGTGACTGATGAATAATGTGAGGGTTTTCCATGGCCCAGAACCGACTATTCTGTTTATTCACATATCCATTTAAATGAAAATGTGCCTCGTCACTCATTATGATGTTTTCATGAAAATCGGGGTTGTCATGGGCGAGCTGTAACATCCTATTGACACGATGGTTTATCGAATATTTTTCCATAATAAATTTGCCACGTGTCTACTTAACGACTGTCAAGTATGAACTGTCAATACTAATATTCGCCTAAATGGCGGCAAAACAAAGTAGTATACCTTCCCGGCGGACACCCTGTAGTTATATCATTACTTGTGTACAAATTGTTTCTAAAAGCGTGAATGACTACTTGTGGATTTAATGTTCCTTAAAAGCTCGGCATTCACGCCTAAAGTTAAATTAATCAGAATACAGTGGCATAGTGACTAAAACTTCATTACGCACGATAACATGAAATTCTGTTCAATAACAGAATTCTATGTTATCGTGCTTATTTAAGTTTTAGTCACTTTGACACTGTAGCTTTTAAACAACATTAAAAGAAATTAAGAATAAATTTAATTAATTTAAGAATAAATGGTTACATACATCATAAATAATCTTCAACTGACGATAACAGATGAAATTTTATCATTCATTTAAATATACAAATATTAACAGCTCCCTTATTAATTTCAGGTAAATTATCTATATAAATATATGGTTCTATAAATGTTAATGTGTTTATGTCAAATTTCGCTTTAATTTTGGGGCCACTTCAACTAACTAGACTTTGGTTAAATAGCCATGAATTAAAAATTCGAATTGTATAGTCGAAAATAATGATGGGATGTGCAAACACTTGAACATGTAGATTGATACATAACACATCGCCTGCAAAGTTCCCAGTCTATCAATGAAAATACAATTTTTTGTCGGAAAAATACATTTTACTCATCAACATAATTTCCTTCTAGAGCGATATAATCCGTCCAATGCCTTTCTAACATTTCTGTGTCTTTTTTGAAGAATGATTTATCTTTGCCTTCAAAATAATCTTCAGTTTTGGCAATCCCTTCTTCATTGGAAGCCAAACCTCTTTCCCTTGAGCTTTTTTTTAGGTCCGCAAACAAAATAATCGCTGTGGGCCAGATCTGGCGAAAAAGGTTGTGACCATGGTGCATATTTTAGGTGAGAGACCAATTTTTTTCTTGCACAAAATATGGCCAACACGATCCATTGATATCTTTACAATGTATAGCTGACGCAACTTCACTTTATGGACTTTCAACACAATTTCGTGTTTTTTTCTGAAGTCACAGCTTCCTTTGATCGTCCAGAACGGGGTGTATAATCGGTGGTTGTACGACCGCACTTAAACTCAGCATACCAGTCAATGAGCACATGAAATTCTTTTTTTTCATTGTTTTGAAATTAACAAAAGTAGCGTCATTTAAACAACTGTAATTTGTAAACTAATAATCGGAATGTAATGCAATTTTGAAAAATTTCGTTTGAAGGTTGGTAGAATTTAAAAAATCATATGGGTTTTAAATTTGTGGCACCATCTATGTGTCAAACCGGGAACTTTTCGCCGATAGAACGCCTGTAACTACAATGCGATAAACCTTCACAGTTGGGAACAGGTGTTGCAGGTTATACGTTACTTGCCAGCGCATGTTTTATAAAATCTGCTATTTATTCAGTTTACTCTTAAAAGCTAACAAAAATCAAAGATTGAAGAGGCATATGAGAACTGGGTATGAATGAATGAGAAATAAAATTTTCTTTCAGGGTCTCTTAATATTAAGGGAAATCAATTACCACCCCCCAAATATAATGGACATAACCGTAAAAAAATATAATTAAAGCCTAAGCAGTTACAATAACGTTATAAATTTGAACATCAACAATTAGAATACTTAAAGAAAATTTAATTATATCTTATAAAAATAAAGTATAAAGTATAAACACATGCACTGGAACAAAATCAGCAAATTTTCCAATCAAGCAAATAAATGGGCTCACTTAATGCACATAGATTTAATATGGTCGTACCAACATTCACTATACATGAATCTATCCATTCACTCTATAGCACACACAGTTTGTTACTTGGAATTGTGCAAATCACAGTGTCGTAGACGTGGGGAGTGAACAATTATAAATTTGGTTTTGCTAAAATTTACTGATATTTCGTTTAAATGAAGAAAATGCAAAAGTAAAATAATATCATCTCTCACATTGCTAGCTGACATTTCCTGGATTCATTGAAAAATGCCGTATCGACGGCAAAAAATATAATTTGAGTAATTTGGCCGTGAGTAGTAATTTGGCCAAACTATTTATGTAGCAGTTTAAACACAATAAAGGGCCAAGTACATTTCTTTGAGGAACACCACAGTTCACACCTAAAATAGAGCTTTTACATCATTTATATGTTAGGGAACGGAAGCCATGAATTTGTAATTTATGGAGAAGTAAACTATGATCTAAAAGAATCAAAAGCTTTACGAAGATCAAGAAATAGGCCAGATATATAGTTTTGCCTGCAAAAATTACAGTAGATCAAATCAGTAGTGTCTGCTAAGGCCAAACCTGTACCAGAACTTTGTCGAAATCTATACTGAAGAGAATAGAACAAATTTAATTTATTTAGAAATGCTAATATCTGTTAGCAATCATTTTTTCTAAACTTTTTTCAAATACCGACAAAACTGACATTGGACAATAATTATTAATGACACACAGCGGCACAATTAGGTGAACACAAGTACCAAATTTAAATTATTAACAATTAACAGAATATCTAACTCTTTTATTGGTAAAGTATTTTTTTGTATTTAATTGTATTTAATATGAATAGAATTTGAAGAAAGAGTTATTCATTCAAAATGGAACCGACTGATGTCGCCAGGGCTGGACAATAGTCGGGAATGGCTACAATTACCGCAAAGCCGTCAGAAAGTTCGGTGTGCCCACATCTACTATTTATCGGTCGGTTAAACGATACAGGTAAATGGGTTCTTGCGAGAGAAGACGAGGCCAAGACAGGAACGTTTTACTGGCTCCAGAGATAACCTTTTCATTGTCCTTGAAACTTTTAGTACCTTACAAATAGGTGTCAAACAGCAACTGAAACCCGTAATGCTTCAGATGAGGTTCGAGGAGTGCGAGGTGTGTGAGGTGTGTGATATAATTATGAGACGAAGGCTTAAAGAAGTCGTTTTAACATCATATGTTCCAGCTAAAGGACTCCTACTGCAGTGAAATCATCGAGTTGCAAGGTTCAGTTTTGCTCAAGAACACCGATTTTGTACTTTGAGCCAGTGGGGCCACAATCTGTTCACATACGAGAGTCGCTTCTCAGTGAGCTCGATCGATGAAAGGTAAAGAATACGGAGACGACCATATGAGTGATATTCCCAATGTAACATTATGACAACCGTTGTTTATGGTGGAGGCTCAATCATGGTTTGGGCCGGTATTTGTTTAAGTTCTCGTACAGAAATAGTGATTATTGATGGTGGATACCTTACAGCTGGTTGATATGATAAAAAAATTCTGATAGAACGTGTGCTAGCATTCGGCCCAATTATCGAATACAATTTTGTCTTAATCTACACGCTCTGTAACGATATTTTTGTCTGATGTTGTAATAAATAAGCTGAACTGGCCGAACTCGAAATCTAGCAGTTCAAAACACAGAAAAACTTCAAAATTTACTCTTGAAGGAATGGGATAATTTATCACATGAACCGATCGACAGTGTTATTGGCAGCATAACAAGACAAATGGTAGCGGTTGTGAATGCTCGTGGGATAACACCGGTTACTGATGAACCCGGTTGGTTACGAAAATTGGTTGTTATTTTTTTTATTATCTCAATCAAAGGTAATCCTGCATTTGGATGTTCATTCTATCACCTATCTTGGGATTTATCCTGTAAATTTAATTTGTTATTCGGTTTTTAGGAGAACTCCGCTCACTGTAGCCAAATATACCAGATGGTGTAGAAATGCCTATCGATATGTTTTTGGAACCTCCCGAACTTAACATGGATAGCGATGAAGATTCCGGAGAAGAATATGGAGGGGCTCCTGATAGGTTTCCTAAACGCCAGTTATAAGCTGGAGTATAGATTAGATTTGGAAAATTGGTTTTGGAAGGTGATATGATAAATGCGGAGCCGAGACAGTCTCTCAATCGTCTCACACAAAAATTAAGCAAAAATGGAAATCGGGTAACGAAGAAAATTTTCGATTATCTGCAAGAATGTTTAAACCTAACTTATGGGAAGGATAAAGTACATATCCATTGAGCATGAGTACGCAGTCAAAGGGTGCATAGGTACTTTATACTACAAACTATACGTTACAATATAAAACTAAAACAATCAATATTGACATGCATGCGTGCAATAATCCGGCTACAACGTCTTACCAAGCCGACGGATGTATTGGGCAACCTATGAAGATGTTGGCAATACACTTGTTTCAAAATGGCCGTTCATCGGAAAACATCGGAAAATATTTTCACAGATAATCATTTTCGTGATATGGATCGTTTCAACAAACGATCGATTTGCTAAAATTCGACCATTAATTGATTGCTTCAATTATGGT
This sequence comes from Nephrotoma guestfalica, assembly GCA_963691935.1. Taxonomy (NCBI): domain Eukaryota; kingdom Metazoa; phylum Arthropoda; class Insecta; order Diptera; family Tipulidae; genus Nephrotoma; species Nephrotoma guestfalica. Next base: position 78,921,456 of record OY829914.1, on the reverse strand, counting down.
ATTTTGAAATACGCATCTGCAGTGGACGTTTTATTTAGTAGACGAATCAATGATTCCCTATATTATGGACCCCATCCTTGCAAACAATTTATTAAGAATAAACCGGTTCGTTTTAGATATAAAGCTTGAGTGACCGCCAGTCGTTTAGAATATTGTAACCAATTTGATGTTTAGGAGAGTCAGTGGTATTGGGGTTAGCTCAAAAAATGCAAAAGCGTTTTCCAGAAACTGTGTTTTCCATTTATTTTGATAATTTTTTCACCGAGCCGAACTTGATTAGTGTGTGAAAATCGACTAAAAAAATATTAAAATGGCACACTAAAAGCTTTTGAATAAGGAGCCCAGAGGATATTACGAGAACTACGTCGACGTCGATAACGAAATAATTTTGACCAGGTTGAAGTATAAGCAAATAGTATCGATGTTGTCAAACCATTTTGAACAACATCCAGTAGGCGTAGCTTGCCGGTATGTGCATGCAGTGGTTAATAAAATGTACAACCGGAACATGGGAGGTGTGGGTTTAATAGGTAGGCATATATCCATCTACCGATTAGCGGTAAAAGTTTTATATGCTTATAGTCCTGTATGGATGCTGGATGTAGCAGTGATCTTCTAAACTGGTAAGGAAAATTGGCGTCTATAAGAAATAAAACACGAAACCGCGCGAAGTTTTTAGACAAAGGCGTACATACCTGCGTGAAAGGAACAGCTCGGTTGCGTTGTAAATACTGTCACTTCATACGAAATGCTTAAACGATTTTCACAACAGGGTATTGTAAACAACATTAAATTGTTGACTAATTTTGTATTTTTCTTTTTTATTTTATATAATAATAAGTAAATTATTAAATAAAATCATTATCAGTCACCGTGTGTTCTTTGTCCCTTTTCTGAGTTTCTGGAGCCCTTACAAGATTTTCTTATTAGTTTTATATTTATTTCATCTATAAACATCGAATAAAAGAAAAATGAAAGAAATATTTAAAAAAAACCTTGGTCACAATAGGGTTAAGAGTCATCCAGGGACAAACACTAGCATTTTCAATTTTGCACTTACTTCCTTAGTCGAAAAACTGTAGAACAAGACAATTATTCATATCAAAAAACCACTGTAAAGTAGACTCAGGATTTCTGTTGCCAAATACGGTAGGCATTACAAAATTTTCAAAGAACAGGTTAAATTTTTTGTTATTAACGTTTCATTTAGTTAATGTCCTAGCACAATATTTAGGATTGAAGCGAAATTGTGACAATTGTTCTTTTATAATTATAACATGAGAGAGCAAAGTTGCGTTAAATTATATTAAGATTAAGATAAAAAATTTATTAACAGGTATGTTAATGTCACCAAATAAAATAAAATCGCGTGTAGTTAGTTTCGGAGCAGTTTCTCTTTAGAATCAAGAATCGATACTTCAATAAGGCCGAGTTTAAAATATTTTTCCCTTTATAATTCAAAAATTGTGTCACCAGGAATAATTTTATAAATCGCTATCGTCTGCACTACTTTTAACCGACTAGCATAATTTGTTTAACCACCTATTCGCACAGCAAGTAAACATTTCAATGAATTTTAATTTTAATTAGCATGTACATAACTGATACAATTATTAATTATATCCATTAATTTCACACATTACGTATCCACCCTTTAACTTATCGTGTACATACGATAATTATATATTGCACTCGTTCGTCTGGGGGAATTGTGGTAAGCGCGCGAACACACGCATAATTTTTTTTTTGTATGCAAGTATAAAGTCAGGAACCAATTTCCATTTAATATATTAATCTTTATATAAATACCTTCAAAATCTTTATATGAAAAAAAAAAAATTAAATTAAGAAATTTTTATGTTATATTTTGTTTCTTTATCATAAATGAAGTTGTCAGATTAAACTGTCCACCTTTAAAATAATAATAATTCTCTCGTATATTATTTTGGTGTGTCTATATTCCGAATCCTTTAATGGAATTATGATTAATGCGCTATAATTCGTATATACACATACATTTTTGTTCTTCTTATAAATTTTATTATTAATATTTATAAGATAAAATATCGTTAAGAAAATATAATTGAACCTGTTCTGTTCGATATACAACGTTTATGCTCGCGTTGTTTATATTTACAAAACGAGAAGAAAAGAAGTGCAACGTTAGAAAGTGCATATTTTGTATATAAATATAATAAAATACAACAAATGCTTAAAGAAAAGATAGTTTGTCATTGCTATAGTTTATCGGCAGTGCAGCAACAACAAAAACCTAGACAAAAGAAATTCCATTGTAATAAAATACCATTTTTACATGTATTTTTGATTGTCTTATTTTCCAGCTACTTACAAAAACGTAAGAAATAATAAAATGACTTGATGAATTAATCTTAAATTTACTGTGTTAATTTTTAGTTTTATGTTTTTTAAATGAAAACTATTATTTTAATGTTGACCTGATTATTACTTTTTTTCTATATTAAATATTTAAAGAAAAATTAAATTCGATTTTTGTTACAAAAATAAAATTATGATTTGTAATGCTATGTAATTTACTATAAAATTAGATAACTATCGTAGATTTTTTTATATTGTATTGTTAAATTATAATTAAAGTCTTAAATTTAATATTTAACAATGCATATCTTTTATTTAAATGATTTCTGAGTGTATCTTAAAGGTTTTCTTTTTCGATTTGCGTCGAGATGTATACAGTTTTGTGATTAGAGGAATGCTATTTGTATATACACGGAGGTGGATTGGGTCACGATTTTATATACGATTTTTCTTTATTTATTGACGGGAGGTCGAGTTGAACTTGATGTGTACTTGTGCGGGCAAGTGTTAAAGTCATTGTTAAATATAGCCTACATTTTCTAAATAATCAGTAATCTCAAATCCGCATTTTACAATAACGTATATACCTTATCCGTACGCCATAAATAAAATCGTTTAACTTTCCACCAAACATAATCGATACATAATACGTAAAGTAACCAAAGCAACAAAGAAGATCCACATAAATAAAATCTGATTTTCTGATAATCAAATCATATAAAATAAAATTTATATGAGACCCGAGTATATTGAATTATTATGTTTTAATAATAATTTTATTATTTTGGCAACACAGAAAATAAAAAACAATCAATATACATGACAAGCTTAATAATAATAATTATTAAACAACAACAAATTACATATAGTTTTTAACGTACATAAATTGTAAGATATCCAAAAGAAAATTTATGCGTGTAAAAAAAATAATTATTTCGCCTCATAAAATTAAAATCGCACACACAAGACCCAAGAAAATGTTTTTTTTTTTTTTTGATTGTCGATAGGACCAAAACAATATTTCGATCGCAGCCTCTCTTCGAAAGTGGTGGAATAAAAACAATAAATCTTTAAGATAACTTATTTTCCTTTTAATCTTTTAACAATAAATTTTGTTAATTTTATTCTTTTTATTTTATTTAACGTTGTCTTTTGATTAATAAATTATAAATTTTTATTTATTTATTTTTTTTTGTTGTGGTTGTAACTCTTATTTTGACCAAAAATTTATTTTTTATTACACTTCGAGGGATTTTCAAATTTGTATACGATATAGCCACATAAAAAAGAAAATTGATTGTAAAGTCAAAATATTTTTAATTGGAGTTTTAAGAAATTTAACGTTGGTTTAATTTTTTTTAATGTAAAGTTGTTGATGGAATTTTATTTATATATGAACACATTATATCTGTGCATGCGGAGGAAGTAAATAAATGGAGATTTAAAGTAAATGTGTCGTAAAACATTGTATTTACGGGAATTGGCTAATAAAATACCTGGGGTTAACTTAAAAAATGTCCTTAATACTTTGGAAAGTCTTAAACGTTTGAAATTTTAAGTCTTAGCTAAAATGTTGGCTGTACACTGTGGAATACCATAAATGTTTGAATCCTGAACTCGGAGAACTCGTACCAAAATATATTTTTTTGGGTAAGTGTAGGCTTGTATAAATAGGCTTGAGTAGTTCAAAATATCATTTATTGTATGTTAAGTATTACTGCTTTGATAAAGTAATCCAACGCGTTTATAGCATTTATTTTATGTTGCCACTTTGTTGCTGCCAACAAGCTGCTATCTATCCGTTATTAGGTATTTCAAACGGGGCCAAGTATTATGTGTAAATATCTCTTTGAATATTTAACTTTTTCATGCTGGAGTCTCTAAAATTGCGAATTTAATCAAACCTTGCGTCAAGAACATAATTTTCTTAACAATTTGAGGGATACTTTTAAATTCAACATTAATCGTTCTGTATGCCAATATTTTTTCTTTTGTTTCTTGTACTAGCGTAAACATCACTACCACATCAATAAATATTTTTATAACTCTAATAGTTTAAATTATAAAATGCTCTAATCTCATTCAGCTGATCGTTGAAACACATTGAGAAAAAATATTCATTTAAACACGTCGACTTATTTAACCCGATTTATCAAATCTCTATAAGTTAAGGTCTGTGGAGAACACGAGTTTTCTACCAAATTGTGCTATATTCTGTAGTGTGTCGAACTGAATTGAATTTTATTTTTTAGAAGATTTGATCGAGTTTTACTAAATTGGTTTTAATTGCTGCATATTATTTTTACTAGTAAGAACACACAAGTTTTTCTAACTGTTTTCACCTACAGCTGCTCTTGTTAGTGGTTGGCTATTAGTATTTACACCAGCAGTTGAATATAGGTATATTTGGTACTAGTTTTGTCTAAAAATGGCTTCGAGTAGTTCGAAGGTAAAATATCAAAATTTATTTTTGCTTACTCAAAAAATATTTAGATAATGTACCGATTGCGGATTATCAAACCAGATTTTGCAAATCTCGATCTAGCACGCACTAGAAAATAAAATTCTATACACCACGAAAAACTCGAAAATCAAATCCGAGTTTTTTTGATCCGGAACTTGAATGTCGTTTTTGTCAAAATTGTATTTTTATACATTCGCATTTTGTTGAAGGTAAAAGGTTACTTTTAACTTATAATTTATTTTACATAATAGATTATAAAGGTGACGTATAGCGACCTTCAGCAGTTATTAGATTTTTTAATTCATTCGTTCATTCATAAATTCATTCATTTTCATTTACTAAAATAATTTTTTATAAAAATGTATAAAAATAATTGGAAACTGCACGGAAGCCGAATGGTTTAAACATTTTCGTTTAACCAGAAGCATGTTTGTTGAGTAGATAAGTAACAGCTATATATTAAACCCATATTTATTGTTGATTCTTGGTAATCATATTTCATTATTACGTTTAAATTTCAAGTTTGAATTTACATAAATTTATTATTGGACGGGATAAAATACCGTTATGGAGGATGTGCAAATTTCCAATAGATTACACTACCAACTTCTGTATTTCGCGTTTTGCTAAGAATTGTGAATTGCCAAAAAATGAAGACATGCATATGAATCAGTTAAAATTTGCAACAATGAAAAATTTTCAAAAGGTACCATAGATGGTTGCCACATACAAAATAACTGTGAAACCAAATTGTATAAGCATATTACTACCGAAAAAATATTATTTCGTTCTGTTATGCAGAGAGTTCGATTCTAATAAAATATACATCATCATTTATCACAAGTTGTGTGGTGGCTGCTTTTCTTTTCTCAATACTCGATGTCTCTGTTCCTTAGTCACTTCTTACGTCGTGTACATATTTTTCAAACATACACCTTATTTATTTTTCCTTTCAACTTCTAAGAATGGTTTCGTCTCTAAAAATAAAATTTCATTATCCTTAATATTTCCATTAAATGTAATTCTCAGGACAATGGTTCCAATACAATAGAAACGCTCATTAACTAACCTCACTAACCTTTTTTCTGTATCACATTGGTGTTTGCTTGACCTAGTGTCTTTAATATATCGATACGTTGCAAGGTGACGTAGTACAACAAAGAACACACAATATTTTTATTTACTGTTTACTGCCAGAATTAGTTGATTCAGCTTTTATGTATGTGACGGATTATGAAACAAGGTTTGTTAGTGTTCTCACGTATACCTCAAAGCGTTCAAATTAGACCACAAAATATTGTTCTAATAAGGGCACTGATATATTTCCCATTAACTAATTTCTTTTACAAAGTAAAAGTAAGTTTAGTAAGCTGTGTTTTCTATACAGCTCAGACGGATGGTTGAAACTTCATAAATTTGGTGGAAATCACTCCAAATTATTGCCCATATTTACTACGTGCATGTAATAACAAATTTATTCGACAAAATAATAAATATTTAGATTACAGACTATATTCACCATTCAACAATATTACATTGATGCATTTGTACTTTTATTACCAATAGATGCGTTTATAATTTAATTAAATCATTAAATTGAATAATATGTTGTAATATGGCAAAAGTATTCACTTCCTGCATGCAAATATTTTACTCAAGTTATATTTTTTTAAATTGTATTAATTTCACGTGTTTCAGCAAAATTTGAAAATCATGTAATTGCTCAACTTTTTTGTTGTTCTGTTACTGAATTATGCGGAATAAATAGCAAAATTTTATTTCCTGCATGTAATACTGACTTTATTTAATAAAATAAAAAAATGTCGATTAGACACTATAAACATCATTCCACAATATCACATTAATGTATTTGCACTTTTAAACCCAATAAATGAATTATATAATTTATTTAAAGCTTTTTACCGGTTTCCACCAGTAATAAGGAGAAAAGTATTCACTTCCTGCTTGTAAATATTTTTATCTAGTTATATTTGTTTAAAAATGGTATTAATTTCGGTTATTTGACAGAAACTTGTATGATATTTAACTGCTCATCTTGCTTGTGTTATTTTATACAACTTTGCCAAATTATTCAAAATATTTACTTCTTGCATGTAAAAGTTTATTCGACAAAATAATAACTATTCAGATTACAATCTATATGCATCATTTCACAATATTACATTAATTTGTATTTTTAAAACCAATAAGTACATTTTATAATTTAAGTAAAGCTTTTAAACTGAATTATCTGTAAAATTGAGAACGTTATCACTTCCTGCATGCAATTATTTTACTCGAGTTATATATGTTTTTTTAAATTGTATACATTTCATGTGTTTAGTATTAGAGACTAAAAACACCATTCCACAATACCACATTAATGCATTTGTATTTTTAAACCCAATAAATGAATTTTATAATCTAATTAAAGCTTTTAACCTGTTCTTGCCATATTTACTTCGTGCATGAAAAAACAAGTTTATGCGACAAAACAATATTTAGGGAATTATAAATTAACTGAATGAAACTTTTTAATTTATTATAAAAATATGTTTTTTTTTGTGTAAATACGTTAATCTCCAGAACTACTAGACCGAAGTTTGTTTCGTTCGTTTTGCTTTAATTCAGGGAAGGTAATGGGCTATGCAGAAATGTGAAATCTACTGAAGCTACGCTAAATATGAGCTTATTTTTTGACTTAGTTTAAGTTCATATTGTAAAAGCTGTAATAAAGAAACATGATCCTTCTGCTTAATAAAATGATTAAGACAGTAAGAAGCATTTGATGCGACGTTCTAGAAGGCCGGTGATACTGAAGCAAGCTTGAGAATTTAAATGTTGTGCTAAGGAAGTAAATTTGTGTTGATATGTTACTTGGTGATTGTAACTGGTAATGGAACAAGTCGAATCTCATGATAAGTTTGGAATCACGACAATTTATGATTTTTTCTAATTGATTTTTTAATTTTAAAGCTGTTTTTATGGTGGTATTATTATTTCATCTTTATCTATTTCTATATTATAATATACAAAGGTGTACGATTGTGTGTTTGTAGGTGATGAGACTGATATGCTGAACCTTATGTCCGATTTTAATAACACCAAGCTACTCTTAGGTTCTTTTGTCATAGATTTTTTATTATAGATGTCATAGATTTTTTATCATTCTTTTATGTAAGAAAGGTGCTCAGCAGTGACAATACATAGAGAAGGCGAATTATTTTTTAAAATATAATTTTACGGATAATGGCCTTATTATTAATGACCCTTTCCAAATAAATGGTCCTTATTTTAATTTTTATTATAGTAGCCTAATTTTTAGGGTCATATGGAACATGAAATTTAGTTCAGCAGTTAAAGCTGAGTTTATTATTTAGTAGGTTAACAATGTTAGACAAATGAAAATAAAAGGTAAGGAAACTTGTTTTTTTATTCGATTTTGTGTATTCGATAACAGTAGAAGATTGTCTTAAATAAATATTCATTGTCCTTACGGAAATGTAATTAAACAAATTCTGCTTATTTCGATAAAATGTTCGATTAAATCTAATTTACCTATAACATACTCGGCATTCAGTGAGAAACATACGTGCCAGGCACTCTATGTTTAGTAACCTAAATTGTCATTGGTTAAATTTGGTAGCCCTCCTGCCGCAACTAATCGTCGCTGATCGAATTAATCGAGATGTAAAATTATATGCTGAAATATGGCGGCCATTTTTAAATGATTGCTAATTAAAACAACATTGAAATATTTTATTAACTATAGTTAAAAAAATTCTTTATACACTTGAAGAGAAAGAGAAGAGTAACGTTAATTTAGTGTTTTATGCGCTAAATGAAGTCTACAAAGCTAAATGACAATGCTTTCCATCTAAATTAGCTCTTAACACTCTAAGAGCTGAGAAATGTTGGTTTATAGGGTCGTGCTCTCAAGTTTAAAATAATCGATGTGTAGTAACAAAAAGTCTCGAATATCCGATCCGGGTTGATGTTTACATCCATCTGCTGTGTAAACCAATTACAAGCTGCTGTTCGATCTTGTGAACCTTTCCTTTACTGTTTTTTGGTACCGTTATGTTTATTATTTGCTGGTTGACAATTTAAAAGTTTAGTGGCGATTACCAAACTAAACTAAATATGTAAATAAGAACAACAGTAGCCTTCATACTCGATAACATGCAATTTGGTTTAGGTAAACATAAGGAGGTAAAATAGACGTTGATCTTAAAATGACAATAAAAGTTTCTACATACTCGTACTAATAATTCAGCAATTCGTTTTTCGTTCCACAATTTGGAAAATAATTTTTCTGCATACCCACAATTGTAAATGTTGCATAACGTATATATTTCGAGTTAGATAGTTATTAGTTTGTGGATATTTTTCAAAAGAGCACACAATATCATAACAAAGAAGAAATAAAAATGACCTAAAATTAGTATCTGAACGTTGTATGTCATAAAAAAATTTATTGCTATCTTAAAGATTCCAAAATGCGGATTTACAATGTTCCGCATTATATCGTTATATGCTAACGAACATATCTATCTGAAACCTGTCATTAATATTTTATCGCAAGGGGAATAAGTATATAACGTATACGATATTGTATTTTGCGCAATCTATACAAAATATAGTAGGAAGTCCAGAGGAGTTTTCACACGTATTGGGTTTATACATGCCAAGTGTTATTTTAATGTACAAAAAATGTATATTCCAATATCATTTTCTGATTGATTATTAATCTCAATATTTCATCTTGTTATTTGTTATCAAGTAGACGATCAATTTCAAATAAACAGTTAAAACTCAAAAACAACAACAAAATCACTTAATAACAAAATTACTTTATTACTTGCAAAATCTATACATAAGATGTATATTTAATTACAATTTTTGTTGAGAAAGTTTTGTGTGTAGGTATTAAATTTCGGGTTCGTCGCTTATCCATTAAAAAAAACTAAATTAAATCTTTCGTTTTATACACATACACTACGTTCTGGTATATTTATAAATTAATTAAAAACCAATAATAATTTAGATCAAAATAATTAAAATCCACTTAAAATCATTTATCATCAAAAATTTTGATTCATATTTAATAATAGACAAAAAAAAAAAATTGAGAAAATCGTAATAATAAAAATTTTGCAATATTACAACGAAAAACTCTATGGTAATAACAATAATAATAATAATCATCATCATTATTAACATCATCGACTTAAGATTAATAAAAAAAATAAAATCGCGGCTTAAATTAACTCCCCATATGTTAAGAGATATTCTTCTTACTCGTATTATAATACTCAAAAGTGTTATTATAATTTACAAGAGATTTCACAAGAATGATATAAAACTATGTACATATGTATACAATAAACTATTAAAATATGATTTACATAACAAATAACACAACAGTATTATATATTGCGATCATCTGCATGATTTGTTATAGTGCAGACACAATTATGATCATTTGAGACAAGACATAATATGATACTCGGTATATATTGCAAAATTTCTCGTACATACATAAAACGATTTAATTGGTAGGAAATACACGAATTCTATATAGATGTGCGCGCGATTAGATTATTTTTTATTATATACCGCAAAAATCCATTAGCATAATACTCAGCACCAAAAAAAAATATTATAAAAGAAGATAAATAAATCTACATTGCAGTATGTATGTCAAAATCATGAAATTCGTTAAAACATGATTTTATGTGCTTGAGAAAACAAAAAATTATGTCTACTCTGGTACTTTATATTCTGATACACCAAAATCGAAATAAAAAAAAATAATTGTGATCTTTAACTTTGTGAAAAGATGGTTGTAAGATTATAATGTTTCTGTGCGAAATGTGTAGTTCAACCGCAAAAATTTTGTATTTTAACCATGTTGTGATGTGTTTTGTAAAATACACGGAGTCGTGATGCTTAATTGTATAACGCAGATTCATAAAAAGTCGTGTGATTTACATATTTTTTAGCTTGCTGTTCTTTCGAAATATTTTTTTTGTTAATAAAACTGAGAACTATATTTCTAGAATGCTATTAAGTTTCACTGCAGAGGTTCTTACGAAAAATTATTTTTGTTGCAGAAAAGATATCTTTCCTCAATCTAAAATGGTCTTATTTGCAGCGGCTGTTTTAATAAATTACTATGATTGATATTTTTTACATTTATTACATTTGTATTAAATGTAAAAAATATCATTCATAGTATTTTATAGGTAAATAATGAACTAAATTATGAAACGTAGTATACGTATAAAATACTGGCTATCTCATTCTACAATTCAATCTAAAACTCGATGTCTAATAGAAAATATATTTTTACCATTTACGTATTTATTGTGTTATTTTTAACTAAGAAAACAGTTAGCTTGAATACACTAAATAAGAATTTTGGTTTGAAATTCCAGGGTCCTTTATCAAACATCTGACAATAAATTTTAGTGTCAAACAAATTTTGTACGCTGCTCTCGGAGTTCCGTTCACCATGATCTACCGAGCACATTTCAGTAGAGTGCATTTTTTGGTGACATAACGTAAGACAATGAAAGTGTCTTCAATAAACTATCTGCATATGCTTTGCGGTGTATTTTTTTACATTATGGAGTCAGCGCTCAACTTCTTGGACGTTAGTCGTAAATGAGCAATCCAAAAGCTCATCTGCCATCGGTTTATTAATTTAAAAATATTTATAAATTTACTTTCATGTCAATAGAAATATACAAAAGACTGGTCAAACAGTAGGTACAATTTTGCGTTAGCTGACTAGACTTTTATAGTATATTATGCATGAAGGAAGGCAAATAGGCAAATAAATTACCACTTGGTGCTGCAACTATACCGATGACACATTTTTATATTGCTATCGAGTTTTTATTGATTTGAACGTCATTTCTTCTTCGATTTAATGATTTGAAAATAGGAATGCTTTATTAAAGACAATGAGCGCTTTTAATTTCAGAACTGCTTGATATAGATAATTAAAATGTTATGTTTGTCAATTGAAGGCCGCCGATGGTTATATAAGAAATGTTACAGGTAAATAAAAAATTATAGGACTTTTATATGAAAAGTAATAGCTTTTATGGGCTTTATTTGCATATATTCGTAATCAATTTTTAACATCACCCATGCAATACCCAAATATTAAACATGTCGATTTAATGTAAATAAACAGTATCACAACAAAATGATATACATTGGAATTTATTTTGGTATTTAACGAATTCTAATCGAAATATTTATCAAATCCTGGCGAGAACGTGTGTGTTGTCATCTACTTTAAGTAAATGCTAACAATTTTAGAGCTTACAAAAATCCACCACAGTCAGCAAAGGAAGAGAGTAGGTCTGGATACTAGGTCTGTACTCGCAAAATTTTGTTATGACTAGAGAATGTCATGACAAAATTGTATTTTTACACTCATAAATACTAACACCAAAATATATGTAAACTCATTTTAGGCTCTCTGTTTTGTTTAATTGAGAATAAAATACAAATTTTCAACTCATTTTGCCATAGTGTCATGACAAAAACATCAGGAATATTAATAAATTTTGTCTTCGTTAAGGTCTAATGCCTCATCCAGCGAACACTTAAGACCTTAAGTTACATGGTGTTTGTATCATTTCGGCTAGTGCTACAGTCACCAAAATTTTATAGGGCCCTCGTCACAAATAAACAACTAACCTTTAATATTTTGGTGATCGTACCGCTCCCCTAAGTGCTCCAAACGGAGCACAACTTAAGCTCTTAAGTTATCGCTGGTTGGGGCTTAATGCGCATGATCAGATTCAATACAAATATATTTTGTCATGTCATTCTAGCGTCACGACGAAATTAGGCGAGTGAAGAACGAGCTTTAGAGTACGTAAAAATGCAATGTGCTTTAGAAACGGTTGTTTCGGAAAATATCGCGTAGGTTCCAAGAAAATATAAACGATAAGAAAAATATATTCATGATTTTGTGGTCTAATGCAAAATATAGTACGAGGCACTATACCTGAGCCTCAAAGTGTTCTAAACGAGTCATTTATTAAATAACGCACAGCGTTTTGTAAATTATAAAGAGTTTTGATCAATCTGTTCTCTTAAACCACAAATTGTCAAGTCATAATTTCATTTTAAAAAAAATTTTGATATTTTTCTACGCATGTAAAGAAAATTTCCCGATTTAATTAAATGGTGAAACATGTTTTGAGAATATGGGATTCATTGTGAATTGCTCCGTGGTTAAACGAGAGCATGTTACAGAGCCACTAGAATGAGTAATAATTTGATGAGAAGACGACTTTTTTAAACTCTCTGTGTTTTTAAACTCTACTTTCGATTATGAAATGAGAATAGACAAAAATAATCTAAATTAATATTTAAGAACTAAACAATAACAACAAACCCTTTACATTCTAGCATTTAAATAATCAAACTTCATACGCATCAAGAAGTTTAAAATATTTTAAAAAAATAAATAAAAATAAAACTAAAACATTTTAAATTATCATTTTATGCAGCTATCGAAAATATATGTCCTCTAGTGAACACTTGAATTTCGAGAAAAAATTTCCAAACAAGTCGTGGGCACGTGAAACAGGGAAACATTTTTGGCTATTCATATACAAATCGAAGACAGCTTAAGGCCAGAGAAAAGATAAATTTCAAACACGATTTTCCAAAGTTATTGGCGGATGAGGTTGGTGACTTTTGAAGGATTCCGGTTTAAACGATTTTTGTTTTAGGCAAAAATGATCCATTACAAAATCTGTAATATGGCTATAATTGTCTGTATGTGTGAGTTATTTCAACTGCAGCGGAAATAAGGACGGTATAAATCGGCATTTCAGTAGTAATTTTTAGAAAATAGGCCAAGTTTATTTTCGCAAAAAAAAACTTCATTTTGGAAGTTTTTAAAAAAGGTTACAACTTTAACTAAATCTACAATGTAAAGTAGGGATCACAATATTAAAATCAAGATGACCTTTGAAGGTCCATTTACGTTGACTAAGCCACTTATCTCGCCATTTGATAGAGTGTTTGACTCTTGGTTCTGAATGTGTAATTTTTACGTATAACCAGTTTCTTGACAACTGGCCTAGGACTTTGTTGAACACTCGCTTACGGTCACACAATATTCATTTTATCAGTATGAAAATAAAATTCTGAATGTATTCCTCCTGTAACTTTGGCAAATGATGGTTATAAGATTCGGAATTTAAAACGTTTGTGGAATTTTGGAGTAAAAATATGGCCAATTTTATGAACCTTTCCCATTTTTCAATTCTTCCCATTCAAGATTCAATTCCCATTTTTTTTTTTCAAAATTCTATTTAAATATTAAATTTAATATTTCGTTAAATTTAATATTTTGTGAAATTTTGAAATATATTTTTTTTATATACTCGTATTTCCGAACTTAAGTTTTTAGTTGAATTACGAAAAATATTAGTAGTAGTACCATTTCGATGGCCAATAATTTAATCCGATGCTTCTTTAACCATCTAACGATCACTAAATATAAAAAATAGCCATCTTTCTGTAATATAATGAAATTTGGTCAATATATGGCACTTTGTCGATCTAGAGCCGCGTGACAAACTTATGATAAATCGTTTACTATGGTAAAAATCAGTTTTAGGGCAGATTTTTCGATCAGTTTGCCAAAGAGTTTTTGAAAAATAATTTACCAAAAAATTTACTTAAAATTGTCGTTTATCTTAAGTTTGGCACACAGCTTAAGCTAAATTTTAAAAATTAGACAGCTTCCATAACTTGTAATATTTAATTGGCTATGTGAAAAATTGTTATAAGCGCAGTACAATTATCTTTAACAGATTTTGCCTACTTAGATATAAAATAGTGCCAAAGTGGAGCGCTCTGACACTTTTGCATACATAATTTTAATTTCTATTTCCATATAGATCCATATAGATACGAATCGTATATTTGTTTAAATTTGATAGATTACACATATTAAACTATAAAGGTCAGTATGTGGCAAATGATCTAGCAGCCTCCTCTAAGAATTTTAATTAACAGTTTATTGATTTTTGGAGGTAATCCTGAAAAATTTTAACTTCCAGATTTTTACACATTTACAGATTTATCGCTATCGAGGCTAAACAAATAGTTTTTGAAAGATCTCTGTTTGTGGCCCTCTATAACCTCTCTATAAGAAGGATTTGCTGATTACGGTATACCTGTTTCCATAAATTTGGAGATCCCAGTATTTTGTGGCTGTTCACCCGTCCAACGGAAGTAGCAACAAATGGAGCTTTTTCGCTTTTTGCAAATATTTTGAAAATTAAATCATTTATGAGAAAACGACTAATGAAGTAAGAGATTCTAAATTAATTTTCAGTAATAACGTTGCAGACCAGTTTCTCAAAATGTAGCGGAAAACCAATGTTTTGCAAAAAATTCTGCCTCTGTATAGCTCTGGTCGTTTTCAGATAATTTTTTACATTTAACCGGAAATGACGAGTGATCCTGGTAGTTTTGTTTAAAAGATTTTATTCTTCTAAAATTTGGCATCTCCACAGTCCAGGCGGACAGACTAGGTGGAATGAAACTTCATATTTAAGCTTTTCATTAAATTTTCGAGGCCCTTACGAAATCATGTACCGAAAGTGAAAACATTTTTGATTGCACAAGACAGAGTTTACCAAAAGCCCGGTAAGTTAATCACGATATTTAAATTAGGTCAAAATGGTATGGGCGATTAAAATGAGTGAGTTTGGGCTTGAGGACCCGGGGATATACCCCTTAGTTTATTGTATAAACCCAAGCTAACAAAAATTACTAAGAAAACAAAAAAAATATTCTAGAACCAGCGATCTTATTGAAATATTCCATTATCAATTATTGACGATTATGTCGCTTTTAAATGAACATACTAGTGAGAAGCTCATTGAGATGTACGTAACGTGGCCCGACATGAGCAGCTAAGCAACGAATTCCACGATTTCGTTATCAGAGGCTTAAATATTCACGCTGCACTGTACGCCGTTGTCAGCTAAATCTAAGTTGGATATAACAGTTGGAAGTATTTCGGCTCAAAACGAGATGGCAAAAACAAACAAACAAGTATAAGGGCTGGGCAGGGCAGTGACTTAGGGTACTTCATTAAATTGCAGTTGCCATTTTACATTGGCCGTTTATTTTGAAAGTGGCGTAAGTCTCTTTTTTAAATCGAAATATGTAAGGGTTTGCGTTTTAAGATGTATAAAAATATTGATTTCAACTTTCCAATCGTCAGATAACCAATAAACGAAGGTTTATTGGTATTTGTTATCTGAGGATTGAAATTTCTTTTAAAATGAAGAGATATCGTTAAATTCTAACTAATGTCATCACTAACTTGATTTTTTTAAAAAGTGACTTATGCCACTTTCAAAATAAACGGCTCACATTGTAACCGCCAGTGTGGTTTTAAAATGGTGCAACGAACACAAATGGTGTTGAATGTTTCTTTGCTCTATTTTCGGAGTACGCCTGAATGTCGACGACAAAGTTTTATATTACGATTTTCGGGTTTTATAAATTATAACACTTACTTTCAAAATAACTCGCGGGTTAATAAACCGTTTTAACGGAGCTTAAATAATTGCCTATTCGGTTGGTTACCGGTAAGACAATTAATAATTTCCCCAATGAATTTACCGGGCTAAATAATTGTGGCAAGTTGCTCGTACTTCCATTTCCATTTTGGTTACTCAGTAGAAAACATCAAAAAAATACAAAATCGTACAAGTATCGGAAAAGGTGAACATAATTGGTCGCACTACTGAGTCGGGTGCTGCAAACTGTGACAATTTAGTTTTTTTGGTTGCTGTCACATATTGACGAGGTAAGCGCATTTATTAAATAATCTGATCATTCTCCATAGTGCGGTGTCTCGTGTGATTCTAACGATTCTATTTTGTTTTGTCTCTTTGAATGGTTTTGTGATTAGCCGGTTTGTATTGGAGAAGTTATCCGATTATCGTGACGCAACTTCCCTAAGCGGTACCACCTGGTTCGCACCTCTTTGGGGCGCGGCCTCAAGCCGGCTCGAAATCTTGGTGAATAAATTCAAAAAAAATAGGCGAAATAGAGGCGACAACACCTGCACATAAGCACAATACGTGATTGTGCCGAAATTCCAAGACACCGGTAAATAAACAATCAAAATTATCGAAGAAAAAAAGAAATCATACCGTTCACCGAAATTAGTGATTATACATACAAATCCGATACCACGTCATCGTTCAACTCCAGCTGAGTGTTGTTGTACACCACCACATGCGAGAGGATTAGGTATTGCTGGATTACAGTTTTTTTGTGCGTCGATCGAAGACCGGCAAATACAACAACGCTATACGGAGTAGTGTAAATCTAAATTTTGGTTAGGATGGTGGTTTATTGAAAAAAAAAAAATTCTTAGCCATATTTGTTTCAATAGACTTAAAATTGTCAGAATTAAAAAAATATATATATATATTTGTTAATCTTAAAGTAAAGTTAAATTGCATGCCATTTTTTTTAATATTAATTAGTGTTTGTTAGTTTAGTTTAGTGAATTCGTGTGGTGTGAAACATGATTCTTTGAAAAAAAAGGAAAACAAAAAAAAAAGAAAAAAAGAAGGAAAAATTACGAAACGTAAATGGTTAAATGGTATATAAATAATTTAAAAATAATAAATACAAATTAAATAAAACTATAAGCATAGGGGTATTCGCAGAGATCGTATACTCTAGGTTCCAGCACGACACACCAGAGCTCTCGTGGGACGTGATCTAGGAAAAATCGGGTGAGTTTTTCTGCAAATTAATTTTTCATATTATCTCCATTTGCTTTAACCATAATTATATTATTTATATACGTACATATATACCTTATAACTTCGTTCAAAAGATAAAAACAAAAGTTGTACACCCACACGATAAGGGAAATAATTTTCAATGTACTATTTATACGCTTAATTTTCTTATATATTAATACAAATATTCAATGCATTATAATATAACTCAGTTTGGTGTTTTATGAATTGTGTATAGTTTTCTTTTCTACGTTGGTTATTTTTTTGGGTCGGCTGATCCATAATGAATAAAATGATTTGCTGATTTGTTAGCTATATTGGGGAAGTGATGAGTTTCCGTCGAAGGCAAACGTTGGGTGGCTGTGATATATAGTGAGCATAGTGATACTGTATACGCACATGATGAAGTTGGGACGCCTATATCGGTCGCACAGAAAACCCTACCCACTGAAGCACCCGGAGGTTGAAAAAAAAACCAATACACCATGTGCAAAGCGACCAAGGGTGGTTACAACATGTTGATGTCTATTTTTCAAAAGGAAACTGAAAGATAGATAGGAGGGTGTAATGGAACCACAAACATTTTATGAATGCCATACAAATTATTCCCTCAACGACCTTCTGACCGTATTGCGGACAAAATGTCGTCGAGAGAATACTTTTATGACATACATCATTACAAATATAAACATTAAAGTGCATGGCATACAATTTTGAATTTATATGCTAATATTTTCGAGGTGCGAGGTGACTTTCATCTTTAGGGGTTGCTTTGTAATTGGTAACATGTGGCCCACAAATCATTTAACTTATTTCAATGCAACACATACCATTTTCCGGTACACCGTATACAATAAAAACTTAAAGCCATACAATAATTACATGTCAAATTTTATGGTTCAATAAATAGTAAAGTTTATTGTGGTTTGAATTTTTTTTAAATGAATAAAATTCATTGTATTTAATAGTTATGGATTTTAGTTCATTAAATAGAGTACGTGCTCTCTATACGAGCGAATGGATTGATACAGTTCATGATTACAAGTAACATAAGTTTGATTTTTTCTTTAGTTCTTTCTTAGAAACATGGCCTTGTTAAGATATTTAGAGGAATAAAAGAAACTTTAAAAAAAAATTAATTTATTACTATATACACATATTATTTTTGGCCATGATCAATTAATGCCATTTCATTTCAATTTTAAGCATTTTTTGTATATTCATTGGTGATATGACTAAGTTTTTAAAATATGTTCGCGCAAAAAATTTAGACATATACACTATATAAACATTCTTTCTTCCTTTAGGGCTATATGCACATAAGTTTGTTGGTTTTATTCGAAGGCCTATTTATAGTATACAGATAGACATGTAATGTTAATTAGATTTGATTTGTGCGCTTAATCAATTTTTATTGTCTACAACGAAATTTTATTTTAATCATATATATGATGACATAAATTTTTACTTGATTATATATGATTGAATTGTCTGTTTTGAAGTATATTCTTCCTTGTGTTTTAGAGGTTGCACGATATCTTTACTTTCAATTCTAATTTTAATTTTTTAACGACATATCACAACTCTTATCGATTTACAACATAATTTAGCAGAAAATTTTATATTTTTGTCTGTATGTGAAAGGAAGGAGGTCTATATAATTATGGTTCTAATGCATTAAAATAAATAACCTTCGTCTAAATAAACGGCATCTTGTCCAATTTAAATGATTTTTGACCAAAAAAGGATTTTCACCTACAAGGTTAGCAATTTGTTATTCTATTTATAAATTGAAAGAGACGATGAGGAGGTTTCTTTCCAAAAATTATTACGATCAAATAAATTTCATGAAGGTTGAGATGAACAAAATTAAGATTGTTTGATTGATTAGTTGTGATATCGTGTGTAGGTAATAAATAATATTATTTTTTATGCTTTTTGAAAGTTAGAAATTTTTAAGAACTCTTAAGATGATTACAAAATATGTGTATTTAAATGTAGTTGGTGGTCGTTTTTACTATATAAGATATGTAGAATTGATTTTATGCCAATCAATCATTATTATTACAATTTTTTATTTTTAATGGTTTGCAAAACCATCCAAGTACAAATTCATATTATGCCACTATTTATTTCGATAATAACTTTATATAAATTAAATGAAAATATAAACAACAATATCGTATAAGACATGCAATTTGTTCATTATCAGATAATTTTATACCTGGATATGCATAATGCATATATTTTCCACTCTGTAATGATCGCATATACCCACAAATTTTCATTCAACCGTTAAGCAAAATTATAATTTTGACAGTGAAAAATTGAAAACGATTAATTTTCTTATTATGCGGTGGGCTTGTACCCAAATATAAAAGATTATAGAGTGATTATAATTTTTTTTCATCTGAGTTTTGGAAAATTGGACAAAACGAAATAATAACATAATCTCTTTATTGGAAATCACAAACCAATTATACTCATATATGTTTTCGAATTGTGCTCGATTTAATTTGACGACCGAAGCAAATTGTAACCCCATAGCATTTATTCCATCTAGGGATTTAATTAAAATATTACTTTACTTATTAATATCCGCCAAGGCGATAATTTAAAAAAATACCTATGTCGCACTTTTATAAAATTTTTGAGAATTATGGATTTTTGTGGCCGAAGTTTTAAACAAACTTAAAAATGAATTATAAATAAAACTGCAGAAATATTAAACGCTTAAAAATTATAAAGGCGTTTAGATCACGTTAAGTGCTTTTTTAATTAAGATACATTTAAATCGTGGTATTTAACTGAGAATTATTGAGATTATATACATTGCGCTTTTACTTAGCAAAATTATGAAATTGGAATCGATTTTGTAACAGTGATGAAGCTATTCGTGGTATAATGTGAATCTTCAAAGTTTCAAAGTTTAATGGTTTAAAGAATAAATACCTTCTATAAGAAAGTTAAAAGTTTGCTTTGCTCGGCTAGATCATTTTTATTTAGCTTTTCATTAACTTTCAGTATTGTATTGCGAAAACTATTTAAAAACCACTCGTCTTAGTGGAATCTTCATAAATTTGGCTTGGTATACGAAAGAAATTTTAATAACCGAATAATAATCTAAATCTGTTCTCTCATAATGTAACATCAAGTTTTAAAATTTACCGTTCCATTAAAGTTAGTTAAAGGTATATGCCTTAAAATAAATATTTTCAAAGTTTTAGGAGCTTTAATTAACAAAATGTTTAAATCGTAACCAAATTAACTTCTAAATTTCCATTTGAACAGTCAATGTAATACTTAAAGTTTTTGGATTCGAAACAGTGTGATTTTGCCTTAAGCTCATATTTGACTCATAGAACAAGTTTATGTCGACTCGACGTAGCCGGGCTAACACATTTTTTTAATACGTTTATTTTGGAAAATTTAAAAGAATTATTTAATTTTTTTAAGATTTCTGCATTTTTATTGCGTTAGCAACCTCCTCGTTTAGAGTTAAGACCAATCTAAGCATCATCATTAGATATAAGTTGATCCAGTGAAACCACAACGATTCCTTCTTTGAGGAATTATATTAAGTTTTGTTTGCAGTCGATTTTTTGAAATCTTGCAAGATGGTTTGTTTTAGTAGAAACAATATCTTGATTGAGTCAGCTCAAGATTTGAGAAATACTGCTGGTGGTCAAATAATTATATAGACTTGATTGATGCATGCAATGTTTTGACTGATTGTAAAACAAAAACTAAACCAACAAATGTTGAGATTACTTTAAACCATTTAATATTAACAGCCAACTTTTCAGCTTTATAAACTAACTGTTGGCGGTTAAATGATTTTATTTGATACGAAACACAGATTATAGGACCATTGCTCACATTTATATTGAACTGTTTAAACTGATATCATAATGCAACTTAAAACTTCCATATTTCTTGCTCTTTATTTTAGAATCTAGATAATGAAAGCTTTATGATATTTAAAATCTTGAGTTCTCTATTAGCACAGTAATAACTAGTTTAACAGGTAAAATTATGAAAAATGGAAACTAACTAGAGTAAACATATTTATACATCCCGATATTTTTGATATCTATCGATAAATTGAAAACTATTTTAGCCATGCTTTGACACGTCACTAAGCACACCTTTTTTGAAAATTCCTGAACTGCAATACAACCTTTTAGTCTGATGCTCAATCCTCTCTAAATAAAACTTTGAGCTCTAAATGTAGCTTAGTAAAGTAAATTATTAAGTATATTAAGTACTAATATTTATTTCGACTTCACAAAAATTCAGAGCTCCAAATAGTTCAAATATTTAAAGCTTTCAGAGGTTTAACTATAATAAAATGATTTAAATATACTATTTCGGACTACTCAACTAGCAATTTAATCTTAATTCAACTAAGCTTTTAACTTTAATCAAAACTAAGAAATTAGAGTTAGCACTATTAGGAAAAATTATAAAAGTTTCCAAAAATTTAAAAGTGTACAGAAACTTTAAGCCGGTGTCGCATTGCCTAAAGCTTTGAAGCTTCGATTGGTTGGTACGGAGTTCGAATCCAGGTAGAGAGGGGCAGAATGAAAATTAAATTTTTTATCATCTGAGTTCGATCAGTGTTGCAAAAGAAAGCAAATATATCTTCCTGTTGAAGTGTGGTACAGGACCGTATTAATATAGACTAATTTGTCAATAAACTATACGAATCATATCCATATTTCAAAAGTTTTTGTTAGATAAACAATTTAAAAATAAATTTTAGGTTATCAGGCACAAAATGCTTCCATGGTAATATACTCATGGTAAATATTTAAATCAAATCGTTCTGCAAACTACTACGAGAGAACTACTCCCGAGGGGTGCCGCAAAAGTTTTTAGGAAAAGTAATAAAAAATTAAAATTTTTCATCAAAAATTGCTTTATTGCCTTTCAAAATATTCGCCTTTAAGATCTATGCAGTTTTGCATACGCTCAAATAATTTTTCGAAACACTATTGCCAGTCCAAAGATGATAGCTCCATGGTTTTTGAACGCTTCAATCGCTGCTTCAGGCAATAAAAATTGTTGTCCACGCATCTTATCTTTGATTTTTAGAAACAGGAAGAAGTCATTAGGTGATAGGTCCGGGCTGTAAGGTGGATGGCTCATCAATTCGATCGTTTGATTGCTCAAATACCAGCTTGTTTGAGGTGATCTGTGTGAGCTCGTATTATCGTGATGTAAAATAATTCGCCGTTTTGGGTTGTTTTCTCTCAATTTGTTGAAAACCTCGGGTAAATAAATGGTCGTATACGAAGCTGAATTGATTGTCTTTTGATTTTCAAGAGTCATAGTAGCCACATAACCGGGTTTCGTGAAGAAACACGCTATCATTGGCTTCCCAATGAGCTCGCACAATTTGTTTTGGTTTTTCTTTCAATTGGAAGACCCAAACAGTCGTTTGCCCTTTTATTTCCGGCTCATACGCATAGATCTGTGACTTGTCACATATCATTGTATACGTTTTTGGAAGTACCTCCAACGAATTTGTCAAGCATTTGGTGGCACCAATTGACACTTTTAATTATACCTTTAAATGTTCATGTAACATCGTATGTATGTTGGTGCTACTAATGTCTAAGCATGCCTAAATTTCGCGTAAAGTTACATGCCGATCCTCTTCAATCAGTTTTCTTACAGCATGGATGTTTTCTGGCACAACAAGTGTTTTTGAACGACCTTCACGAGGCTCATCTTTGAGTGAACGTTGTTCACGTTTAAATTCATTGTACCAGTGTACAGTGTATTATAAACACTACCCAAGGCTACTCTTCGTGAAAAATCATCACACGAAAATTTTTACTCCAGATAATTCAATTTTTCAAGGAAATAAGAAACAATGTTGCGATACGAACTGATGACTTATGAGAAACATCCAAAAATTTTACTTTTTTTGACTGACATAGAGATTTGCATCGGAAAACACTAGTATTACCATTTTACGTAATTTAATTTATTTTATTTATGTAAGTTCAATTCCTGTTCTAATAGAAATCTAGACCAAACGTAACTAAGTGGCCTACTGTTGAGTAATTATTTAGCCGGACTGAAGTTTTGAACTATTTTTCGTAGAGTTTCTGTTTTTCATAATATTTAGCATAGCTGTTCTAGTCCATTTTATGAAATATCCTGATTTTTAAAAATTTTAATGAAATAAATAATATTCTTCTTAGTTATTAAAGGTTTTACTCTTTCTTTTGCTTTTGTAGCTCAGACAGCCCTTTTTTATTGCTCCTGAATATGTTGTATAATAATTTCGGAAGCAAATATGAATAGATTCCTTTTTTATCAATCTTTTTTTAGAAATATCTTAACTTTGGTTAAAACATAAAAATACTACATTGCAGTATTTGGGACTTTGAAAACTGTGAAACAAATAAAAATGTGTAGGGAAATTGAACACCGTTAAAGTGAAAGTGATATGCCACCGTATTGATACTGATACTTAGTCACATAACGAATTTGTGGAAAATGATGCAAACGAACAATATCAAAACAGAAATAAGAGAATAATTCCTGCATAGAAATTTGAAAATAAACCTTGAAATTGTTTATGGCTTTGTAACCGCAATATAACTTTTCTCAAAGAAAGAATGCGATTTAAAGTTGGTACAAGCTTAATAATTATCATAAGAAAACAATTTCTTAAGTGGTTGTTTCGAGTTTGTGCTATCAAAAGACTACCACCCAATAAATAACACCAAATGACCAAAATATCAGTTTCTTGAATATTTTCTTAGGCTTTAAGCAACGGGTGGCTATGCAATTGTTGTTCAATAAAAGATATGAAGGACCACTGTGGACATACTCCATGTTACAAAATAATTGACTCCCACGCTTACACTTTCAGCAACCTTCAAAAGATACTTGTCAAAAATGCGACTATTTGGAAATAAAAACAAACCAATCTACATCAGATGAAGAAAAGTATGCGACTGAAGTGGAACACGAAGAACACTTGCGAAATGCAAAAAAATGCCCGTAATAGTATGGCTAATGATCGATTAAGAGATTCAGATGAAATGTATACGTGTTTATTTTTGATTTAGGAACAGCATTATCATTTTAAAAATTCTCAATTTTCTAATCCTGGTCTAATCGTGGGGATCACAAGAAGTTCGTGTACAGGACAAAATCGAAATATACAAACTGTATTAGGTTTACTGAAGTTGATTCAGAGTGAATGCATAAAATCTGAACCAGTTGAGTTTAAACGTTTATTAATTGGACACAGATATTTGCCTAATGGCACTGTTTTTTAGTTATAGAAACTCATGCAAAAAATTATAATCCTGGCGACTGGTATCACATAATTCAAAACTGAAAAAAAAACCTTCTAGCGTTGTCGAATTGAATCAACAAGGTTTCCTTTCCACAAAGCCATTGGAGATGCTATTACCAACAGGAAACAATCAACAAGCGAACTAACAGTCAATTGTCTTACTATGCGATGGATAAATCTAGAAAGAACAAACCGATGTAGCACTAAGATAAAACATAATATTGACGAGGATGATCCTTTTCATGTATAATTGACATAAAAAAGTAAAAATAGGCATGCGAGCAATTTTAAAAAATATACATCAACGAAATTAACTAGTTAACATTAATCAAAAGTGCAACTACACAAATTAACAAAACATGATAATAATTATGCCGTACTTTCGACAAATGTTTTTCCAAAAATTCAAAGTAAAAAAAGTTTACGATTGAAAACGTGGATGTCTAGCAAAATCTGAATAGTCCAGCATTTTAGGCTTGGTATCATGATCTATTTGTAATAAGTGGCATATCGACCCTCGAGGGACTAGCTAATAATTTTTAGTAATAGAGAATATCAGAAAGTGTCCATTGAATCGCGTTGGTTAAATGAAGAAATGAATACTACAACAATTTACGCTTGGTTTCATAATTTATTTGTGATATGCGGTATATCGATGCGACCCTCGGGAAATTTGCTATCAGTTTTTCAGTCGTTGAGAATATCAGAAAGTGAAAACTGAATCGTGGAGGTGTTTGATGGCCATTAACACATAATTCTGAAGGTGAATACTCTAGCATTTTTAGATTTTTTGCATTTACCATTTTTAATGGTCATCAAACAACCACGTTTTTGTTCGTAAACTTTTTTTTACTTTGAGCTTTTGGAAATTTTTTTTTTGAAAGTTCTTTGCGCTGAATATTTATTTTTTTTTTATTTTAAAATTTACTTATTCGTATTTATTTTGTAATTCTTCGTACATTTTTTTAACCATTACCTATTGTTTTTAGGTTTAAGAAGTGTGATATAATTTAAAAAAATTTATAGTATGAACTCTGTCATATTTGTGATGATGAATTTATTAAAGTATATATACCTTCTATTGGAGACACAAACAATTTTGCTGGACATCAAGAACAACATGTTGAGATCAAAAGTTAGATTTCGATAACACGGAAGATAAAGATGTTTGTTGTCATGATAAATAATTACATTTTTATTTACACATATTATACATATTATCAAATCAATAAAATCAAATTTTTAATTAATGTTCTTAGAAAATTTCTCAATTTTTGTTTTCTGGACTGAATCGCATTGGCATCTGTAATATTTTCACCTAAGGTACCTAATTCAAAATAGTTAAATTATTTATTTTGAAATCCAAAGCTTTCAGCTAAGTTATTTAAATTTTAAAGACGTGAAAACCAGAACCAAAACGCTTCATGAAATTATTCAGTGGAATTAGCTGCGTTTTTGTGGAAAACAATCGCGTTGAGTTCGCGATAGCATTTTTCAAATTTGTCCAATTTATAATTAAAATTACAGTTGCTCTCTATAGTTCTGTATAATAAAGGAACTGTTCAGAACTACACAGAGCAACGATATTACAAGAAAACTATAGAAATTTGATGATGTTTTTTTATTATACTTAGGTTAGTATTAAATCTAAGTTATTTAATTAAAAAAATTAAAGTTTTAATTATAAATTGGACAAATTTGAAAAACGCTATCGCGAACTCAACGCGGTTTTTTTTATAAAAGCGCAGCTTTTATTTAAAAAGCTAACATACAACAAATAAGCCAAATGTGAAAATAACAAAAACAAAATGATTAATGATACTGTTTAATAATAAACTAACCCTTGAATGCCGAGTTATAACAAACTGTTTAATAATATTGTTACTTCATAATTTAATATGAGATGATGCGCGACCGATAACAATAAACAGTGTAAATTAAATCCCTCCACTATATATAGAAAGTTCGTTAAGTATTTTTTTTTAATAATAATTTTAATTAAAAGTACTATATAATTTTCTCTTAATAATATTTTTTACTTAAATAATATTAATATAATAATAAGTGGTAATAATTTCCAATCAAGATCAAATTACTTTAAGAAGTTAAGGAAATTAAGTATACGTAAGTGAAACAAAATCATAAAAATTCCAATCTGTTTAGTGTGTATCTGTATATATTTACAATGTACCAGATGGTAGATTTTTATTTTTTTGATATTAATATTAATAATAATAATTAATTAAGTGCTAAAATGTATCTTGTCCGTTTATTAATTTTTTTTTTGTAAGTTATAATGGGGCCTACATAGCGATATACATTTCACTTTATAAATGAGCGTGTGCGCGCTTTAGCCACAACGCCGCATGAGAAGAGTACGGAAATATATTGATAAATTACGCCAATGGGTCGTAATTCTTCTAATTGTTTTCTTGTTAAGTGTGTTACGTTGCACGAGAGCGCAATATATAATAAAAATTCTTATGGGTGAAATGGAAAATATTTATGCTTTTCTTCTTTAATTTAATTTAATTTGTATTTTAACATTATATGCTGTATTGTGAAGGAAACATGAAACAGATAAAAGCCAAACGTTAATCATATAGAAGATAATTTATGTTATTAGTACCATTATATATTAACTATGAATATATCTATAGATAAGATGATTAAATTTAAAGATATAAAATAAGTATATACTCTTTTCTCGTCTTGTGTGCTATAATGAATATATACGATAGACTTTATGCGAGTATAAGCGAGGAACCTGATATTTTGATGGTTTGGGCCGATAATACATAAGATTTACTATTGTGTTTTATTTAGAAATATTTTTTATTAAGTCTCAAACATAACAATTATTTTAAATTAAATTAGCTTTCAATTGTTATTAAAGTGATTAAATTGTTTCTGTATATATTATTTGATGCTGTACCGATGAAGTTACAGCTTGAGCGGATTACGTTTCTTTCGAAACGGAATTGTGGTGAAATTTAATCAAACACTTTGAATTCATATTAATCTTTGAAACGATTAAAATACCTAATTTTGTTTGGTCTATTTCTGGTACGAGTCAGGAAAATAATTCAACTAAGGTTCTTTCGCAATATAAAGAAACTGCTGTAAAATTTAGATGCTAGAAAAGGACGTGATAGTTATTTAAATGCAATGGACAACTAAATTGGAAGTTAATGAAAATGAATGTCTACCATATAAGAGATCTGATATTTGTTTTATGTAATTTTTATATTAATAAATTATTGGTAAAATCTAGAAAAATATTAACATGGGAGAAACTCGTTTGAGGAAGGAATGTGAATATTATATTGTGCTGCATGCATTTTTTTTCGACTAAATGCTAAATTAAGTTTTAATTAAAAATTTTATTATATGCTACAAAATGCTAAATTAAATTTTAATTAAACATTTTATTATATTGTTTCTGTTTTATTATTGTTTAAAATCGTATAGGAAGGTTGTGATAAAAATATTTTTTTGATGAAACCGAAAAGCTGAATCCTGCCAAGGACGACTATATACTAAAAATCACAAACTTTTTGAAGTGCGTGACTCCCCATTAAACCCACAAGGTCTATCTATATACCACGACAATTTATTAATAAGGTGTTCGATAATGGCCTTACTGAATAAAACCGGTTTTCATCTTAACGGGAAGTTAACATATACTCATCAACTCAATCAAATTTGGTTAAAATTGATTGAATAAAAATCAAGTTGATCTCTAGTTCAAAACATCGTATATAAACTAAAAACAGTGTATTTCGATACTTTAGAGCACAGAGGTATAATGCTGGTGTTTTAACTATATTTTACAAATTTTATTGTATAGTAGTTGCTCTTCTGAAACCAGCGCTCTAATTGAAACTGCTACTGTTAGTAGGACTATAAATACTCGTTTTAGTTCTAGGCAACAAATAGGTTTGCTTTAAAACATTTCTATTGTAAAACCCTACATTCATCTGTTTTCCCAGATTGACCTTGACCTGAAGCCAGTTAGGTGACACTGTATACTGAGAGATCTTTAATTCATTGAATTTTATTAAGCAATCGACTTCTTAGCCAACGTAATGCTTTAATTTCAATGTATAAGTGGAATCTCAAAAAATAAATTGAGACCAACTGCAAACATGTGGTATTTGATAAGTTTTTCATCACTTGCCATCAGCCTTTAAATTTTCAATAAAAGGGCTATGCTGGAATATCATAAATAAGATTATATTTCAAAACGCAATGACTTGCTTACGGATTAAACATCAATAACTATTTGTATCAATTTTAACGCCGCGTATAATGGATTATGTCGCTGATCTTATATCCTAACAGTTTTAGGTAAATACATTTTAATATTGTTCTCGAGCTGAAGCGATTTCTACTAATCGAAGAAACTTACGTTGTCTCAAAGATTCACCCGTTATACCGGATGATTCTATAACTTAAAAAAATAAACGACACGTATTAAAATGTTAGGATACTGTGGACTAAGTCCCTTAAATTATTTATAATAGTCTAGTGCTTGCTCATCACAGATTAGTAACTTTAAAAATAATTGAAATAGACAAACCAATCCGGTGTTTCCGTCTGACATCATTTAAAGCTTAGGGGCAAAAATTAGCTTGGTCTTATTGATGGAAGCAATCTCTTTCATCTGCAGTCTATGAATGTTTTGAACAATCTGTTTCTTACACTAACCATAAAAATATATTAATCAGTTTGGTAAATTTTTTAGTGAACCTTCTTTAATCAACCCTGATGAGACTAACTTAAATTATTTGAAGTACATGAATAATTATCGCCAAACATCTGTCAACTCGATTCTAACCGATTACGATACTGTGGTTAGCAAGAGTGGCCAATCAAAAGAAAAGTGTTTAATTTGGTTCGATGGACTATCGTCAATTATTCTTAAATTTACATTAGTATTCTGGCGAACCCCTCACCAACCTTTTCCAAAAGTCGCTTACCACAGAAGAAGGACTTCTTTGTGGTCCCGATCCATAATAAGGTTGTAGATTGGAAATTATGTGTCAATATATTTTTACTTAAAACCATTGACTTCTTAAAACCACCATAGCTTTCTCAGAGGAAAATCAATCACCGTAAATGAAATTGATGATGTTACCACTGACTTTAGTTTAGTTTATCATTTGACAATAATTCTCAGTTAGTTTTTTTATTCAAGGTCGAGGCCATTGGTTTTCCACCTCATTTTATGCAGTGAATTAAGTCTTACCTAAAAGAGCGCAGGTATCAGGTGTCCCTTAGGTCATGTACGACAACACTATTTACTGCTTCATCAGGAGTGCCGCAAGGCAGTCATTTAGGCCTTGTATTCTTCATCCTGTTAATCAATGACGTTGAAAATGAGATTAAGCACTCAGATTTTTTTGTGTACGCCGATGCCATAACAATTTGCCGGAAAGTTTTAACTTTAGGTGTTACTAATATACTACAGCTAGAGTTAAATCTATACAAATGCCAAATAATAACGTGTTCTCGTAAACACTTACATTCATCTCGAGACTATTTTATAAACAATAATATCGTCGTAAGAGCTACTTCCGTTCGTGTTTGTGACAAATAATTGAACTATAGAGACCACAGAAATAATGTTATTAATAGGGCAAATCCTATGCCTGGTTTTGTTAAACGGTCGCTAAAAAAAATTATTTATCCTTTAGTTACCAGAACCCATTATACGACCTTCGATCGTCCTCTGCTAGAATAAGCTAGCCAGGCGTTCACATACAATGAGGTTCACATACAACGAATTGAAGCAGTTAAACGTAGATTTTAACATTTTGCATTAGGGCCCCTTCAATGAGTCCACATTTATAATTTGCCTCCATACTTGGTTCACTTGTTGTTCCATTTACAGCCGCTGAGTAAACGTCAGACTGTTGCAGACATAATCATCGTGAACTAGCTAGTTTTTGGCGGTATTGAGGTTCAAGCTATACTTGGGAAAGTCAACTTTAATAGAAATTCTCGTGATCTGAGAGCGGTGCCTGGTTTTCAAAGAACGGACTATAGTAAAAACGAGCCAATGATCTTTTGAACTACAATATTAGTAAGTGACTTTTGAAAAGTTTCTTTATGGGTAGAGTTTTAAACTTTTAAAAAAATTTTGTGTTCCATTTCCCTTTTTATTTCAATTTAATGTAATTTGTTATTTTAACTTTTTGGTATGTTTTTTATTGTTTTAGAAATAATTGTCTATCAATTTTTTATTAAGCTTTTTAATTTCCAAATTTAATCTAACCCAGCTTCAAAATGTTTGCCTTCTAGCTTCGGAGTATAGTCCTTCTGAGCAATTTACAAACTTTTTATTTTATTTTTTGCATTTTTAAATTTTAATTTTCTCGGTGGCTTACTCGCCGAAAGACTTGTGAATGTCTAATGATATTAAAAACGAACTGTCTAATTCTCTGATATTTTATTCAGATGGTTCGAGATCGCGTTCCGGAGTTGGACCTTAAATTTATTCTTTGATATTTAACTTTATGTTGTAACTATGTTTAGGTATTACAGTACGGTATTTCAGGCGGAAATCAGATGGTTCATTTTCTGTATCTTCGTGCACTGCCTGTAAGGCCGTGTTTAGACGAGTGCAATCCCTTACTCGATTCAGGATTTGTCCGAGAATGTAAATATCTTTTCAATATCAGTAGAATTGTACCACTGTAATGTGAGTGCCTGCTCATTTTGGTGATATTAAAGACACTGTGATTTTTCAACAATTTCGGGATTTTTACGCCGCAATGATGATTAAACATGATTAATTTTCTGACCTTAGTAGGCATATCAATTAATAATTGGTGTGTCCAAGGTTATTGGTCAGTATATTATAGTATACTATGTTAATGAGCCAAAATGGTCAAAATTAAGAAGTTATTTAATTAATAATACACATAAGAACAATTTAAGTAAGGCATAGCAAGAAAATTAAACAACATTTTTTCAAAAATAAAAAATAAACCTGTTTGAAAATATTATTTGAGCATTTAAATCGATTCCAAAATAAATTTATTTGCCTTACAAACTATTTGTGAGACCTAGGTGCGCGCCTAAATGCTGCATTCAATTAGCAAAGCAATTTTCTACTATAGTATGTAGGATGGCTCATGGAAAGAGATCAGTGCGGATTCTTAAAAATTATGTTACTTAGTCAAACTTAACAAACTATTGTCTATAACCGAGTTAGTAATAAAAAGAAATATTAACATTCAAATTTATACAATTTAAGTTAAACACGCTTATCGGGCTAATTTTATCAAAATACTTGTAAATGGTTCAGACAATATCAGTAAAAAATTAACCAGTCCACAAAAATTGAAATAAAGGGTGATTTTTTTGTGGTTAGGATTTTCATGCATTAGTATTTGACAGATCACGCGGGATTTCAGACAAGGTGTCAAAGAGAAAGATGCTCAGTATGCTTTGACATTTCATAATGAATAGACTTACTAACGAGCAACGCTTGCAAATAATTGAATTATATTACAAAAATCAGTGTTCGGTTCGAAAAGTGTTTCGCGATTTACGTCCGATTTATGGTCTACATAATCGACCAAGTGAGCAAACAATTAATGCGATCGTGACCAAGTTTCGCACTCAGTTTACTTTATTGGACATTAAACCAACCACACGAATGCGTACAGTGCGTACAGAAGAGAATATTGCGTCTGTTTCTGAGAGTGTTGCTGAAGACCGTGAAATGTCGATTCGTCGCCGTTCGCAGCAATTGGGTTTGTGTTATTCGACGACATGGAAGATTTTACGCAAAGATCTTGGTGTAAAACCGTATAAAATACAGCTCCTGCAAGAACTGAAGCCGAACGATCTGCCACAACGTCGAATTTTCAGTGAATGGGCCCTAGAAAAGTTGGCAGAAAATCCGCTTTTTTATCGACAAATTTTGTTCAGCGATGAGGCTCATTTCTGGTTGAATGGCTACGTAAATAAGCAAAATTGCCGCATTTGGAGTGAAGAGCAACCAGAAGCCGTTCAAGAACTGCCCATGCATCCCGAAAAATGCACTGTTTGGTGTGGTTTGTACGCTGGTGGAATCATTGGACCGTATTTTTTCAAAGATGCTGTTGGACGCAACGTTACGGTGAATGGCGATCGCTATCGTTCGATGCTAACAAACTTTTTGTTGCCAAAAATGGAAGAACTGAACTTAGTTGACATGTGGTTTCAACAAGATGGCGCTACATGCCACACAGCTCGCGATTCTATGGCCATTTTGAGGGAAAACTTCGGAGAACAATTCATCTCAAGAAATGGCCCGGTAAGTTGGGCACCAAGATCATGCGATTTGACGCCTTTAGACTATTTTTTGTGGGGCTACGTCAAGTCTAAAGTCTACAGAAATAAGCCAGCAACTATTCCAGTTTTGGAAGACAACATTTCCGAAGAAATTCGGGCTATTCCGGCCGAAATGCTCGAAAAAGTTGCCCAAAATTGGACTTTCCGAATGGACCACCTAAGACGCAGCCGCGGTCAACATTTAAATGAAATTATCTTCAAAAAGTAAATGTCATGGACCAATCTAACGTTCCAAATAAAGAACCGATGAGATTTTGCAAATTTTATGCGTTTTTTTTTAAAAAAAAGTTCTCAAGCTCTTAAAAAATCACCCGTTATAACAAAAAAATAATGATTTGCATATGCGCATATGTGCAGACTCATTTGCATATATGGCCACTCAATAAAACAATTAATAATTCTCGTGGACCTATAGAATGCCTAAAGATTTGATATTTAATATTGACTCGTCATGTTCACCAGCTCTGATCAAAATTTGAATATTAGCCGTATGTTAGAATAAACGCTATAAGCTCATTTGCATATAGTCCACCAAAATAAATTTAATGAAAATATTCAACAAAAAACCAATTATTAATTCTATGGAAATAGAAAACCTAAAGATTTGCCTTTCGATCTTGACTCGACATGATGCTCATCAGTTCTTAAAATTTTGCGATATCAGCCGTATGTTAATAGGGAAGCTATCGAGTGCCTAATGATTTGACTTTGATCCTAGGCTCGCCTTGATTTGAAAATTTGAAAATTTGAAGATTAGCTGAGTGTTACAATTTGTGATATAAGCTCATTTGCATGTGGCCCACCATATGGAATTTTAAGAAAGTACTCAATGCAAAAATTAACAATGCTCGGGAAGACTAGTCGTGATTTCCGTATAAAAAATTTGGATTTCAGTCGTATATAAGAAAATACATAAGAAAAAAAATTAGACTATTGATTTTTCACGTCATGATGTTCGCCAGCTCTAATCAGAATTTGAATACCAGTCGTATGTTATCCGCTGTAATCAAATCCTATAATACACGCTCCCATCATGGGATTTGGAACATACGACTAATACCCAAAATTTATATCACATCTGGACATCTTGACGAGATTAAATGTCAAATTTTTAGGCATTAGAGGTTAAAGAGAATTTTTTTTGAGATTTTTTTTTCAAATTTCATGTGGTGGACCAAATATTCGAATGAATTTCGAATATAAATTTTATAAAGAATTTGATAAGGCTCTCAATTAAGTAGTTGATTTAAAAATCCTGGGATTGGATGGAATCAGTATCGCCAGACTACCATTTAAACTCTTGCATGAGTGAGAAACAGAGATAGCTTTATGCACTCATTGCTCACTATTAAGTTCTTTTTTTACAAAAACGGTTAGTCGTCGTTTTTTATTAATATAATGTCTGGAAATGCATTGTATCTTGAATATTTACTTTCTAAAAATATCACATATTAGAATTTATTGATCATATGCATTTGAGGTGTTACCACTAATATTATTAGGTTGGTCAAAAGCAACGGTTTATTGCAAAAATATTGGAATAATTCTTCTTGCATGGTGGTTTAGCTCACGAATTGCAATTCAACGAACATGATAGTTTGGCCATATGTCATTGTGGATTGGTCACAAGTTATTATTATTTGGTTCTCGTTGAATGGAGGTCTATTGCGAAAAATTGGTTTAAATTGCTCGAGGATAATCATCGTGCTATTTTGGGTCTGGAATATTGTTAAAAGTTTATATTTATTACTATACATTTCAATTTAGGTGACCAAACGATCTTGATCGTTAATAAAATAAAATATTAAATTTGGGCAGCCTTCCAGAGCTAAACAGTGTTAACTCTTAAATTTTAGATCATTTGCGTCACTAAAATCAATATATCAATATGTACACCAACACACATATACCAATTTTGAATTAATCTTCAATATAAACTAGATTTTACACTCGCGATTGCAAATATATTTTAGGATTAAAAATAAATGTGTGTGTTTCGAATAAGTGTTTCATAATTTCTAGAATTTGACAAAATTATACACCATCAAGTTATTGATATCACACATTGCACACCAAGAGTCATCCAACCAGTTATTGCTTTATGAAATTTAAATTATTGTAATATAAATATTTATATTTAAGAAAACTTATAAAAAAGAAAAGCGTGATATACATAAAACATGCATATAATATAAAAAAATGCCATCAATTAATTAGAGCATAAATTTAGAGATATTTTTACATAAATAATATTTTATTTTGCATTATATTTGAGGTATACAAAGCAAAATATTTTTTATACAGCCGTACACAGTATCCGGGTGTACCCTTTACCATTTCCAAAATAATGATTAAATTTTATGAATATATATATGAAAGAATATCAAATATCATCATCAACACACTTTCAGATAAAATCGCCCTCTGCACTCTTCTGCAAGCCCCCCCCCCCCAAAAAAAATCGCTAACTAATTAAAGTTTTGTTTGATGTATATTGATTGCATCACCGTGCAGATACCATATTATCTTAAATCTATATATACAATTTTATAAAATAATTAAATATAAAAAAAATCCGCGTGCACGAAAACTTTCCTTAATTGACTTTGAATTATTGAAAATATACGAAGGAAGAAGATTGTTCACACTTAATATTTTATTGAACTCAATTCCCAAATATACACAAGCACGACGCTGATCAAGCTATATACACATTGCATACACGATGATATGGTGATGATGACAAAGACTTCTGGTTTTTCGAGTAATTATATTACATCCACCAAATTTTTTTTATCAATTTTTCAAATCTACCTCATTAGTTCGATATAGCATGTTCGGTGCAGTTTGTATGCACGCTGTGTGCGCTGAGTCCCGCAACAAAAAAATTGGTTATACAAAATAACTTTTATGTGGATATAATAATAAATCGGTTTTAATATAAAACGAAATCAAAGAATATAAATTTGGCAAAAAAGATTTTGTTCTTTTCGGTTAATTAAACTTTAGCTCATTATTTTTGCCAAATATGGAATAAGATATATTATACGACAATTTTTTTCGGTATTGTAAGTTGAAATAATAATAATAATGCAATTATTTACTAGGAATATTAAGTAGTATTGGTGCGTGCAACATTCCATGGCAGCATCGTGCAACGAAATTTAAAATACTCTTGTTAACCATTTAACTTGTTCAACAAGCACTTTATAAAGTATAAAAATAATTTATTTATTTTTGGCATAAAAGAATGCGCGCACTTGATTCACACGATTAAATTTATTTGATTAGTTTAATTTTTTGACTCACTAGACTGAGATAAATTAATAGACCTGTTAATTTTATTCAAACTAAATTTATTTCGAGCTACTTAAAATAATGTGTGCTTTACGGTAATTTGCCTTAAGTCACAATTATACTTCATATGTATATACAAACAAATTTGAATAATCTGCAAGATATTTTTCATCACAGCATTATTCTTCGATGTAGCGTGTGGTCAAAAATTAAAATAAATATTCCAAATGCAAAATTAATTGAAATATTCAATAAAATCATGACTTACGAAATACGAGGGCGGTTTGATATGTTTTAAGCCTAAACGTTTAGATAAAGGTGGAATTAAACCGATTTACGTCAAGATCAATAACAAACAAAATATACTTACATAGTGAGATTTAAAAATACCCGAACCTTTTATATTAGGATTAAATAAATTTTTAGAATTGAGAATGAATTAAATTTATTTGTTTTTCGAGTAAAACATTGTAATTTAAATTATTGGAATTTAAATTATTGTTTCATATCGAATAGGTACATAATATAATTATTAAGATTTGATATCATATGGGAACTTTCAGATTTCGGTTTTATAAAAAATTTGGCAATTTTTTTGTCAAAACTTGTTATTGTTTTGAAAATGCGCAGATTGTTAATATTAGTGAGATTAGGATTCAAAATTAATATTTTAAGTAAAATTTTATATCGGATTTCAGTATTTTATTGGTCAAAAATAATTGTTGGAAAAGACATACACAAAGCGTAAACTTAAAGCAAAGGAATAGTCTTGTACGTCAAAATTAGAATGGCCCAGACCTTTACAGTAAGCATACATTGAAAATATTTGTTATTCGTAATTTAAATAATT
Source organism: Nephrotoma guestfalica (assembly GCA_963691935.1). Classification (NCBI taxonomy): domain Eukaryota; kingdom Metazoa; phylum Arthropoda; class Insecta; order Diptera; family Tipulidae; genus Nephrotoma; species Nephrotoma guestfalica. The sequence goes on along the minus strand of OY829914.1, from coordinate 78,884,011 downwards.
CTATATTCATTATAGGATAATGCCTTTTTGTAAAAAGTTGTTGTTGTCAACACTGCCATGCATGACCAAACTTCAAACCCTAAGCGAGAATAGAATATTCAGAAGAAAGTTACTAAATTAACTGACTATTATTGTCTAAATGAATCAGATAACCAATAACAAAACTTAACATGCTTAAAACGCTAATTTAAATTTATGGTTCTATATTAAATTGCATATATGTCATTGTAAATATTTTTTGTCAAAAATAGATGGTATATCACAGTAGCTAGAGATGACCAAAAGGATAAACATTAAGCCCATATCGAACACACATGTTATTTAAGAATTCGAGGTAAAATAATTCAAACTATTGTTTTATGTCGAATTTCTAGTAAATTAAAAGCAAAATATAATTATTTAAAGCGATTAGAATCATTATTTTAAAATCCATGCTCAACAATAAGACGAAGATATTATTTTTAATAAGTTTTGGAATCTCAAATAATTTGTTATTCTTGCCAGAAATGACTATTCTGAAACATGTAAATGTACGGGATAAATGAAAATTCCCGGTATTTTAGAATTCGAGCTAACATATTTTAAATCGTTATTTTATATGAAATTTTAAATGAATTATAGAAAAATAACAGTTCTCCCAGAAAATATAAAAACCCATTGAGTAAGTCTAGCCCACAATTTAAATAAAAACTACGAACTATTGAGATGCGCATGAGATGTGAATTTAATTTTGAAATCAACCTTAAATAAACAAAACCAAATTTAACATTTGTCATTTTAACTACAAAGTGTTAAAATAAATGAGTTTGCTTACAACTTTGGCAAAGTTGGAGCCAATGTATTCGTTTTGTGTAGTCGTCAATCCCAACTAGGGTAATATATGAATCCTCTAAATCGTAGTTTAACATTTTACTAATAGAAATAATCGTATCGAAAACTGGAATAAAATTTATCTAGCTTGTGTATAATCCACCTGAATCCATTGCTGTTTTGAAAATATTATTGATTAACTTCTGCATATATTTGCTTTTCAGACTTTATCTTTGTTTGGCTTTATAAATATACGATATGATCCCTTCTGATCGTGCAACCATTCAGTTTAAAAATATACGTCAAAATATACTTCTTTCAAAACTGTTCCACATTGTTACATTTTGGTACTATAGAAATCAAACAAATTAAATTGAACAAATCAACTTTTAGTAAAGGGAGGTAGATTAAAATTTATGCTTCAAACATGTTTTACACTTAAATATTTGTATATGAACAAATACAAAATATTGTAAAATGGCCCAAATTGGCTTAAATAATTTTATTCAGAGCGCTACAAACGATCCAACTTGTCGAACCAACCGTCGATACCAATTAATATGTTATCTTCTTTATCTAAATCCTTTGAAATTATTTTGAAAAGCCAATTGTTTCATTAGTTCATTAGTTGAAATTAATGGAATAATGGGTCTTTTTGTCTATTACAATAGATTTCAGGTTTTCAAAATTTCATCTTCCTGCAGATTAGAAAATTTCGTATTCAGGATTTATTTGTTAAATGGAACCATTTCATGATGGAGATATTCATCCACATTTTTGACAAATTTCAACCCAAGTTGTTATATGGTATGTACCGTAATGATATGTGTCGATTTGCGCGGAAAATGAAATAATCAGAAAAGTTTATATTACAATATTTTTAGTTGTTTTAGTGCGCAAAACATAAATGACGGGCACCTGCATTAAAAGTAGAGTTTTACATACAGTTTAATTTTTAATCTAAAGGCAGAACCAGCAAATATCGTTGCACTACAATGACATTTTCATGACGCAGTGAACTGTTAAAGCTATGAAAGTTTTTCAAACAATCCTAATAACTGCGAATTTTTTTTGAAAGGCTCGAAAGGTATTTCTGGCATTACAAATACAGTAGTGAAAAAAGATCAGGAAAAACAACTGTCGATTGATTATAAATACATGAATTTGTCGCCCAAATGTAAATACTTGGTTGTGCATAACCTTTTGGTAGCCCTATCTGTATGCCGCCCATGTTGTACAAGAAAAGCTTCAAACTTGTCAATGACCATATAATTATTCGGAATTCGTTTCGATGGTGTCCGTGACATCAGGAACATTGCAAAGGGAATTTATTATCTTCAAAGATTTTACTTGATTTTGATTAGAATCGAAATTATTAATGTCTATGAAGCTGTCCTGGATACAGAAAAATTATTTTTTGAGTTCCTATTTTACGGATATTTTGTCAAATGATTAATACGAAGTGGATTACATCGACACTTGAAGATTTGTGTGAAATGCGAGACATAATTTTATAACCCATTCCATCCAGTCCGCGAAAACTTAGTGCTAAAACATTGCTAAAATAATACTTACTAATGAAAATATAATTTATGTTGTTGATTTTGTATTTGAAAAATAAAATAATTTCAAATCACGAACTGGAATAGAATCAATTATCGTTGAGGACTTACAAATATTTTAGGCTGTATGTGTTATTGTTACTACCGATTTATTAGATTATAAACATGAATTAAAGGAAAATACACTTACGGAAATGCAAAGGACAAATTCAGGAAATTCACTCGCACTCCATGAAATAATGACGCGTTCCATGGAATTTAAAATCGAATAATTCGTTTGAATTATTCCATTTTAAATTTCACTGTGTGAAATTAAAGTTTCTTATAGGCAATCCAAACCTACTCGATTACCAATAAAAAACCTGTTCTCATTGATATTTTCACGGAACGCGAATTTTGCCCTGACCAATAAAATCTATAAATATTGTGAATAATGTCCCAATGGCTGCGATGCTCCCGAATCATTTTAGTTTGCTGTGCCTATTATAGCCTAACCAATTTAAGGATATGTCGAATTAAATTATACAGAAATTATAGGCAATTCATATGTCAGTTGACACGGATAATTTGCAAAATAAACTTAAAATATAATATTTCATCCAAACAAAATGTTACGTAAAGTTCGAATATGTTTTACGCACTTACGAAAATGAATGATAAACTAGTGACATCTGTTGAAATTTTTTTTTTCTGTTAAGTGAAGGAAATTCCCCAATTATCCAATTGTATTTCCTATTTAAATCCATAGATCGAGCAGATTTTGAAATCTGGAATTAGATCGATCTGGTCAATTAGAAACAAAAAACAGGTTTCAGATTTGGTACACCAAAAAATATTATATATCCCCCGAAATGGGAATAGAAAAACAATTGATGGTGACTGTGTGGTATTTAGCAAATACAGAAAAATTTGGGTATAATTTTTAAGTTGGAATTTATGTATCGAACTTGAACATTATAGGCCAGTGGCTAACAGGTTCAACCTTTGCAGGGCGGAAACCCTAGCAGAAAGAAACCGAGCAGCGTCGAATTTCTAGCCGGTTTCCAAAATTTCCAGGTAAGTGAATCAGATACTTATTTAATAGTTGTGTAGATTAATATACAATTATTTTATAGGAGTATAATTGGGGCAATTGATGAGTGCAACTTAAAAATTATGGCACCAAAGCAGCACCATTCCTCGTACTAAACAGAAGAGGAGATCATTATGTTGTGTTTCCACAAAAAACGACCGAAAACAATTTATAGACCGCAATTTAGGCGAAGTTGGATCAGTTCATGATGCATCTGTTTGGAACAGGGCACCAATTTATAAGAATCTGGCTAATGGGACGAAACAAATTGGTCAATGACTCCACCTGATTGGTGGCATCGCATACCCATTGACGGAATATTTGCTAACTTCTTTTAAAAATACTGGATATTTAACCGAGATACAAAACATTATAATCGCTGTTTAGCGATAAGTATAGAGTGCAAATTTATAACGCATTCGAAATTATGAAGTCTCAATTTAGGCGTTTAAAATTGATCGAAAATCGAAGATTGGATTTTATAGCTAATATTATTATGTCATGTTGCGTTCTGCATAACGTATGCAATAATTTGAATGGCGATACTGAGGTAAAAAGTGCAGAATTGGAAGATGACAACTCAGCGCCTCGAAATAGCCGAATCATCAAATACACTCTCAATCATATGAATAGGTTCACCGAAATTTTTCAATTTTTCTAAAAACGATAAAACTTTTGACGGTTTTTCAATTGTCAAACCAAAGAGTGTCAGTTTAAAAACAAAATTTTGTATTTTGAGAGACCCGCTAGCTTTTGTTTTAGATTTAAAAAAAATTATCAATAAAAAATGCGTCATTAGAACAGGTTCAGTTTTATTTTGACTTCGTTCGAGGTAAGCCATAAATATGGTTCCATTTTTTTCATAATTTCAAAAATTTATGAAAATACTTAAAATTAATTATAAAAAGTTCATTGTGGCAATAAAGTGGGCAGAGGAAATGCCTTGGGCATGGCGGAAAAATCAAAAATTGATGTTTTGCAAGAAGAAGGATATTCCGGTCGAAGTATTGGAACCAAAATAGGTCGAAGTTGCAACTTCGTCAATTCTTATCGAGCGGCAACGCATGTACCGTTGATCCTTAAATAAACGTCAAATGCTGCTATATCAGCTGTAAAAATCGCAAGTAATGTAGGGTGTTCCGCCAGAATTTCGACAGTTCGAAAGGTTATCAAACAATGCCCTTACCTAATTAGGCGAAAAATGATTAAACAATCACTATTAAATGGGAAGCATCGTTTAATATTTGCAAAGGACGTGATGAGTTGGCCTAAAAAGTAATTTTGACGGATGAAAAAAAGTTTAATTTTGATGGCCCAGACGGATTCAACTATCATTATCATATTACTTTCACTATTTGAGAAAGGAGGAACGAGTTTTATCGCCGCAACACAGCAACCCCGACTTTGCGGGTTGTGATATGGGGTGCAATCACTTATTATGAGAACATCGAACTACAATTTATAATTCATTCGAAGATCGATACCATTTTTGGACCGATGTAATGTCCAAGCTTCCAAGCAGAGCATATTGAAGTTTTGCCATGACCACCATATTCACCTGATCTAATTATTAGTGAAAAGGCAATTTGAGGACCAGGACTCGCTTATCGCAGCTATAAAGGATGACTGAAAGGACATGTCCTTAAATTACTTAACATTTTTATACAATTCAATCCCAAATAGGATTTTTGAAGTGGTTTTAAATAATGGAGGTAACACTCACTACTAAATAATAAAAATCATTGTTTCCCAAAACATAAATACTCTTTTATTTGTTGATTTTTAAGTAAACCTATCCTAATGACGCCTTTTTCATTGATAAATTATTTAAAATCAAACAAAATCTAACGGACCCTCTAATACCAAATTTTGTTCCTAAACTACGTAACCATGATGGCACTCTTTGTTTGACAATCCAAAAAAGTGTTTAAAGTTTTACCGTTTTTAAAAAATTTTAAAAATTTCGCTGAACCTATTCATATGATTGGGAGTGGAGGAGACAAATGATTTGTAATTCTTTGTAAATAACACAAATAAAACTTTATTGAAATTCCTTTTAAATTCGTCATGCCGTCGTTGTACGTCTAAAACTCGTTTCTTGTTTTTTCGACATTCTGGAGAAGAATGCGAAATATCTTTCTGACTCTCAGACTCTGAGTTGGTGGTTTACGTTAGAACTCTATTGGACCGCGATTATTAGGAGATTAATCGCTACTACAAGTCACTCAAGGCTCACCTCCGGCCTTTTAGCAAATATCGCACCCAATTAATCGTAGTATTTAAAATCCATCCTCTTGCGACCAGTACTGCTATTATTTAGCTATACAAGCTTATCTATTTTATTTAATAATTTAAATTGTGTATCACACTGTTGCTCGATTAATTTGATTCCCGACAATTTTTCTACTTTCTTTGCAATGAAATTCCGCACATCTATTTTAATTTAAAATAGAAGTCATTATACAGCCGTTTGTTAGTCAAAATTAATAAGAGTATTAATGGTTTCGTCCACTTGAGCCTGTCATTTTTTTCAACTTCTAAATCCAAAGTGTTATTTTGGATTTCGTCTTCAATTTTTGAATATACTCTATAAAACAATATGACTACTTAAAATAATTATTTCGTTATTTAATAAAATCAGTTACCTTCATTCGGATAATAATTAAAAATTCTTTCTGTTTACATTTTAATAACGTTTGCAAAAACAAACAAAACTGATGAGAATGACAGATAGATTTGAATTTGAATTACGTGAAGCTAGCTAGCTAAACTAAAACTAATCTGAGAAATCGGAATATTTTTGCAAATCAAAAAATCGATCTTATTAATCTGAAGAAAAAATAAACAGCAACAAAATTGATCAGATCGATGTTTGCTGAAATAAGAAACAATATTTTAGTAATCAGATCGATCAGATCGATTAGATCAGAAATAAAAACACGGCATAATACTATTAATTTCACCTATTTGGAGTTTAAAGGAAACCCCTAATAAAAACTGAAAAAATGGAAGATGGTGTCCTAAAAGACAATAATCAATTGTCTACGCTATTTTCGACACCAACAGGTAGACAATTCTGAAATACATCTAGCCTCACAACACTGCGTGTGAGATATGTTTCATCTCCTTGTGTTGTTGAAGTCGTATGTCCAATATAATTGATCGAACGTGTAATTTTATACAGATACCAATTTGGCCATAGATTATAGACCATTGAATTTATTTGAGCTTTTCATCTATAAAAACCGTCATATTTAGTCGTATCTTCGTGAATCTCATAACATAACGCATAATTACATTTAATCATTTCTTAGCGCTCTGATTTGTTTTGTGCGTTTCCAATTAGACTCGTTTGGTAAACATATAAAATTTTTGATTGATTGCCTCAAGTTAGGTTAATTAAATCTGAACTTTTGGGTTTGGTCAACCATCTATGGATACATGTAATTTTATGTTAGTGTAAACCTTAACATTTTTTTAAATACAACTCCGCATGCACCATGGGCACACATTACACTCACACACACAACAATTTCAATTAAGACTACATTAAATTTAATTAATACATGATGTACCAAATTTAATAAAACATGACATTTTTGTACATTGGATTCGTCTCTTATATAAATTTTATTTTGTAGGTACATACGAGACGCGAGTATGTAATCAAGATTCACGAATTATATTTTTTTTTCAGTTGTGGTGTGCTTTTATCAAAAAATTTTAATCAGCAATACACACACAATTTTATAAATGAGATTTTTAATTAACAAAACGCATTAAGATATGTACAAAACCAAAAATAAAATTAGTATATCCAAATTATATAAACAGATTCGATCAAAATCAAGATTTAGTGAAAATGTTGTAAGAACACAATCAAGATGTATTTCTTGTACATGCTCTAATAATGTATACTATATAATTGTAATCAAAACAGCAACAAAATTTCGTTTATACAAAAACCCAAAATTAAATTAAAATCAAAAAATATATATAAGTATATAGATATAAGAAACTCAAACCCGTTATATTAGACCGAAAACTACTTTAGTTCAAACGAATGAAATAACAACAAACAAACAAACAACACAAAAAAACTGAAACCTAACTACCAACAAATTTTTATTTTTTTGTATAAGAAAAATAATCAAGAATTTATAAGACTTTTTATTTTATTTTACTTTCTTACCTTACGTTAATATTTTATTCAATTGCAGGTGCATGACCCAATTCTTGGTTTTTTCTTTTTGTATTTCTTAACTATTTTTTTTCATATTATTAAAAACTATTATTTTTTGTTTCTCTAGTATTTTGTTGTATTATTTTCATCTCCTCAATAATATTATGGTATATAGCTAATCTTCATTCATCGTGAGTTCTTTTCGTGTTCTTCAAAAGTTGTGTTGTTGTGGGTAATTTAAAGCAGAAAAAAACTATTTGTTATAAAGCGCGAAAAAGTTTACTTTGAGATTTATATTTAAGGTAAGATTATAGCTACTTTATAAATTTATAAATAAAAAAATTGTTTTAAAACAATGAACTATGTACATGAACAATAGTTTAAATGCATAGTTTTGGTTAGTTTGATAGTTAATTAATATGAATTGAACTACAGTTCCGGGTTCCCAATATTACCTATTGCATTTTAGTGGATTTTCTTATCGTGATCTAGATGTGGGTATATCCTGATTTTTTATATTAGACTCAGTTTTGGAGAAACAGTTTGGTTTAATAAAATATTAAAATAAAAAGTTTTGTACTGTAAAATTCTGTAAAAAAATCTTTTTAGTTTTGAGTGTACAAAGTAATTGTATAATTTATTACAAAATGAAACAGGTTGGAAACACTTTCTCATTGAGAAGTTTCATTTCGCGTTGGACATACTAGAAGCCAAGTTGTTGCACCCGTCCCCTCAACATCACCGAACAATTTTGGTTATTCGAGAAAAATGTGATTTATGGGAAGTCGAAAATTTCCATAAAATTAAATTTTACTCGTGAAAGTAAAATGTTTTTTCGATGTCGGGAAGGTGTACATAAGCAGAGGTCAATCTTCGACAGAATGAAAATGTTCTGGTACATTTCGAGATACAGGAGTTAATCCTTGTACAACAGTTAATATATTCAAATATATTTAAAAAAATCTCATGTTTTAGTTAACGGATTGGATGCAGTTAGATAATTTCGAAAATTACAGTTTTCGATGATTACAATTGATCATAGAGGTAATGAATATGAGTTGTGGCTTTAGTAGGGAGCCCCAATACCAAAAATCATTGCCTATTTTTTGTGGCATGATAATCGGAAATACACTAAAAGCTAGAGCCACAACTAAATGCTAATTAGGCCCTAGTGTCACAAGTTAAAATCACCGTCATGTTGGAGATGATAAATAATAAACTTGAGATGTAAGAATTCTCGAATTGGTTTAATTTACCCAATAATATTACATTTAAAGTGGGCGTTGTCGCTTTACGTAGAGTATCTGACATTCAATGGAATATTTTAAAACTTCATGTAAAAGTTACCAAATTATTAAATTATACTCCTATTTTAGAGAGCGAAAATTTAATTAATTTTTAAACTAATAATTAAAAATTGTTAATAATGCAGTTTTTATATAAAAAAATACGGTTAAAATAAAACAAAAAAAAAATTCTACCAATGAATTTGTCTGCTCTCGATGAATTCAATACTAGTAAAATGATTTAACTTTATTAACTGAAGTGACACTTCTTATACCTGATGATTTAATTTATGTACCTGGTAGTCATGTATTACAGAGGTTGCTTAAGGTGATAAGAGATACCTTGATATGACCAAATTTTTCAAAGGTCGGAAGAGGACTCGAAATTTTCGATAAGTTGGTACGAAAATTAATATTTTTACGGCAGTAAAATCAGTATTATTTTCTTAATGCTTCGGCTTAACTATCAATGAATAACACGCTATTATTCGAAAAATACTTATTCATAAAATATAAAACCTTCCAAATTTTGATATGGAAAAACATCTACGGTGATCAAAAATTTGAAAGGTAAATGTGTTTCGATTGGCGATTGGCAATACACTGAAGGAAGGAATCCTGCACAATCTTAACGGCGATAAACAGCGATTTATGTACAAAAAAGAGTGCTATCAGAAAATAATTGTAAAGAACATTTCCCACAGCGTTGCTGGTGAAAAGGATCGATAGCTGTAGAAAAGAGCAGCCGTGTGGAAAACGAATGGCATACATATTAGTCACTGACAATAAAATGGGTGATTTCAAAAGTTTTTGCAAGGCCATGGGAATATCAAACGGAGAGAAGTAATGTATATGAATAACAATTAAATTTGAAAGTCCTCGGCATGAAAGATACCAGGTGTTTAAAATCTATGAAAGAGCAGAATTTAGAAAGAGCTGTTGCGATATTAGATGGCATAACCGAGACCCTAATTCGTTAAAGTTGAAAAATATCACGTGGACTGAAGTAACACTGTTGAGCAGCTGCCTGTGTGGTTTTTGGCGTCTGTAAATGGTAAGTGGAGCGATGGGTACAATGAGGAGCTATATAACTAACTTTATATAAAGTAATTGTATTATGTGAATGATTCAACAATTATAAGAATCATTGGATTTGGTGTGGATATTGAGAACTACTTATCGGTATTATTCCGAAAGTTTTGTAATTTGATAAAGTGGTGATGTTAACCGTCAAATTAATACTTATATTCTGAATCCTGAAATACGAGCCAAATTTCTAACAGAAAACAGTAAACATATGTTTAATTTTGTTTAGATTGTTTGATTTTTTGTATAACGAATTGTAAACAACTTTTGTTGAGATAAAGAGGACCAATTTGTTGAGATAAAGTTTTCCAAATATCCAAGTATTTTTGCGGTGGCTTCTGAGTTCAATAAAATTTGTTTAAACTGTGAGGCAAACGGAACTTTGCAGTGACATGTTTTAACGTCAGTTTTTGGATACTTTATCGAAGTCGTTGTCTCGACTCTCTAGAATACGAAACAGTCGTCAATTTCAGTTGAAGAACGTAAGAGAAAAAAAGAAGAGAAGACAATTTTTTCATGAAAATTCAATTTTCTTTTTATTGAAAAAGGGTCCAATAAGAAAACGAAAGATAGAACAAAAACAAAAATGAAATATCATCCCATTTATTAATTCTTTAAAACTAAAAATGAAAATTAGCTAAAATTATTGGACCATTTTTTATTTTAAATTAAGGCCCAGAATAAGTAAATGAAATTTTATCTGAAGGTAACCGCTAGTTTTATGCTATTACACGTAATGTTAATGGCTTTATAAATTAAATTTAATATTATGAACTTCAAATTTTTGGAAAAAATGCGTAAATATTACGGGTTAACCTGTCCTACATCATCTCAACAGAAAATATTAAAGTTACCCCTCAAAACAGTCCGATTTGAAGTTTCATTAAAAATATGCGAGTATTGCAGAAGTATTCTAGATACTTAAATTAGAATAGGTAGCCAAAGGATGGAAGAGAGAATGGCTTATAAATAGTGAGGGGAATCCTGCAGAATTGTTTAACTCAAATGCCAAGGGTCGAAAAGGTGTGGTTTAATAGGATACAAAATATGATTTAACATTTTTCGTTTTTTGACGGGGTCATAAATGGGAGAGCTTTATATAGTTCCTCTCATATACGACTCTGAAGCCTTGCAAGTTCGCACCTTTCCATTTCGTATTTAGATACACTGCTCCGGATACACTTACAGCGCCGCAAAATAAATAATAATAAATCATACATTTTCACCTATTAAGACAATCTCTCTCAAAATTGGTAGTTGAGTTAAGTAATTAATTAAATTCGATCAGCTATATGCTATCGAACGAAATGGTTAATAATTGCTTGGGTAAGAATTCATTAATAGTATTTTGAACTAATTATGTTCTGTAGATTTTTAAATTACTATTTTTTTCGTTAAATATGGTTAGGAACTGCGGCCCTCTACCCCTCTAGTGTTCGAACCTTTTGAACTAGTATGGAATTGTAATGTTATACAAATTTAAAAAAAATTTCTGTTGTGTTATGAAAAAAAATTAATTTGACCCAATTTTTATCGTTACGTTATGAATATTTGTATGGTTATTTGAAGCCATTTTTAATTGAGACCCCAGCCCGTTTAAAAAAAATCGGCTCGAATAATTTTAATAAAATTTTGTTGGTGGTGTTGTGTTGGAATGTCAGAAATCGTTTTGATGAGTTATGATTAAGTTAAAGTAAAGATCAAATTTCCTAGTTTTAAGGGTCCATCACCTTCTGCGTTGTTTTTTGCTTCAATGGTTTAAAACTTAATGAAAAAGATTTTTATTTTCAAAAATTTCGTTTCGGAGGTCCTGCAGTCAATCTTGTGTAACTACATATTTGATTAAATTTCTGCACGAAAGATTTGAATGAATGGAGAGTTGTCATGCAGTATCTAGCACAATGTTGAGTCATATACACCGTTGTTTTCAGTATGTTGTGCCTTATTAATTTTAGAAGCAGATTCAGAAAATTTTCAATTTAAATAAATCTAAGTTATTTCTCAATTGATATTGATAAAACTAAAACGTAATTCTAATACACATAAATTCTGAAAGAAACTCTAGAAATGGTCCTTTTTATTGAAATTATATAATTTCTCAACCGATTATGCTGGGAAATTGGTTCATACAAACCTTTCTAAGAGCTACAAAGTTTGCTCTATATATAGACGGCTTTGTTATATTTGAGAATAGGCAAAACGGCTGTGGAAGAAAAAGCTCGCTTCAAAAATTATGTGCAGCGTCAATCCATGTATAGTTAGATTTTTCAGTTTGGTGATTAGAGCAGGTACTAACAGGCTAGTACATTCCTTCTTTTCAAAAGCCGTTAGCTGTGAAAATGGAGAATTGCTCAGCACTCACCAAGGAAAATTATTTAGTCAAAGCCATACCAACATTGCTAACAACTGTTAGTAAATTTGTTTCATTTAATTTCGGGTCGTATCTCATGTTAATATGATCTGTAAAATAATTATCAATTAAAAACAAATTCCGGATTAATAATTAAATTTACAAGTTTAATTAATTCGTATTCGGTGTGTGTGTGTTCACTATGACATTTATACGTCGCTTATAACAGAGATCATCCAATTAAAAACTTTAAATCTTCATGAGAACTGTGTAAAACTCAAAGTAAATCTTCCAATTAGGAAAACAAAAAAAAATGAGTTAAATGTAATTCAAATTAGAGAATCATAAAGTCGAATGAAATCTAGATCATATGTAGTAGTTCACACAATAAATTACTGGTACACAAGATCATCAATTATGATGATCGTATATAATTGTTATCATGTCTAATGAGATCTTTCACATCAAATAAGTATACTTTGTATGAAAATAAAGTTTCTCAATTGCACGTGAGTGACAAAACATTTTTTATTATATTTAAATTATTTTTAATTATAGATTAACTTATAGTAATTTGTTAACGTATAAGAAGTATATTTGAGGCGTGGGTGGTATATTGTCAGCGGTAGCCGTTTTATATATATATATATATATATATATATATATATATATATATATATATATATATATATATATATATATATATATATATATATATATATATATATATATATATATATATATACATATATAGCTATGCATTTATCGATATCGGCATTATATAGAATGCAAGTCAGCGTGATTAACTGATTAAATCCGTGTAATGTTCACACGGTTAACTAAAGGTCGTATACTCGTGTACATGATTCATTCATCTAATCTATGATAAATGAGTATAGGTATATGGAAAATGCCCAACTTCATTATTTCATCTCGCCAATCAACAAATCCAATTTAATTCGTGTACAACGTCATTTCAAAGAATAAAGGTCATTTTATATTTGTGTTAATACCTAATACAAACTATCACGGAAAAAATAATAAATTTCCAGCAGCAGATACAACAAATTATTATTTATCATTATTAAGAAATTAGTTAGATCAACTTACCACAGCTATAGTACATCAAATATCATATTTGCGCAGCTTCCGGATATTTTGTATTTCAAAAACCGAGATAAGAGCCTAAAAGTAAACATTAAAAAGAGAAATATTTAATCTTTTGATCTTCTTACGTACGTCTTAAAACAATAATCATAAAAAAAATATTTTTCTTCACGATTTTCCATCAAAATCAATTAAACTCGACAAAACAATTTTTTTGTTTCGTTTTTGTTTTTGTATATAAAACGGATAAAATATAATAATAAAATAATTGTGACATTGAAAATTTTAAAATTTCGCCCGCGAGTTACATTTTTGTATAAGGTAATATTATACAAAACGGTAAAAACGTCGACTTAACTCGATTTTTTGTAAAGTGACAAATAATTTTTTTATTCGCCAAAATGCGCACACAAAAACTCATTTCAATATAATCATAAATTTATTTATTTTATTAAACGCAAATTTTGTTAAAAATTGTAATAAAATTTTTTTTGTCATTAAATTCGAATAATTTTTGGTGTCCATCATCAAGTTGTGTCGCTTTTAAATGTGCTTACGACAAACAAAAAAAAATAAGAAGAAATCACAATTATTATCCACCTTCAAAATTTTTTTTTTTGTAATGTAAGAGACGAACAACAACAAATACGCTTAATTTTTTGTAATTTAAATTTAATTTAATTGGAAATTATTTTTATTTTATTTTTCGGTTGACTTTTATTGACTTTGACATAATTTTTTTTCTTGTCTTAAATATTACGCTTTTAACCCTTGAAGGTAAATAATCCACTAATTACATGGTGTTTTGTTAATGCGTGATTTAGATGTCAAGTATTTTGTTTTTGTATATGGTTTGGATTAATGCACTTAGCTTAATTATTCGGATGTCAATAAATCTAGGTCACATTTTTTTAAAGAGTTATTCAATCAATGGTTTGAAGGTGTTCTTTATAAGTCTTAATCTGGAAACCACGCGGAATTATATATTTTTACATATTTACCGGACAATTACAATTTTGCATTAATAAGATCTTAATATGTTTGGTCAGAGCTCAGTGTTTTATTAAAGTTAGCATATCTGAACTAGAATATCAACTTATCTATCGATCCAAACACGAAAATAAAACGTTAAAAGTATAATTTGAGAAAGTGTGACACGAAACTACAAGCTAGTTTTATCAGCTGATTACAATGAATAATATAAATGTCCCATCTACAATCTTTCTAATTTTTGACATGCATCAACACCTTTTGAAAGAACTACTTATGTTTAAAGACATTTTTAACGGTGGGTTACATTTCCTATCCTAAAACAATTTCTAAAAATTGATCTATGGAGAACTTCACTTAAAGTGTCAGTGTTGTTCCGGACTATCACGAGATTATTTAACATTCTACACATGTAGAGAAGTAGTGAAGTAAATAAGTCGATAATTTGAAAAATTGTAACTAGAAAATATAGAATATTGATCAGACTTCGACAATTTGGAAAAATGAATGTTTATTATAGCAGCGGCCCAATTTTGTGAATTATTTTTACTTTCCGAAATAATAAATACTCTAAGCAGCTTAATTAGACAATTAGACCGCAGTTAAATCTCTGTTCACAACCAATTTATTCAACAATTTATGATATAGAATACTAGTAGCTTTATGATTACAACCGATACAATTTTGCTGATAAATACATTTTTATGATTTTTGTAAGTATTACAAACTAACCAAGGTATAAAGTTGGTCATCGCTACGTGTAAATTTATTGCACAAAGGTATAATTCCTCTAAGTCGGTAAGAAAATGTTGGTAACTATTCCAACCAATTGTGAGCCAAGATTAGGTAATTTTGTGAAATTGCTTTTACATGGAGGAAATGAAAACGTTCTTCCTTGTTACAGGTAATACAGTTTTAAAGCTTTAATTAAATGATAAAACCCATGTATTGGGTTAACAAATAGAAATGCATTCAGGCCTTATTATAATGTTATGAATATAGACTATAATCTAAATTTTCCTAATTTTATTAAATAAAGTTAGTATTACATGCACGAAGGATTATTGGTACTCAATTAGCAAAATTTAACAAAATTACCACAAAAAAGTTGAGCAACTACCTATTGTTGGAATACTGCTTTGCAAACCTAAACATTTTTTAAAACAAATGTAATGGGATCAAAATATTTACATGCAGGGAGTGAATATTTTTTTGTTATGTGGAAATTTTAGGGCTTTATTTGAACTAAACAATCTTAATATTTCTTGTTTTATAAAATATTTGTAAAATTCATTAAAATAAGCAGAAGCAAGATGAGAAATTTTTACATTTTATTTAACTACCTGGAAAGGTAGAAAAAGGAAGAGGACATTTTTCTCCTGGTTATAGGTAAACTCTTTAATTTAAATAAAAAAATCATCTATTGGTTTAAAAAAAACAACTGCAATAATGCCATTTAGTGGTATGCTTAGTATATAAAACTGTAATCCAAATATTTAATATTTTTCCGAATAAACTTATAATTACATGCACGAAGTGAATATTGATATACAGTTAGCAAAGTTGAATTAAATAACTCAAGCATGATGAGAGCCTAAATATTTTATAAGCACTGGTAAAACAATTCAAATTAATCACTCTTTCAAGCAAGTATAATTAGAGCCAAATAATTACATGCAGGAAGTAAATATTTTCCTCCTTTTTACAGAGAATACAGTTTTGTTTTAAAGTTTTAATTAAATTATAAATTTCATCGAGATATTGTGGTATGATGAATGTAGCCTATAATCTAAATATTTATTATTTTATTAAGAAAAGTTACTATTACTTGCTAGAAGTGATTAGTTAAATTAAATAAAATTATCAAAATTAAGATGAGTAGTTATATATAGTATTTTTAAGTTACGCTGTAATAAAATGACATGCAGGAGGTGAATATATTCCTCCTTGTACCAGGCGATTCTTGTTTAAAGCATTAATTAAGATTCAAAATACATAGACATGATTTAAAAATATATATATACGGCGTTATGATATTGTGATATGCTGAATATATAGCCTGCCACCTTGATTGTTGGGCGGTATATTGCGACAAGTTTAATAAAAACGTGGTCTTGTCTTTTTTCCGTGTCACTTAGTGTCTATGGTTGTGTTATTCATTTATTTTCGAAAATGTTGGCTTTTATGGATTTCGGAATTGTGTTTTTGATTACCTGGTTATTCGATTGCGATAAATAATTTTTTGTTAAAGTTAATTTGGTTCGGTTAAAAACAATAAATTAAGAATTAAATGATAAATTTAAAATTGTATTGAAATTTTGAATTTGCTTTTCAAATTTGTCAGTATGAATAGATTTAATATAGTTTAAAATATAATTTCAAAATTATTTCCGGGTGTGATTCTGGAATATTAATAGTTTGTTTGAAACTAAGCCGCGTCCCAAATGTTTGAGAGGGACTGGGTTCTTCCAATGCAAATATTATATTTAATTGAAACAAAATCGTGCCGGTTAAACGGAAACCCTAAATATTTAAAATTTGCAGACAATTTTTCAATGGAATGTTAGACATAAAATTTTGTGTAGTCTTTTGTGTGGAACATAAAAGTATTATGTCTATTAAAATATTTAAATTAAAGGTTTCTGGACACTTTTATTATTAAAAGATTGCTCTAAGTGAACAACCGAATAAAGAAAGATATAAATCATTTGCTTCACATGCACTATAAACAATAGCATTTTATAATTTTGTTTTGTAGCGCTCATCGTTTTGTTATATTGACTTCTGTATTGGACTATAACAATAAAACTCTGGAAGCGGATATTAATCCTATAATTCAGTAGCTTAAATATTTTTTAATAATGTTATTTTTCATTGTACATTTCCCATAATACGCGTTTAAATCAAAAGTTCTACAATAATAAGTGAAACAATAATTTGTATCCCATTTAAAATACACATTTTGTTCTATGTGAACAAAAACTACATAAAGCAGTTGATTTTTTTTTTAATTTAAATTTAAATTAAAAATAATTTTTCATTCTTAGTAAAAAAAAATTGTAATAAGAATGGAAAAAATAAATCTGATATTAAACGTGTGTTAATATTAACATTATAAAATTTATTTATTTATAATTTAGAAAGTGGACTGAACGGCTACTTATAAATATACCTTTGGTCAAATGTAACAAAATTATGAGTATTAATTTTTATTAATTAAAATACAATTTTTCTGATTTTTTTTTTTTGCTGAGGTCATTAACAGAAAAACATGCTTTAGGTGTTGAATTTTTTATTTTTTCAATTAATCTGACTTGATCTTCAAATATCTTCTAAATATGTACATCAAGCAAATGGCCTAATTTTACAGTGTACAAATATCTCGTAAACTGAAGAGAAATTTTAAATTAAAATCGTGAAATGTCTTTGAAACATCAAAAATGAAAAAAAATTGTATTTATTTAATTTGATTTTATAATGTTGTACTTGCAACGAAACATATGATTTATGAGAGAAATGATTAGAAATGATTTATGATTTTATACGTTTATATGGAGTGTGTGTGTGTGTCTTATGATAGTGTACAAGTCAAACAATTTTGAACATCTTATCGCTCTCGCACGTATCGTTTGTACGATGAGCTTCATTGAATTTTAAAGCTTTTATGCATAGAACAAAATATTTTTGTATATTTTAAACAAAAGTCACGGTTTAATTTTTTTATGTTAGTTCAGTTTACAACAATTTGTGCAGTCTACCAACTGATTTGATCATCCATAAAAATTAGATTACAAAATTAAAACTAAACAAAAAATAAATAAAAATTTGCGATAGTCATTTCCGCAAGTTTTATCATCGCGCGCGGGATGGCTATTCAAGTTCAAGATTTTTTTTAAAATTCTATTCACAATTGTTTTAATATCTAAATTTACTTTATAAAACAAAGATGTTATAAGCTTTGGGAATTCAATGATGTGTAACCAATGAATCGCGCAACAATTGATTTTTTATTTTATATTTTTTCTTTTATTAATAAATGCAACATTTATAAATATTTAGCTCAAATGCTTTCCTTATTATTGTTTTATATTTCTTGTATTAAACATACAAACATTATAAAAAAAAAAATATTATATTAAATGCAGGGTGTGGTTAGCCAAGTGGATAACCTTTAATGAAATTTCATGTTGAGAATATTTTTTTTTATTTAACTTGAACGAGTATACAGCTTTTCTTGTGTTCAATGTAAATTTGTTTGATTTTACATCCACCCCCGCACATAAAAAATATTCTGCGATATGCACTTCGAGAAAAATCCCATATTATTTTATGTTATTTGGTTTAAATTAAAATTTAATGTGAACATAAATACGTGTGAAAATTAATAATCGAATACATAGTGTTTAATTAAATTTTCCGATACAAAAAGCTCTCAGTCGGAGGTGATTCGTTATTCGATATATAAAATATTTTAAACTACTGTTTATTATATTTATGGGAATGCTTAATTTACGATCTAAATTATTATTTTAATATTTAAATACATAATTGAAGGATGACCAATTGAATTAACCATGTTATACAATTTTGATTAAGTCCTCTGCGGGAATCTATGTAAAATACAGGCGTATGCTAAAGGTGCGTCCCGGATGGAGATCGTTATTATATGAAAATTGGTTAAAAACTTGAATGAAATGATACAGCTACTTAAATTACTTCAGGCAACCGAATCTATTTGATAAGTAAGATTGAAATTGGTGGAGTCTTATTTAATATTTTTGACCATAATAAAATGTATAACAATCAATAAAATTATGCGTATTATATTGTACAATATTAACTTGAATTCTTATAAGAATTTTGAGTGAAATTTGCAGCTCTAAAAGATCATTGGTTGAAAGTTTTAATTTTTCCTTGTATTAACCAAGTTTGGAATTTGGGATAATGATAAAATACGTGACAAATCTTTTTTCTATTGAACTTTACAAAAACGAAACCCTGTATTTTATGAGATAATGAAAAATATTTGGCGTGAAAATCACAAAAAATGCACTTCACCCAACAAGTACTTAAATTGTTATAAAAATAATCAAAAAGTGTCGCCGCTTGAATGACTAATAAAGTTAATTTAGTCAACAGAATTTTTGCAAAATACAATCGGAATATCTGACTAGTGAATCTATCTACAAATTCGTGTAGTTTATTCCAGTAAAAAAAATGTTGGTACTCTTTACAATTTTTGAAATGTGTATAATGAAAATTTTGAGTGAAACCCTTTATTTTATCAGATTGATGCAATCGCAAATATAGGAATAGTCTAATTTTACTTTAGATCTAGACATTTAGGTTAAGATGTTAAGTATTGGTAATAAATTTTATAACAGCAAGTGCAAGACATTTCCTGGTGATTTATTTATTTGCGGTAATTACTATTTGAGTGGTAATCAAATATTTTCTGTACAATTTATTATTACTCCGAGGAGAAAATTTTGTTATATAAATCGTCAATTCGACCGATTTATTCGCAATTGGCAGATCAAGTAAAATAAGCAGCAATGGTAGAATTGTGCATATAAAAGATTACTCTAGCGGTGTAAGATTTGATTTTATGTATTTTTAAACTATATGCGAGGCTGTGAAGAATCACAGAGAAATATAAATATTAAAATGTAGAAACCTCTGTCGGAGCATCCGAAAATTTCAGTATGAAGCAATTACTTGTTGCGATTTAGAAGCTGTTAAACGTAGAACAGTGATCCAGTGAAAGTTAATGTTTTCGATGTATGGCCGTGTGATGTGGTAAAGGGAGATGTGATGGGACTTCAGGCGTAGGGGTACGATCAGACGTTTATTGGGCATATAAAGCAATCACGTAAGTGCAAAACATAAGATGGTCGTAAAGCCTCAATTAGGTACTACTTTGACAGTTGTTATTTGAAACCTATATGGATGAGCTCGAACAGCAATGGCATCGAGCTGTCCAGATACTTAAAGAGCCAACTAAATACAACCAAAACTGAAAGCGCGGTATTTGATGAAATACAACTGGCTCATACTTAAACAAATTTGGATGTTAGCTGCCCGGAAGAATGTTTAATATGTTTGGTCACGAGCAGCGAATTTCGAAATTGATCTTAAAAATTCTGTTAATCAGTTCGAGGCGACATGTAGATTTGTCAGTTATAGGTAACATTTGGAAGGATTTTCTCATAGGAGCCGATATCACGGATTACAAGGAGCATGATAGGCCAAGAACAATATATTTAGAATAAATAAGCTGGCTATTTACAACAAAGATGACTGGCTGATGAAGGTTATTGAAGACAAATATATCACTTATATCATTAAATTTTGAGAGAGTCAGGTGGTGATGAGATCAAGCACATTGTATTTGAGTTTAAATGGGTACAAATATAGAAGAGCTGGTTTGGAACCAATTCGGGACGAAAATACTGATATAGTTGTTAAAGTTATAATCACGCCTACCAAAACAGCATATCATTGACATCTAGGTATGCAAAGTCACAACGGAATCATAGCGGATGTCCTAAAAATAATTTGAGAAAGACAAAGATATTCATTCATTGATTTTTTTTTAGTCTATATGATCGCGTGGAGTACGTAAGCAAAATTAAAGTTAGCCCAATTTCGTTTTTGAGTTTTAGTGTCGCTAAACCTAATGTCGTATATAGTCGAAAGCTCTAAACATAAAATCTACTTAATAATAAATTTATAAGCCAAACACTGAATATTTGTTCTTAGAACGAACGAACGAAGCGTATTAAAGAGTTAGACGCGCCGTGGAAATTTTTATGGTTGGTAATTTCGAATTACAGAACTATTATCCGATCCGGTCCTAAATCATGCGAAATTGAATGTTAAAGCTTACGTTATACAATAAAAACTGGCAAACACTTGAAGTAAATTAAAAATTCAATTACCGAGAAAGGTATGTTCAAATCGTTAAAACTTTTCTGTAAGAACAAGCACAATGAAATTAAGTCAATGGAGAAAACTCTTAAATCATATTTTATATGGTGAACCAATAATCTTGAAGAACATCTTTCTTATTATTGATCTCAATAATTTTGGGCCAGAATTCGATGATTCCGAAAAAATCTGTCATCTTCTACTAACCTCTCCTTTACAACAAATAACTGTGATAAGAGCAATAGAAACCATTGAAAATTTTGATATGGAATTTGTGAAATGTTGTGTGCCAGACGAAGAAATAAAATTGCATGAGACGCACTGCATTGTCTTCAATTGAATAACTAAAGTTGCGGAGTTGGTAAAAATTAAAGACTGCTTCAAGAAGAAAACATTTTTATAGAGGTCAAGATCGCGATTATCAAACAATTATAAAATTTATGCAAATGAAGCGCAAATCAATTTAGTATGAAGTTTGTCTCAACACACCAAAGTGTGTGATTAATAGTTTATTTAAACAGAAAGGAATAAGGTTAGAATACAGATTAAGTCATAACTCGCCCAAGAATGGGAATAATTTAGAGCCTCAACTGACGAATTGATGAGACAACTAAATTAATTCTAGGAAGAAGCAACCCCTTTTCTAATTTGGTTTAGAAAAAATTATTTGACTGTGTTACGAATGTTTGGATGTTGAGCTTGGTTTATGAATTTGACTAAAGGCTGAAAACTTGGTCCTTGATCAAAATGAAGTGTGATGGTAGGCTATGTGGAGAATATTACAAAATTTAGTTTCATTCTACCGAATGAAGTCGACACACGTAACTTTAAATAAATAATAGATTAGGTAAGGAACCAGAAATCGTGAAAGATAATTATAAGAGTGAAGCTAAAACTCTTAAGTTACTCAGAGGATCAGAAGTTTGGTGAATAGAATGACCCGAACAAGGCGAATTAAACTATCTTGGAAAATTAAAACTTGGGGAAAAGTGTGATGAACTATACCTCAAAAAACTAAAGCTATAAACACAAAATTGGAGGGCGCAAGAGATAATGCTAAAACATTATTACCATCATTAAGAAACCGTTGCTTGAGTTAGTAAAAATTTGAGTGACTGCATGAGAACATCATAAATAAAAGATGGAAGGAAGTAAAAAGATGGAAGGAAGCGAAAAAATAAAAAATATTCCAATTATTTCATATTCAGACGCCGATTTGGCAGGCATTACAGAGTGTCCTTTGAACAAAAAATATTGGAATGGCGCTAGATTTATTGAAAATATTAAAGATACAGTCGGTTAAAAGTTGGTTAAATTTTTTTTAATACGATTGTAAATTAGAAATAAAAAAAATATATTTTCTTATTAAATTGTTATTTTCATTGTAGACTTATGTTAACCCTTTTTCATTTGTCAAGCTTAAATAAACACCAGGTTTTTAACTCAAATATTGTGACCATTAATAAAAATCTCCTGTAAATTAAAGAACTTCACATCAATTATAAAGTGACGATTAACAACAAACATCAAATTATTTATTTCTGGAAGAGAACAACAATCTATCCGAACAAGAAAGAATCTAAAGTCTATTTCTGAACAGAGATTTTTCTGAACTTGCTTAATCAATTTCTGTGTCCCGTTTAAAGGATATCTAACAATATTTTGAAGTTAAGACGATTTAAACTTTGAGTTACGTATACATGTCACAGGATTCAAACGTGTCTACTTGAAAATGTGTGTCTATTGAGCTATACACCACTTCAGAACGAAGTGCAGCGATTTTTTCATACAAGTCAAATAGAAACTTTCTCAGATGCCACTGTATGGAAATAATCAAGAAATATCTTTACATTATGTGCTATATATCCCCGTTCAAATTGCCAGAAAAGAGGATATTAAAGATGACGTTGTTAGTGGTTGACAGTTTTACATTTGATTTTACTCTAATACTACATGTTTAAGTGTTTTCTCAGGTACGACGTTTAATAAGCCCTTTTAAATCGGCCATCGTACAAACAATTTTACACTTTTATTTTATGATAACGGAAACATAAATGCTCTTGTAATCTTCAAAGCAAGTCACATCTTCAATTTATTTTTTTATTATTATTTCCTCATAACAAATTAAATAATAAATTCCTTCCTTTTCATTTTTTAAATTTGCTTCATAGAGACTAACACATAATAAATCCGATGTAAGTAAATTAATGAAAATGACTTCTAGTTTTACACGAAAAATAACTTTAAATTGTCAGCTATACAAAACAACTAATAACTAGAAAATATCATAAAATAAAAAATCTCATTATTTTTATTACGACTGACAATAAAATTTAAATTTAAACGAAGAAAATATTATATTGTGTATATCCCATAAAGTGGAGATGATGATGACAAAACTAAACAAAAACAGTTGTGTATTGAATCAAGATTACTGTATTACACGTATTTTCTTTTTAACATGTTACCTGTCACGTTACACACATATACTAATGTATGTAGAAGGCGTACGTATTATCTGCATGCCACACAATTAAATAAAATAAAAATGTTTCTCTGTAAAAATAGCTTATAGTATTTCCTGAAATAAGATATTTTTAACTATTATAAAATTATAGTTTTATTCATCTTGATAATACTGTAAGTTATATTAAAAATAAGTTACAATATACACAGTGGGGGAAATACTTATCAAAATGAAAATAAATTTTTCACACCTAAATTATTTTACTATCGAAGGTTATGTCAAATTTTAAATGTAGGAAATTTGATAATTGAACGTACTATAGCAGTATATGATTTTTTATGCTTCAATAGTTTAAAATTAATTACAATAAATATATTTATTTGTCACCAAATTGAGATAAGGGTTTTATTTATAGCTGTTTTATATAATTTATATACTCCCCCGTATAAAGTCGTACAATCATGTTACCCTACATTTACTTAAAGTACAATTGCACAATCTTATAAAACAAGTCATGGTGGTCTTACTTGTTACGTTTTAATTTTCAGGGTATAAACCATCACAACTCCTCTTCATAATATGCTAAAAAATCAATATCACGATTTTTACATACATTAAATATCGTAACAATATTCTAATTGTTAGTTTATAAATAATTTAGGTTTGTATTAAATATTTTTTGTTTTTTTTTCCTTTATGTAAAATTATAATTACAATTAAATATATATCAACAAAAAAATATAAAATTAAAAATAACAATAAAGGGCAACAACACAATTTTAAATGTTTTTGTACAAAATAAAATATTACATACGAGTGTATAGCAATATGCATATAAAACCAAACCCAAAATAGGTAAATATTTTTACAATATAATATGATTACATTACGATTATGTTAAGTGCTTTATGTTTTTGTAATAAAATGCATGTTTAACTTTTTAATATCTAATCGATAAGTTTGATTGTTTGTGTGATTTTTACCATTTTACGAAAAATCACTTTACTTGCAAAATCTAGTACAAATTTTTCTAAAAGATACTTATTTCTGATGCGATTTTCGTTCCCTGCCGAACTTCCCAAAATGTTTGGTCAATTTTCATATAAATAATTTAAAATGTCATCTGAATTTATTTTTAGTTTTCGTTTAGGATATGTCGGGAAATAAAATAATGTGAAGTATAATTTAAAAACACAAATTTTGAAATCGAGCAATATCGGAAATTTTTTGAATTAAATAAAATTTTCTAACCAACATCTTGTGAGATCTGAATGCATCCGCCGGTTTCTTAATAACTAAAAATACATTTGAATATAAGATAAGAATAAGAATCTATTGATTTAGCATAACATTATCTAAGATTAATTTTTTGTTTTTAATAATGAAACCTAAATAAATTATAAATGAAAACTTATATTTTGTTGAACTTCTAACAATATTTATTAAGTCTTCCTTATAGTGATAATAGCCGTGTTTTTTATTAGCGCCCGATAGTTGTATCCGGAGTACGCAATATTCTATGTCAAAACTTATATTTAGCGCGCTATTTTTGCATATAATTAATTTATTTAATTCTAAACTAAGATTTTGGTAAAAATCGATACAAAAATAATTTGCTCTGCCTATTTGTCGGAAGCCGTTATCGGGAGCACTATCCATTTCAAAGGGAAATTCTAAATTTCCTTTGTTTTGTCCAACTCTTAAACCATTAGAAACTTATTCTTATAATAAAAATTTAAAACGCAGCAAGATGATTTATTTTTTATAACGTCATGCCAAAATAAATGTTAATTAGTATATTTCAGGTCGTTAAATGTTTGTTTAATGGTGAATTTGTTTTTTCATTTTTATGGCATAGCGACACCAGTGAATAAATAGCTGCAGTTTCAGTAGAAATTTCCCTTCGGCGCCGGATAGTGCTCCAATATTAAAACACGGTTAATAATAATGTTTTTTATAGTGCTCCAATTATTTAAGTGCTCCAACTGTTAAATATCGATTTCGGAAATTTTCCTTCCTCAGTTTATCAGTTACTACATTCTTAATTGAACATTTCCTTGTTTTTATTATTATTTGCTAATTTAAAATTAAAGTTTAATTACGGTTAACACAAATATATTTCTGTTCACCATATATAATTGTTCATTTGTGTAACAGAGTTTTATGATGTTACAAATTTTCATAGATTCGTAATATGTTATTGAGGATATTAAAATTCTTGAAAAATATCTGTTCAAAGCTATTTTAACTCGTTTGGTATAAAATAGACTATGGATTGTATTATATAGACAAAAACATCCAAAATAATAAAACAAGCATCTTTTGGGAAGCATAACTTGTAAAATAAAATCGCTTATTGACAATTACTGTCAATATTGAAAGTTTTTTGGATTTTTAAAGTTGTAGCTAAACATGTTTTCGCTAAAATTTTTGACAATTACTGCTGCTCTTTTTGTGAAACAATCCGATTCTCGTCGTTAGGACGAAATAGTATTATTTTATAACATAAAATGCGCAATTACACAAACAATGCCAGGCACTAGGCGCATTTTTCTGTTGTGTAGGGGTTTTATAAAAGATCTGAGGGTTAAAAGCTTTGCTGTTCTTATTATTTTTTTACTTTTGTTTTGTTATCTTTAATCTATTCTGGGGGCTTAGGCACTTCCAGCTCTTTCGCAATTCGCTTTTCAAGTCCACGATTGCCCGCCAATTCGAGGAAGTACGGCTCTATAGGTTCGATTTTCGTTCACAGAAGATGGGCGCGGGCCATGAATTTTTTAAATATTTATGGTTTGGTTTAAACCTAATTTTTATCAAACATAACAAGGCTTTTAAAATACCAACATTTTTACTATATTTTGGTTTAGTGTGTCTTGCTAAAAAATACTCAAAATATACTTGGTTGTTAAAGTGTTTGGTTTTAAGCCAAATTAATGCCAAATTTTGGAATTACTTTTTCTTGGTATTTAAAAATTAAATATTAAATATATTGATCATTCAAGAAAATAAACATGAAACATATTTTCATCCCAGACCCAAAAATACATAAAAAATTGGTATTTCTTCATACAAATATTAGTTTAATTTTGGTATGTAAGGCTCCGATTTTTACTGTGGTAGATGATTTAATTTGAAAATAATCAAACATATACGAATGCGAAATGTTTTCTGATCAAACTATTCTGCAAGTAATAATTGGAATAAAACTCCAAATTTTACAATATTTGGACTCTATGGTGGCTTACGGTTCCTAAGGCAACATGTGAGTAAAATGAGCTTATCTTTTTTCAAACACATTTGATTAAATACAATATGACAACTCGAATGTTATCTTATGAAGTATGCAATTTTTGCTTACTATTTGTTTCTTAGGAGTATGTCACTAATACAGAAAATTTGAAGAAATTAAAAAATGACAAATTTTAAAATTTTGCTAAAATGATATTTACAAATCTGAGAACAACATCAAATGCAATTTTTTAGAGAAAACTATCTTTTTATTAATTTTATCAAAATAATGCCATTTATCATGATTTTAAATGTCGACATTTAAATATTGAGCAGTTACAACTTTTAGTGTTTCGCGTAAAATTCTGTATTGCAAAGTTTCGTGTTTTTGCGATTTTATGGCATTCATATTTGAATATTATGGGCATGTGACTGTGGCGCGTACATGGCGTAATCTGGAGGTTTAATTTTCATACAAGCTTTGCACTAAATCAGGTTGTATTTCGGCAATAATGCGTCGAATGTTGGCTTCGGAGTCATCAATTGCTTTTGGTTTATCGGTGTAGTATCTTACCTCAAAGAAAATAATCTAATGGAGTCAAATCGCACGAACGAAGTGGCTAGTTAATAGGTCCATTTCGTGAAAATAATCGTTAAATGTTTCTTTCAATAAATTAGTTGTTTCTCGCATGTGTGACATGTGGCGAGGTCATGCTGAAACCAAACACCAAACAGTAACTTTTTCTAGATGTAATGGTGTTACGACAATTGCTTGTAGATTATTATCGCGCCAAATGCGGCAATTCTGTTTATTGGCATAGTCATTTAACCAAAATTGTGCTTCTTCACTACACATAGTTTTCAAATGGAATTGTTGATCAATAGCAAAGTTTCCTTCGGTCCATTCTCCAAACGTGCGGCGCGAACGATGAGCATGTGACTATAAGTTGAATCTTGTAAGTACTTAAACCAAGATCTTTGTTTAAAATTTTCAATAAAGTGGATGGACACAAGTTTAATTGTTGAACACGATGACGAATTGACACATTTGTATAATTATAAACACTATGTTGTACATCTCTTGATTTGTGTGCAATGGACGGCGTCTAACGGGACGCGCATTATCGTTTACAGTAAACGTTTTGCGAAAACGACCCATAGTTTCTCGAATTAATCGCTCTGATAGACAATTATAAAATTTTTGCAAACGTTGCTTCAGCGTGAATCTATTCATGGTGAATTCGTAAAAAAATTAACCTCAAAACAACCGAGAACTGTCAAATCGAAAGTTAGAAGAAAACAGGATTGCCAATTTAAAGTTCTCTAAACCACACTTTAGAAATGCAGATTCAATTTTGGGATAAATAATTGTAGTATAATGTTGATTAAGTCAACTTTCCCAAAATATAAATAATTTTCTCCTTTTGAAAAAGATTTATATAAAAAATTTAAATTTAATACTAAAATATAATTATATTATTGTCGACGCACATCAAAGTGAATTAAAATCAATTAAGAAAACATTACTTAAAATAAAATATAAAATACATAAAATATTCTAGAAATGTTTTTATTTTTTTTTGGTGTACAAGTAGAAACTCGGCTCTGAAGGCGGTTGCATTAAAATATACTTGAACGGATCCAAATCGCCCGCCATATTGGATTTGTAGCTTAGACATTGCTGTTTTTATGACATAGGTTTCACTCATTTACAAGCTGTCGTTCCGTTTGTATCATTTCTAAGAGATGGATGTTCATAAGCAACATTTATCATTGCATTCTATTCTGTTTTCAAAAGATAAAAAATGCTGCTTAAGCTATGGAATTGATTAGTTCTGTGAGTGTACATTCTGTGAGTGATTCAGCAGTAAAAAAGTGGTTTGCAAGATTTCGAGATGGCAATTTTAGTCTACAGGATGATCCACGTCCATGTGCAGTAAAACAATTTGAAGACGAAAAACTTAAAGTTTTCCTGGATGAAAATTTGTGTCAAACTCAAACATAGCTCGCAGAACAGTTGAAAGTTGCTCAAGTAATGAGAAAAATATAGAAGGAAAGAAAATGGGTTCCTCATAAACTGAATGAATTTGCTTTCTTGGTACAATTGAAAGAAACAGTTCTTACGCACAGAATTATTTCGGGTGATGAAAAAAGGGTTTTGTACGATACTCCTAAATGCGGAAAATCTAGAGTTGATCCAGGTCAGCCATCAACATCAGTTGCAAAAATGAATATTCATGTCAAGAAAGTGTGTCTGGTGGGATTGGATAGGGGTGTTATACTATGAGCTCGTGGAACCCGCCCAAACTGTTACAGCTGAACGTTACCAGGGACATTTGATCAAATTAAGTGATGCTATGGAGGAAAAATACTATTTACAGGTCAAGGAAGGCGGAGGGTGATATTTATCTCTGACAACCCTCATATACAGCAAAATAAACCCGGGAACTAATCTTGTCTTTAGGCTGGGAAGTTGTACAGTATGCGGCGTATTCTCTAGGCTTGCCTCCCACTGATTACCACTTATTTAGATCAATGTCGTTTTATTTGAAAGACTAGAGGTTCACAAATTGAAGATGCACCAAAAAGGCTCGATGAATAGTTTGCTTCAAAACCATCAAACTTTTATCTCGAAGGCATTCATCATCTATGTGATAAATGGTAAAATACCCTAGATAGTAATTGCAAATATTTCGATAGTTAATCTTTAAACAATTATATTTTCAATAAAGTTGAATTTGATTAAAAAAAACAGAGTTTGTACTTGCACACCTAATATTAATGTTATTAAAATAATATGATTAAAGATGATTTTCAATGTGGACATCTAAATATTCCAATTATAACTTTTACATCCCGATTACGCTAGTCGAGATGATTGTCGTTTCAAGTGACTCTAAAACTTTGCTATTTGTATAAAAAATTAACCAGTTTCTACGCCAATAAATGACTTGATTGGAAAGAAACGATTAAAAACTGCATTTCGAGTCGTGTGCAATTTTGGAGTGAGTAGAAAAAACATAAAATTCAAATAAACCTTTTATATATTTCGACGAGGCAGCCAACTACGGTTTCATATTATAAGAGTCCCTTGAACCGACATACGACGCGACTGTCGTAATCGGAGTGATAGTATTTCTTGTAAAATTCTGTATTACTGATTTTTGTGTAACGATATTATCTTCTTCTTTCCACCCAAAAGCCAATGTATAAACAATTAGCATTTTCGATGTTAAAACCATGCTATGCGATAGGAAAATTTCTAGTACGGATTCATCTATAGCAATAAATTTTTTAGTTTAATATTTTTTAAATTATAATTGTTAAGCATAAAAATGATTTAAAATCGACTTTCCAATATACGAGTACATACGAGTATTTATCCAAGTTCCACAATTTGTATATTTTTATCTAAATTATTTATACAGAAGTGTTTTAATCGGTTTTTATATGTAAAATAAGATCATGTATGTAGATGTAAACTTGCTTAAAAAGAAATATTTTTGTCATATCGTCTATGCATTGTGTAACCGCATAAAAATACTAAATGATAATTAATTTTAAACAAACGTTTTTGAATTGAGTTTTGGTGGAAATTGTTGGAAAACTTATTTCACGAAAACCCTAAAGTGCAACCTTTTTACCGGATTATAATAACGCTGGGTTTAAAAAATTCACAAGCAACTCTTTAGTAAAATCAAATCCACTTGATCTTCTGCGGTTAATGTACTTCCTTTTTTGACAAGCATTATTGAGTTGTTTTTTTGAGTTTGGGGCTATTTAGAATGAGCTTGATTCAAAATAAATTCTATGTTTTGCTTTTCTAATATCTGTCTATTTTTTATATTGCTACTAAATATTTCTAAGCACAGTTACTCAAAATTGGTTGACCTATTTCTTAGCGTCCATACAAAAAATTGTAGAGTATAAATAATAAAAATAAAACTAAGCGGAATGTCAGTAAAACAGTTCTTTTTAGTTCAAAAATCGTTATTTGTTTTTTTTTCCAAAATGTAAGCCTAAAGTTTAATCCTCGATGCACCTTCTTAGTTGTATAAAGGGGCCGCACAAACACTTAATTTATGTGTTTAGTTAGGCACTTTGGTAAAATATCGGAATGTAAATCTTTGCTCTTGTGTAAGAAAATTGTACTTACTTATCACTCTTATTTATTTATTTATTTATTTACATGCGAGTATATTTGCAAAGTTTTAGAGAAAGCTTTTGTTCACAAACACATTAAATACAAAAATATTAAATTCTACAAAGTATTTAAATTAAAAATAAATAAATAATGCTAATAAAAAATGTTTCTATCACAACAACTTGCAATTTTCAGTTCAACTGATAAGCCTTTCTAGGTGACACCATGCATTTCCCCAAAGTATCATAAACGGAGGAGGAAAGTTAATAGGAAGCGACCCCGAAAAACTTTAGTTCTCATAAAAATATTGAGGACATCCGAAATTAATTTACTATATATTACTAAAGTAGTGCATATTTGTTCACTGTCCTCTGCGAATATAAGCTATAGTTAGCTTGCTGACACAATAAGCTGATATGAACATTCTATGTATAAGTTTTAAAAAGGAAAACAATTTGAGAATCATAATCTTTTACTTTTACTCATAAACTGGAGACATATCCAAAAAGGACGTTAGATATTTTTATTGAATAATTAAATTTTGTTTGCACTATTTATCCGCAGACTAATTTTAACATTCAATTAAATTAAATTCCACTGAAATTATTTTAACACTTGATTTTTTTTTAGTAAACCGTTTAGAAGTGTGTCTAAGATTAAACGTATATATACATCACCTATAATTATCATGAAATTAGATTTTGTTTAAAGACATTTTACTAATTTTTTCGATAACTCGGTATTCGTCGTTTTTTAAATTCTTTCACATCGTTCATAGTGAATACATGTTTACGATAAAATAAATAAAAATTATAAATTTTCCTTCGTTTATTTTTGACGTTTTGATGCTTCAAATATAATCCATTAAAAATTTAACAATTTGAAACCAAAGTAAACAGAAATGTATTTGATTAATTTGAATCGTATTTCTTTTATACAGCAAATTTTATGCAAAGATAAGAAGCGACTTTAGAACCAATAATTGAATAAGTTCATTTAAATTTTCAAAGTTTAACGGAAATTATTTCAATGAATTTTGTTGTTTGAACAAAAACCTGTGGCTCTTTTCCGGTAATTCCCCGGAGGAACCAAGGAAATAATTTACATATAATTTCTGTTTAAATAATTTTTTTTCTGGCATGTTTATGAAAACAAAATGAAATTGGGAATAATTTACCTGCCAGTGTCGCTAAGGATTTTTGAAGGAAAATTGATTCCCAATTTATAAAAATTTACATCAAACTGTTTTCCTTAGTAGACCAGAAAAAGCCCAACATCTAATTGGACTTATATTAACATGAACTGAGGTTGGTATGGTAAATTAGGATAAGCAATTATGGTAGAAGAAAGAATGGCTGAAGAGGCTTGTTTAAATAATTTTTTTATATTAAGCGGTCAAAAGTGAAAAACATGCCGTTAATATTTAACAGAGAATATTTGTAAATTAGTGAATTACAAGGCAATTAAAAGGAAAATAAAACGAGTAATTGAAAGGTAAATATAAAGTGTAGCCGCTCTTCTTTCCTTATCTAATTATAACTAAATTAAGAAGATTAGCACTAAATATTCAAATCGATCCAGTATTGGTTAAGCCGACCAATTAACAACCGATGTAATAAACAACAGATACAGTGAATATTTATATTTATATTTTTATGTTACTGAAATCAAAATCAAAAAATGTTTTCTTTTATTGTAATTTTCTTAAATTTTAGAATATCAAAGGTAATTTTTGTAGAGATTATTTTCTTCTTTATAACTTTTCGGAATATTGCTAACTATTTTAAATTTATATTCTATGCACATACAGTTTTCGATTTGGATAAGACTAGTGCTTATAAGCTGCGTGTTAGTAAAAAAAGAATTGTTGGCTCGAGGCTCGTTGGCTCAATCTGATATATGTTCTTATCGGCAAAAATTTCTAGTAAATTAATATCTAAAATTTTACGGAGATAAGAAACTTATTAAATTTTTTTGAACCTATTATATTTCACCTAAACTATAACACTTTGAGTTGAGTTTGATTTAAGATAAAATATGGTTTGGTTATTTTGTATTGTCTAAATAAGTTATACGGAATTGGAGTTGGATTAAAAATGTTTAGAATAGCAATGAAAATAACCCGATAGATAATCTTGTACTTATACACTTGATCACCATAATTATTATCGGAACTGTAAAATTTGTTATTGAAAGAAAGTTAAAAACTGTGTGAATATTGAAACATGTCATTAATGGGTTGATTACGACGTATCTACAATATGTAGGTATACGTAATTAAGAAATCTTTAGTTAAAAATTTGTCAATCACA
The DNA here is from genome assembly GCA_963691935.1 of Nephrotoma guestfalica. Classification (NCBI taxonomy): domain Eukaryota; kingdom Metazoa; phylum Arthropoda; class Insecta; order Diptera; family Tipulidae; genus Nephrotoma; species Nephrotoma guestfalica. Next base: position 78,850,484 of record OY829914.1, on the reverse strand, counting down.
AGTCAAAGATATACACGCTAAGATACAACATGAAGACGAGAAAAAAAAATGTCATTTCAATTTATATTTATCTTACTAAATCTTATATATTTCTTTAATTTCTTTTCGAAACACGACAAAAGGCATCAATTAAACCATGTAACAGACAAAAAATCAACTTTTCTTTTTATTTTATTTATTTTAAATTCCACATCCGATTTAATTAAGAAAAAAAAAATAACAGAAAAACATCTCTGTCTTAAATCTTTATTATTTGTTTTATTTTACTTAATTTATATAATTTAATTTATAAACATATTTTACTATCATCATATATGCATATTTGAATTCAAAAGGAAGCTTTTTCGATCGCGATAAGAAATTGTGTTTTATAAAGGGTGTTTTTTTAAGAGGTTGCCGATTTTTTTTTTGAATAAAACACATATAAAATTATGAAATGACCAAAATTTTTTTTTATTTGGTAGATAATTTTTTGGCATTTAACATTTAAACACAATTTCTGGCATATGGCTACCACGACTATTTTTCACAAATGTCATTCTGGAGGTCCAATTTTCCAGCACTTTTTCAAGCATTTGAGGGCGTATGTCAGCAATGACACGTTGAATATTGGTTTCCAAAGCGTCAATCGATTGAGGTTTATCCACATAAACCAATGACTTCACGTATCCCCACAAAAAGTAATCGAGTGGCGTCAAATCGCACGAACGCGGAGGCCAATTCACCGGACCATTTCTCGAAATAATGTTGTCGTTGAAAGTTTCTTTCAATAAGTCGATTGTTTCACGTGCTGTATGGCAAGTGGCACCATCTTGTTGAAACCACATTTCATTCATATCCATATCTTCAAGATTTGACAACAAAAACTCATTTAACATGGTTCTGTATCGATTTCCATTCACGGTAACGCGTCGTCCTTCCTCATTTTTAAAGAAATATGGACCGATGATCCCACCAGCCCATAGACCGCACCAAACAGTACATTTATCAGGATGCATTGGTAATTCTAGAACGGCGTGTGGATTATCTTTGCTCCAAATGCGACAATTTTGTTTGTTGACGTATCCATTTAACCAAAAATGCGCCTCATCACTGAAGAGAATTTTACGGTAAAAAAATGGATCTTCGTTCAATTGATTTAACGACCAATCACTGAATTCACGGCGCAAACGATGGTCGTGTGGCTTTAATTCTTGCACCAATTGAATTTTGTATGGCACCAAACCCAAATCTTTACGTAAAATTTTCCATAAAGTCGATGGACAAAGTCCAGTTTGCTGAGCACGACGACGAATCGATAAATTGTCGTTTTCTTCGACACTGGCCTCAACGACAGCAATATTTTCTTCTGTACGAACTCTTCTCATTCTTGTCGGTGGCTTGGCATCCAAAAGAGTGAATGTAGACCGAAATTTGGTAATTACGTTCTTTATGGTGGTCTCTGACGGACGATTATGTGCACCATAAAATTCACGAAGTGCTCTATAAACATTTTTAATTGAACACTGATTTTGAAAATAAATTTCCACGATTTGAAAACGTTGTTCTGGAGTTAACCTATTCATAATGATTTGCCAAACAATACTGAGTAGAAATGCCACTTTGAGCTGTCAAAACAACTGTCATAAAATAAAACGACATCTATCGGAAAAACAAACCTCCTAAAAAAACACCCGTTAGTATGCGGAAAATACGTATAATGTATAAGATTAAAATTTTTTTTATCACTTTTTATTTAGAGAAATTTATTGTGAAAAATTATTTGAATTTTCCGTTAATATTTACATATATACGCGCATTGGAAATGAGGTCATATCCATAAAATTTAATTCGTCTCGCGAGAATTATTATACGCGATGGGAAATAAAAAGATTGATGGGAAATTATAACTGTGCATACGCAAGGAAGATATATAATTTTGCTCCAAACAAAACGAATTATAATTTTTGTATTTTTTTAAACGCATTCGTCATAACCGTATATACAAAACTACCAACTATCATGCAAATTGAAATTGTACTTAACAATTACAGATATACAAAAGCAATATAATATGCGAATTATTATTTCAATTATATCTTTGAATTATTGGTTTAATGGTGTCGATAATAACAACCGAAATTATATACAACTGTGCGTTAACCAAAATAAAAAATATTCATGATTAAAGGGTAAATAAAGCATAATATTTTTGGGCGGCAAGTTAAAACTTTAGGATATGGGTGGTCACTCGTGTCTTAAGTTTTTTTTATTCATTTTTTTTGGGTATAATTTTATCCAGATATAGAGTCAAAAACCCAAAAATTTGTGTATAATCAATTTTGTCATACTTTAAAATTAACAGAAAAATATCTTTTTTTTTTAAATAATCGATTTAGCGGAACGGTTTGCACTTCATTTTCTTTGTTCGTTTATACATAACATGTAACTAGTAAGTAGATTGGAAATGTTTAGTTATAAAAAATAAAATAAATTATAAAAAAGTTATAAATTATAATACATGTAGCGGAAAAATATTTTTCATTTTCTGCTTAACAGATAAAATTAGGATTGTAATTTTATCGCTTTAATAAATTTTTTTTAAGATATGTGCTAAGCTTCCATGTTAAATGTAATACTTTCGATTACATTTCTCAATGGGCCTCGCTCCTAGGAGGTCTATAGGTATAGCAGCTGAAAGTGCTCAACAACTTGACAAAATTATATGGACAATAACGTAAGTTTTGAGACATTTTTGTTGTGATTTTATTTCAAATTATTTTTTTTGAAGTGATAGTGTTTTTTTGAACAAAACTTTGTTTAGTGTACTCGTATATTATGAAAAGTTGTTTAACTATTTTAATGGTAAGATACTTTTTGCTACCAAAACATTACATTTAAATTTTCATTCATCATACTGCCGTATTTGTTGTACGTTTGATACTAGTCTGTTGCAATAATGAGCGTTGTTTACTGAGTGTATAAGTTATACTGTTTATAGGAAAGTTGTAAAACCAAAACGCCATCTACTGTCAAAATTTTTGCAAATAACGCATTATCATAATAAAACTATCGTACAGAATAACACAAAGTTAAAATTTTCTAGTATCTGTTATATATTCAATTTAACAATTGTAAAAATGGTTGGAAGATACGTTGAATATTAATGGGTAATTTTAATATCGTGTTTAACAACTTGTTGTACAACCATGTGGAATCGTATTTAAGCAGCATATAAGTAAAGCTCCATAAAGACTTTACTGCCAAGGCCAATCAAAACATTTTTGTAGTAATACAAATTAGTAAATTACAACGGACCTATTTATTAGATCAAAGTTTATCATTTCTAAAAGCTCAGCACGATAAAATTTGAGAAATGTAATAAACATTTATTTGGATATTTGAAGTTTAATATCAAAAATATTTTGAGTTTGTTTTTCGATGTTATGATTTTCTAGAAAAGCACATATGAATATATTTTAATTGTGCTTTTGTGTTATATCTAATTTTTTTTTACACAAAATGGGCCTTTTCACTCGTGTATTGAACAGAACTAATGATGATAACAGAAACGCAAAAAATGCGTCAAGCACACGGTACCTAATTTACATATGGCTAATTCAATGACATTTTGCGGACACTCTTTTAATCATTCATTTTGGTTGTCATGATGTGTTGTGATTAATACTGGTATGAAAAATCACAATGGTCACTAAAAATGAAGATGACAGTGCTTTAGTGGATACTCAAAAGCATAGAAGAATATTTTATTATATCAAGAACATTTGCTCGTAACCAAATTAAATTTGGCAAACAAAAATGTGAACACCAACCGGCCGAATTTGAATATAATAATATTTGTCCCAATTAACACTTCAATTGTAGAGATACCCTTAATCAAAGTTTTTTTAGTTTAGTGAAATTTTTGGTTTTTCATGACCGCCTATTTGCAAAATTATTTAATATACTCGTACTGATTTTATATATAATGATCAGTCATTAACGGATTGATATTTTGTTTGAGCTTAAAAGTGTTATTTGATAGTGATACAAATAACATAATTTTTTTCTTTTAACTCTGTTTGGAAGCGCCAGATCCCTGGCGTTTGCATACCTTTCCTTTACTTTCAATTTATTGTTTATTTAAAATTTATAGACTGATGACTCGAATATTTTTAAATAACTTAACCGATCCGCGAATAATAAATTTCAAATATACATTTCCAATTATCGGGGTATAGCCATGTCATAGTGACAAATATGAGTAGAAGCAGTGCAAGCGAGCTGACATTTAGATTAAGTTTCTGAGCGTTATTAAGTGCATAATTTTCATATCTAACATAACTATTATCTGTCATAATTATTTATATATTTGAGAAATTGTTAAACAAATACAGTTTCGTTAATATTACCATTCATTTTTAATGTAAATATGAATATGTTTAAATTCCAAGAATAGAAGAAAACAAAACCTTAATGAATTCCAATGGATTATAACAGTCCAGTTATTTCATATTCCAATCTTTAATTGTTTGTAGGATATAGAGGTATACAACAATTACCATCGTCAAAAACCATTATTTTTAAGAATATTTTTAGAAGTTGTAAATAATTGTAAAATATATTATATTTGCAACAGTAAAGAACTTGTAACATTTACAATAATTACTAGGTTTTAGTGGCATTTAAAAACTGATGATCATATTATTTTGACCATGTACTTGTAGATAGTTTCTTGCATTCACTATGTAGGGCAAAGAAAAATTTTAAGCTAATGGTCCAAACAAAGCCATTATTTTTAATTTACTATCAAAAAATGTTGAGACCTCAAGCGCCTAAACAACAAAAAACAAAATTATTTATATTTGAGTGTCAAATATAATTACCTTAAGTTATAAAGTTACTAAGTTCATTACAAATCAATCAAAGCTGCAGACATATGAATATAAATAAATAAAGCGCATATAAATAAATTATTGTTATACAGCATATTTTCCCATTAATTACGCCCTTGTCCATTAACATTATACGTAATATATAAATATTGTTGTTGTACATTTTCCTTAAACTTAACTTAACTCCACCTTGATGAGAAAATTATAATAACACATATCTTATCTGTATTATACATATTTTGTTGAAATTAAATAAAAATTACTTTAATTTACATGACCCAGTTAAGTATGAAAAAAATAAAAATTCGGTTTTAATTAGACACAACACAAAAACAAAACGTAAAATTTACAATTGTTAAAGTAATTTTTTATGTTGTTTCCTTAGAGATATTCAAAATAAGATAAAAATTATTTCTTACCTCTATAATAGTACTTATGTGTATCATACGGAGCACCATACACATTTAACAAAAAAACATAAAACACAATTGAAAGTGCAAATAAGTTGAGTTATTTTATAATATCTTGTGATTATTTCAATTGTTTTGTGGTTTTATTATTTAATTTTAATAGGTACAAGAAAATATACCGTGTAGTTTCCTTACAAGAAATTATGTGATTTTCTTAACATGTTTATATATGTACAGTCAACGTCTTTTAGACGAATAATAATAATTTTAATTATTTAATTTCCTGGTTAAAATGATTATCCATTTTAACACAGTAACTATAACAGTTACATATTTTACATACAATAAATGAGGGGAAGCGAATATACTTAGACACCTGGAAATAATATATCAAGATATCTATAACAGGATGTTAATTTGGTTGTCTACAATAATATACAGTTGTGTAATAATATATATGAATCATTCATCTTAAATGTGCTCGCCAAACCCAAGATTAAAGATTAAATTCTATTAAACCACAATTTCTATTTAATATTTCATAAGTTCTATCATAAAAACACCTTTTTGTGTAGTTTATTTAAATATAAATCTTTATTTAAAAAAAATAAATTCATTCACCCTTTTGATACTCTATAAACCTGTCATAAATAACAATGAATATTTTATACGTTCTTTACAATTGTGTACACACCGAACATAAAAAACCACACAAATTTCACTTTCAGAAAAATAGTTTAGTAAATGTAATTACTTGTGACTAAAATATACATAAATGACAAAAACAACAGTAACACAACAAATTCTTATTTCATAATAAATTTCTAATTAATTGACACCGCACATAAAAATATAAATAAATAAAAAATGTTATTTATTACATTTGAATAAAATATATGAACTATTAATGTTGAGTAATTACGTGTCAAAATATATGTTTTTGTTTAATATAAATTATCGACATAAAAATTTTAAGACAAAAGACTTAAATTGCAATTCGATATAAAAATATTGCAGTAAGCGACGAACCCTATTTTGTGCACAAATACTAGAGGAAAAAAATTGTTTTCTGTTTTCTGGTAAGTAGCGTATCCTCGAAATAGCCCTAAGTAAATTAAAATGTAGAAACTTAATTATCAAAGAATAGAAAAACGAATAAAAGTTTCGTATGGTTGCGTTAAAATAAGGTTCGTCGCTTAGTCTAATATTTTATATGAAACTGCGGTATAAGTCTTTTGATTTATAATTTTCCTTTTTTGACTCTTTTCAAATTATCTTAAAAAAACAAAGCTGTGATTCTCTTATCCACGCTTCATTATGACAAAAATGTAAATTGTGTCAAAAATAAGCCTGATATTATAAATTATTATAATACAACGAAAGGAGCAGCGGATACGATGAATAAAATGCTGGGCCAATATACCACTAAACGTTATTCTATTCTGTTAACAACCCTGAGTTGTCAAAACCAACTATTTCAAGGAAAACAAATTTGGAGAAGTTTCAATGCGCATGCAATGCTATATCAATTGAAAAACGAGCAGCAATGCCATTTATATATTGAAATTTTAACACGCGAAATGGATTCGAAATAATGATGATGCGGAAAATAAGAGAGGAATCTGAATCATTTCAATCACCATATTCTGATTCTAGTCAGTCAGTATCATCATAAGATATAGATAAAACAGGTCACCTGAAACATAAAGGTAATTTCTTTATATGCCAGAAAAACGAGTTGTCTTAAACGAGTATGTGCGTGAGTTTTATAAATTTAAATATTTATTAATTAATTTTTTGTTGAATTGTTTATTTCAAATTAAAATAAAATTAACTGAATTAAGCTTTATAGAATGATATTACATTTGCTAACCTGAATTTTATTGCGCCATTTATCATTTAGCTCCTATGTTTAGCTCAAAATTACCATTAATTTGATACTTTCCATACTAAATGTATTGCAAAATTAATAACATATCCGACTATAGAATTTTTGAAAATTTTTTATTTAACAAAATAAATTCTTCTATTCTCGACTAAACGAGTAGAGTATTCATACTTCTTACAGAATTTTTTGGTTTCCATGATAAATTTGATACGTTTTTAGATAATTTGTATGTTACTCTGGCGAATATTTGTTGAAACTATTTGTATCTATACCATTTTCCAGATTTAATATAATCACAATGAAGAAACTCGAGACTAAACGGCGATTATTGCTTTCATTCAGTTACGATACTTACGGCCTTTGACTTTCAGTTGCAATTTCATTACTTGACAATAATCTCCTGATATACGCGCTTGATGCATATTTTATTATTTTGTAATTTGATAGTATATGAGACCGATATTGCTTTAACTATTTGAAACACAAACAAACGAGTATGGATTTTAACAAAGTAAGATAACGTGCTTATTAGTTATGCTTGGTGCGTAATTGTTCAAAACTTGAATTTGGTAATAAGCAAAATAGATATGGTTAAATCTTTCACAAATCATGTTTAAATCCTTTATGGATCTGCTGCATCTTATACAAATATCATATTTAGCATGCTATGAATCACTTTTTAACTGTGGATACTTATATATATATATATATTATATATAATATATATATATATAAGTTATATATATATATATATATATATTTATATATATATATATATATATATGTATATATATATATATATATATATATATATATATATATATATATATATATATATATATATATATATATATATATATATATATATATATATATATATATATATATATAGGGTTATCCAATTCAAGCTTGATAAAGTAAACTTAAAAAAAACACACAAAATATTCGGAATGTATTGTAATTTTTATTTCATTTTACAGATTGATCCTTGCCATTTTTAGCTAAACAAGATATCATTCAAATGTCCTCCTTTGACAGATGTCGGTATACAGATTTCTACTTTATCAACCTCGAATTGGATAACCCTATATATATATATATATATATATATATATATATATATATATATATATATATATATATATATATATATATATATATATATATATATATATATATATATATATATATATATCGCTCACTGCATGCAATAAAACGATAAGTCAAACACATCGTAGATTTTTAGGTTTTTCAGCTAGGTCTCTTTGAATTCGTGCTTAATTGAGAATGTTGTTACTCCAAATGGTTTATTTTCCGTGACTTTTTCTGGAATCATTTCAAAAATTTAAATAAATTAGTTTAAATAAGTAAATGAGTTACTCATCGTGTACAATTTTATTAAAAAAAATATTGTATGTACTAGTTATAGTTTTTTTGACTGAAGAAATTTTAAGATCTTATATTGTAAGTCGAGTTGTAGTATTTATAAAAAAAATCTTTTTATACTATTGTAACTCTACATATCGCAGTATTGCAATACAATTGTAAACATAATTTTTTATTGCAGCCAACAGTCAATCATAAAACATCACCATAATTAGATTTCGGATTATGAGATGTGATTTTGGAATATGAACCAGATTTTAAAAGCACTACATACATTCTCAATTACTCTTACTTTTAGCTATAATGAAATACAAATTTGTAATTTTTATAGATTTTTATTTATTTTCAAAATCGTTATTAATAATAATATTATTCACATTAATTAAAGAGAAAGAGGTTAATATCTAAGTTTTAAGATATTATGTGACTATAATGTAACCGATTTCTCTAAAAATTGATGGTTAACTCCAGGGATGTAATTATTTTTACATCAGAACATTAAGTCCTGATATTTTTGATCAGAAATCGGTTTCGTTTGATTATAAAGGGTGATTTTTTTGTGGTTAGGATTTTCATGCATTAGTATTTGACAGATCACGCGGGATTTCAGACAAGGTGTCAAAGAGAAAGATGCTCAGTATGCTTTGACATTGCAAGAACTGAAGCCGAACGATCTGCCACAACGTCGAATTTTCAGTGAATGGGCCCTAGAAAAGTTGGCAGAAAATCCGCTTTTTTATCGACAAATTTTGTTCAGCGATGAGGCTCATTTCTGGTTGAATGGCTACGTAAATAAGCAAAATTGCCGCATTTGGAGTGAAGAGCAACCAGAAGCCGTTCAAGAACTGCCCATGCATCCCGAAAAATGCACTGTTTGGTGTGGTTTGTACGCTGGTGGAATCATTGGACCGTATTTTTTCAAAGATGCTGTTGGACGCAACGTTACGGTGAATGGCGATCGCTATCGTTCGATGCTAACAAACTTTTTGTTGCCAAAAATGGAAGAACTGAACTTAGTTGACATGTGGTTTCAACAAGATGGCGCTACATGCCACACAGCTCGCGATTCTATGGCCATTTTGAGGGAAAACTTCGGAGAACAATTCATCTCAAGAAATGGCCCGGTAAGTTGGGCACCAAGATCATGCGATTTGACGCCTTTAGACTATTTTTTGTGGGGCTACGTCAAGTCTAAAGTCTACAGAAATAAGCCAGCAACTATTCCAGTTTTGGAAGACAACATTTCCGAAGAAATTCGGGCTATTCCGGCCGAAATGCTCGAAAAAGTTGCCCAAAATTGGACTTTCCGAATGGACCACCTAAGACGCAGCCGCGGTCAACATTTAAATGAAATTATCTTCAAAAAGTAAATGTCATGGACCAATCTAACGTTTCAAATAAAGAACCGATGAGATTTTGCAAATTTTATGCGTTTTTTTTTAAAAAAAAGTTCTCAAGCTCTTAAAAAATCACCCGTTATAACTGATCAACAGTGTCACGATGAATGGCTTTTCTTTTCCTTCCCCGGCGTTTTATTGTGGACGTTTCATCAAAATATAAAACAACTTCTTGAAAGTTTTCCCCAAACTCGTATTTATAATATTATTTTATGGGCTTATCTTTTGATATGTAAACTTCCCTTACTTTGCCTGTACAAAATTGTTAATATTTTGTGTTTTTAGAAAAAAAAATAAGAATCTGATACCTTGTGGAAGTTTAAGTTATCCTGCTGTTCTAGTTCATGGACAATATACGATGATCCACTTAAGTGTGTCCCTTTTCAAGATGTTTATGATGAATGTTAACATTCAGTTTTTTAGATACCCATGAGTAACACGAATAAACCTTATGTACCTTATTCTTATTTGGCCCGGGACAATTATCCGGTCAAAATATAAATTTGTTTACATTATTTGTGTATTTCTCCTCTAAAATGAATTGGTATAAGCAACTGGCTATCTCAGATGCAACTTGCCCGGCAATAGTTTCATCCCATAAATAACAAAAACCCTGATGATTAGCCAAATTGTATATTGTAAAATTATGAAGGTTTAATTTCCTTTTATAAAAGAAGATACTTGTATCACAGAAAGGGCACTGTAAAATTTTTTCAAAATCGATACACGTAGTTACTATACCATCATGTACAGCAGCAGCAGCTTCATCTACATTTTTAGTTCGCCGAGATTCGTTTCTAATTTCAATATGTTTTTAAAAGTTTAATTTATATTGTTCTTTATCGGATGAGGGCAAATTGCTGAAACTGGTACAGTCATTGCATTGGTCTCTTTTGGGTTTGAAGAAATCTAAATTATAATTCTAATTAAAGATATCTCTGTACTGTCGCTCGATAAATATGTTCGACCCAATCTGTTTTTCTAGGAGACATTTATCAGTGCACGTGAGTAGTGCGACTCGACTAAGGGAAAAGAAGATATATGCTCTAATACTAAATTTTTTAAAGTTTGTTTAACTTCATTCACCGGATGAATTTATCTATTAAAAGTTTTAAATTTAATAAATAGATATGCTCCATTACAATTGATAATATTTTATCGCGTTCAACAATTCCACACTTGCAGATTTGGAATGCGCTGTATCGACTACCTGGTTAGATATTGAGAGAGTATCGAGGAACATTTTTAGACATGCTCATATCGATTGTAATAATGGCTCATAATGTTAAGTTTGATATCATGAGTCAAACGCTCTTGGCATTTTAGGTGACAGTTTGACGAAAAGCCAGTTTTCATTTCTTTTAGAGGAATTAACCGTCCGACTGCGTTTTTCCGATATTTTCACGTTTAGACTCTACTTTTTGCCAGTTATTCACGTTTCTTTTCTCTTTTCTCGTTTTCACTTTATTTCGTTGTGAAAATGCGAGTTCAAAAGATCCAGAAGAGTTTAAATCTGATGGTTCATACTCAGAATCTGGACCGTAGCACGCAAATGGGTCTGGGAGTGTAAAATACATTTTGTTAGCTTTTACCACGAATATAACAAATTAAACTTGGTTTGAAGGTCCAATGGAGAACATGAGGAACCATTGATAAATTTGAAAAATGAAAATATGATTATGAATCACAGAGCAAAGGCGCTGGTAATATGTATAACTAATTTAAAAATAGATACCCGGGGTTTTTTTTAAATAAAATTTCGGCTAACGAACTTGTCTCTTCGTCGAACATGTTATATGTTATATAAACGCTTGGTTTATTTAATGTTAATTTTTCGGAAATAGTTTTACCTTTTTTTTAAGAAAATTAATTAAAGTTTTTTGTGAAAAAACAATAGTGTTACATGAATTCAAACAATAAAATTGCAACAAGACATACAGTGCCTACTTATAAATATTTTTCAGCTGAAATGTACTGTAAGTAATACTTATAGTTATCAAAACGTTAAATTATTTGCTATACATAAACGGCGATAAATTCCACTTACAGTTGTAGTTAAAAACTATGTGCCTACTATGAAAACGATAATTGAAAATACGGTATTGAGAATAAGATTTGTCACAACCAAGAAAACTATAAGTCAAGTTAGAGTATTATTAACGGGAACAAAAATAAAAATTGACTTTTCGTATTATTTGAAAGTGATACAGCATCTGCAGGAGAACCCTTTTTAAAAAATGGCTTAAACTGGAATACACTTTCTCTAACCTATATAAAAATGCAATCATGCGATAACGCGATAAGTAGTACTTATCGTTGATTGTGCAAAACACGCAATGAACGATATATATATATATATATATATATATATATATATATATATATATATATATATATATATATATATATATATATATATATATATATATATATATATATATATAATCAAACCCAAACTTATATCACCACTATCGGACTATATATCCGTCTTAAATTTTTGTATAAAACTCACATTAAACACTTTACATTTATATAATCGTAAAAATACTTAAAACTTTTTAAAACATTAACGAAATAAACAATTGTTGTTGTTTAAGATGCAAATCTTTATAAAATGTATAACAAATTTTTGCTTTTTAAATATATATTTAAAATAAATATTTGTGTTTGGGCGATGTAAATACGCATATACGTGTATTTACATAAACATGTGAAAGAAGGAGTATATGTACTTAAGGAACAAATAAAAAAAATGTTAAGAAATAAAACGTTTTGTTTATTAAACAAATTCTAACACTATAACTTTAATAATGTGCATAATTTAATTCACATGTCAAAAAAGTAAATAATAATTAAATCAACAATCGTTACCGTAATGCGAATTTACATTGCGTATTATTATTAATTATTTATTGTATTTTACACACTCGAAATATACAGTAACGTTAAGAAATTTAAATATATGTAGAAACATATTTTTTGAAATATTTGGAGCGGATGCAAATTTTTTGTTTTAAATAATAATAACAAAATAAATGAACAAAAATATAATTAAAAATATTTTTTTTTGTGGTGAGAGATTTTTTGTATTTTAGACAATTTAAAAAATCATAATAAATTAATGATTTTAATCTTTGTAAAACAAAAAAAAATTGGAAACAAAAAAAAAACATTTTTGATATAATTGTAATAAAATAACACAAAGTAAATTTACCGTTAATTAATTTAATTAAACCAATCTATTTATTTGTGTTAATTTTTAAATTTCGGTTTTGCGTTATTGTTGTTTCGCTGTTGTTTTTTTTGTTGTTGTCAATAAATGAAAGTATATAAATTATTATAAGATTGTTTTAAGGTAATTATAACAAAATATAATTATAATTTACAACAGTGTATATATGTATATATACATATAGCTGATTGGACAAATATCTCGTGGCCAATTTATATGAGCGCGTATTTAATTAAAATGTCGGGTTTTTTGATCTCTTAAATATTTAACAAAAACAACAACAAAAATTCGGAAATCAGTTGTAATGTAATGTAACGTATATATGTTATTGACGTAATTGCTCTCATTTCAATTATAATGTGACAGTCCATAGTATATGCTTGTCAAAGTTGAAGGAAACTGATGACAGATCATATAAGAAGATAATATTTTATGTCATAGTCTCGGATTATTTTACGAGGTATGCACATGTTATATTACTAGAGGAAGCTGCTAATCTCTAGTTTGCTATCAAATATATTAACAGGAACTTTCATTCAATTAATTTTTAATTTTTACCCAAAAACAATAATTTGTATGCGGCTCCAAGTACCAAATTAAAAGATTTGGAATTATCAATTTGTAAGATATCGCAGCAAATTTTTTCGAGCTCTCTCGAAGGCACTTACGAGTAAAATATTGTATTATTTTACTTTACTTTGACGCAATAAAGTAATACTTCCTTGTTATAGGCAGCCTAGATGATATTTTTGATGATTGGTTCATTTTTATTAGTATATATATTTCAACACCGGGTACCTAATTAAGTCTAGTTAATAAAGAACATGAATTGGTTCTGATTATTATTTTAATTTAGATTCTCTGGATTTTAGAATAAGCTTTTTTGACTGATTACTTTTTACATTGCCTTCCTTTTAGTTATTTCATTATATAATTGAATAAACAGAGTAAACAACTCTTCGTTTGCAGCAGTACCGATTCAGGGCCTTTTCCGAAGCGAGCACGTTTTCATTTTAGGTGCCACAGGACTACACAAATTTCGTGCTCTCCAAACATAAATATTACAGAAGATTAAAGCTTTAAAATCGCATATAGCAACATTTTTTTATCTTAAAAAACGCTAATTATTATTTTAAAAACTCTAATGCCCCAAAACAGTTCTAAAGCTGTATTTTCGGAAGCACGTATCCATCATATAATTACCCCATTAGCTTGCTATCAAGCCGATGAAAAATTTGTGCCTATAGAATTACCATTCCAATATAATGAAGATTAGACAGACTTAATGCCTTTCTGCATCCAACCTTTGAAGGTTTTTAGTTATTAACTGGACTTGGACTTTAAGTATTTTTTTTTGTTTAAGCAACAAAACTATTTAATTTTTATTTCGACGTGAGGTTACCAAGATGTTGGTGGTTATGTAAGCTCACCTCGATGTAAACCTGGTGTCTGGCTGTTGCCCAGAAAAATACAAACATTTCATAAAATTTAATTTGGCATTGTCTGGGTACCAATAGTCGGGTAGATCGTCAGTTACGGTAAAAGTAGAATTTATTACTGATTTTTTGGTCACTCGACTAATGGTCGACGCAGCCATTGTTCGGCAGAGAAAATGTGTTCTGGAGGCAGTGTAAACCGTCCAATTGCTATGAATTTGATTTGACGGGGCAAATACGTATACTAATATACTTATTCTAAGTAAATTAATGCTGACTAATGCCCTGTATGAAAATGGCTGAAGTATTAACTCGAGGTCATGACCTTATGCAACTTCAGTATGCGTACTGGTGACTGCAACTGTAGAGACCTCTACTGCACAATCATCATCAAATTCTAAGCACCACATTGAACTTCGAGATAGTGGGAAAGTAAGGTATAACGTAGACAAAATCAAATTATTTTCATGGCTTCAACAGCATAACTCATTTTGTTACTTGTATGGTGTTCTTGTTAGTTTTTTTTCTGATATTGTTGCTGAATCTAACATCATATGTGATGCTGCAAGAAAACTTTAGAGAACAATTGTAGACGTTGTTTACACCAAAAAGAACAAAGTGTTCCAAATAGTAGCTCAATTGCGTGGTATTAAATTTAATAACGAAACCATTATCATAAAGTCGCAGCTGTTATTTCAATTTTCATTGGATCGTCTGTACTATAAATATAGTACGCAGGAATTAAAATCATATTTAAAATATTAATTGGCCTCATTGGTCATGCTTATTTAACGTAGGTATACTACGTAAAGAGAAAAAATAAAACATTAAAAGTATATTTGTAACCGCAGAGTTACAAAATAGGCAATTTTTTTCTTTAACCGACACATTGCTAATCTGCTTTGGTGAAATTAAGCTCAACGTTTGATTTTACATCTCTTCTGGCAAGGAAATGTATTATCTCTAATGGATTAAGGATGACAAGCCGTAAGGAACAGCTTGGAAACTCATCTCAACAGACTTACCTGCGGCTCTAGTCAATTTACTGAAATCAATTTGATGCATTTGTCGGGCGCAATCCAGTAACAGATCTGGACTTAAGTGCTGCTTAACGTGCCAGGGAATATTTCAAGTGAAGAATATGATTTTGATATTGATAATGTTGTATGAGTTTCTATGTGGAATCGGAGTTGATAATAGGAGGTTGAGCGGTACTGAAGACAGCGACGATGATGAAATTTGGAAAGCAGTGCATGCATAAAATGAAATCGTGCAACAACAACAAGAAAGGCCACTCTCTGATGAATATTTTATTGCGCGTGATGGAATAAAATGGAAAAAGATCCACCAGCATAGGAGCGTATCAGAGCACACAATATTTCTCGAGAAGCCGGTGGATATGCTAGACGAACGAGTCGAGATTCACTTGACATTTTCAAGTCAAAAATTACGAAACAAATGATCGACATCATAAAGGTAAACCAATAGAAAACCTATATGTGAAACGAAAACATACAAAAACGAAAAACACTCAAAAATGGAAGCCAAATTGGTTCCTGTTACTGAACAAAAAATATTACCTTTTCGGTATAAATAGCCAGCTGCTGGTGTGAATCATGCTAACATGCAACATACAAGAAAGTTGTGTAGAACCAATGATCTCGTGTTTAGAGCAACGAGTCAATCAACAAATTTTACAAATTTTGTTTTCAGCAGCCAGACGTGACATCTGCAGCACTTCCCATATAGAAAGAAATACGAAATTTACTCAATACATTCTGTTCAAGCCAATAAGATATGGGATGAAAATATAGTACGCCTGTGAAGTACGCCTGTGAGTGATGTAGTAGATATCCTCGCAAAGGCATTTTATGAACTCACCAACAAATATAATGCCAGTGGGCGAACGATCGTTGCTGATTTTTTTAGCATATTAGATGGCGTTGAAAAATCTCGATCGATATGATTTGCTTTTATTGGAACTCAACCAAAGAATAAAAATGCATTCCAATAAATATGGTTGCAGCCGTCCATTCAACAGTTTTCGGTTTTACGAGCAATGTTGCTTTAGCAACATATGTTCTGAAGAAAAATAGAGCCGTTATTTTACTTTCATCGGTATATATGACGAGTTTTTATGCAATATAACGAATTAGGTGTGGTACCTTAAGAAAACTGAAATATGTCTTGAATTTGGGGTAGTACAAATTTGGTTGATATCTTGAATAACTTTCAATTTTGAAATTAAAAGCATATCTAACTGTTATTTTAAAATAAATATTGTTCCTGGAAATATAGATACAATTTTGGGTCATTCAAGATATTATTGTAATTAAATTTGAACTACCGAGTTTTAAAATTATTTTGACAACCCCGATTTTCAGAGTTGCCCATATACTTACGAATGGGGAAGTTTCAGAAAATACTCACACACAGAAGGCCAGACAATGCTTAATGAATTATTTCATATTTCTGAATATAGGTATGAGATTCAAAATAAGGTTTATATTCGCCTTATCCTTAGTAGTAGCTTGACTTATTTGAGCGGATACCCTGATCTTAAACATAAAATAGGAAATAACGTTAAATACTTACGACATTTATCTTGGTGATACTACAAATTTCATCAACACATAAATGTTGTACAATTTAAGAGCGACCACTGACTCTTTCGTGATCATTTGTAAATAAATTGTTTTGTTAATGTAATGGAATCCGATAATCGATATTCTCGATAGTCGATCCAAGTTACAGTTTGGATTTAAAAAAAAGTTCTTCTTAGTCACTCAGATATTAATGTAGGTTATGTTAAGAGACATAGTCTTATACACTAAGTATTAAAAGAAAAATTTGTAGTGAAAGTTGGGGGAACAATCATCTTGCTTTAAAGTGACAGAAAAGTACACTCACAATATTCACAAAATTTAAGCCACAACTAGCTTGAGGACTTAAGTTGTAATGTCGTGGTCTTGTCGTTGTAGTCGTGATCTTAACTTAACTATTCAACCGACCTATAAAATGTTGGTGGTCAATCCTACCTTTAGAACCACCTTGGATTCCACCCGAAGCTACCACTAAAATGTTGGATACTTGGTTTGTAATTTTAAACTTAATTAGTTTAACATGACTATTATGTTTGATATAGAAGAACATTACAATTTTTACAGAGAAATCACTAATAAGAAATATAAAATACTTAATGTCTAGTTCTAACTAAAAGTATATATTTATTATAAATGTTTCAATCCAATTTTCGTTTTACTTGAATGCTTATGTTGCCATATGTAGAAGACATAAAAATTCTCAACTCTAAAACTATATAAAACCACACCCACAAAACCAATAAATAAAATTTTTAATTTATTTATAACTTAAGACTGCAGCCTGAAAATGACTCATAAAATACCGTATATATCAATTACTTGTTGTAAAATTCCACTATAAATCAATAATAAAATGCCGCTGAAATGGAAAACAAAAAATTTCACCTTTAAATTAAGAACGCTATATAGGTACTAAGAATTTAGTATAAAATTAAATCCAAGCGCGCAGTAGATACACAAAAAAATATTCTAATTAGAATCGATGATAATTATCGTTTTCTAAAACTAAACCATAGTAAATAAATAAGTTAACTGTAAAATAAAAAGAAAATGGTTAAGGTAAGTAGAAAAAAAAATGATTTAATTACAAATCGTGCCTTTTAAATAAAATTAATTGATTGCATAATAATTATCGATTTACATTTAATACACAATACAGTCGTACAAATTTATTGTAACAATCCAAATGAGTTTTTATACAACAGAATATTCATTAACTGTAGCTAATACAAGTAATTAATTAATCATTGCTTAACTACATTTAAATTGACCCTTAAGTTTCGGTTTATATGTATGATTTTTTTAATTTTTATTTTAAAACCGGAACGCAGCGGAAGCTAATTTATTGAAAATGTGGTAATTTATGTTTGGTAAAAATATACCTTTGAACCTTGTAATCCACAAGGAGGATTATTCCAACTTATCACACAGTTTAAGTCTTTTTCAAATTAGTATGATTTACACGTATTACAATTACGTATAGCACAGGTATATCGCACCGAAATTTTTCCAACATAAACTACAAAAACAACATCATGCCTAAGGCTAAAATCGTCTATGGTATAATTAAAAGGTTTTTATTTATTAGATAATATGCATATATTATAATATTAGTTTTGCGGAAGAAAATTATTATAATACGATACATTTTTTATGCCATATAATAGTGAATACTAAAGATAATGTAATCAAGATTATTACGTTGATATTTAAATTGAGTTTGCATGCCGTTAAAACTAGTTATGAATGTATAACGAGTGTGTGTACTGTGTGCACACATTTCTCGAAAGAATTTTTATTTTTATATTAGTTTTCTTGAAGAAATCGAGAGTGATCTACATTCTTGATGAGTGGGAATTGTTTGTGGTATAATCATCAGGCAAAGAAACAAGATTTCATTCAATCGACGCAAATAAATTGCAGATATACAGTTTCGTAAAACGTTTGTGCTCTTATTTAATCTGTTAAGAGCTAAACGGGTTTCCGCCAATGAGAAATTAAAGCGACAATATTTTGCTTAGGTACAAAAACTGGTTAGCATAATATTACAAATATGGGTACTGGTATAAATAAATCTTCAGTAGCACTTGATTGAAAATTTCCTACGCAACATTTTTTTTTTTAAGATTGATTATCAATATATTTAAATAAAATTTGTAGAAGCTCTAATTCGCCTGGAAATTTAAATCAAATATCGCTTGTTTATTAAAGTTTGTTGGTCTAGGTCAATATATGTTGAAAACAATCTTTATATATCGGGTGTGATCTTCAAGAATTGCCACAATAATATTAATTAGTTTTTTACGGTTAAAGTTTGGTTAGGGAACCTTAAGGTTGGCACCAAAAACACTGCTTTTCAATTAATAATAGTGAAAGATAATACTGTTGTAAATGATTTTTACAGCTGTTTCGGAATTTCCTAAATATAATCATGAAACTGTTCATATTATTCAATAACAATATCTTAATATTATTTATTCAAAGGTACCCAACGGCAACTTACACAACTGGCAACTTACACAACTCCACAATTACATCAATAGCATTAATCCGAAACTAAAATTCAAGCTGGAAACAGAAGCCAATAAAACTAATCAATTCTTAGATTTATCGATAACACATGTAAATAGAAAATTCGAATTTAGTATACACCAGAAACCAATCCACACTGATCACACAATCCATAAAAACTCAAACCATCCAATAGATTACAAACACGCCGCATATACACATATGATCTATAGATTAAACAATATTTCGATGACAACAGCCGACTACAGTAAGGAGCTAGAAACTATAAAATATTTGGCTACAAAAAACGGATTCAACACAATTATTATCCAAAAGATGAACGAGAAGTTGAAGAATAAAATGGAACAGCATTAACACCAAACCCAAAATATCCTAAACAATATATCTCATTCATCTACAGTCAGCCATTCAGAAAAATAGTTCAAAACATCTTTAAACAGTACACAATAGCATTTAGAACCAATCAAAAATTGTCACAAAAACAAGAAAATAAAACTAATCAACCAGATGACACTGGTATATACAAGCTAACATGCAACAAATGTGACAAATTTTATATAGGTCAAACTGGAAGGAGCTTTGCCAACAGATTTAACGAGCACACTAAAGAAAAACCAGTTTCTACGATAAAGTCCAACTACGCACCCCACATCAAGAGCAATAATCATACATTCACCAACCTATGATGGATAGGCTGGGAGAAATTGAAATCTACAAGCACAAATGCAATCCAAATATACTGAACGATAGATCAAAAGAGAACACAATATATGATTATGTAAGTAGTAGATAATTCTAAAGTTAAATTTTCAATAGTTTTAGCCAAACCTGAAGGCGAACAGTGTAGCTCGAAACTAGTTGTTTGATATTGTTTTTGCTAAAAATAAATTATATCAAAAAATTACAAAGTGTTTATGTTGCAAAACCTTTCAAATCCAAAACATTTAACAAATTTCATAACGCATGAATGTCACGAGTGTGTGCTCTATTTACATATATGTGCCAAAATAATTTATTGAAAACAAAAAAAAAAACATCTTGATAAAGAATTTATATTTGTTTCACAAATTTTTAATTGGTAAAACATTTAAAAGTTGTTAAATCAGATTCTAATAAAATATTTAACAATTTTGTTAATTTTAAGAAAAATTGTTTTATTCGCTTTATACGATGATGCGATGTACCATTAAGCTACTGAGATTCGTCAATGATTATAGTACCTGAGTAAATCGTTATAGTTGCAATTCTTTCTTACAATGCAGCAGATCGAAGCCACTTTGTTTACAACTTATTACGACACGAAAAGATATTTTAAAAATAGAGGAAAGGCGGGTTAGGTCAAAAAATGATAATTGTCATTTTCCGGATAAAAATATTCGAAATTTGAAATTATTCCGAAAGGAGTTTTTAATATACTCGTACATTTTGTAGCTCACAATGCTATCAAAAAGTTAGTTTATAAAAATCAAATCATTCATTAACCCCTATCCCACGAAATGAAATTCCAAAAAGTTGGTATAGTTTCTCTAATTCGCCCTAATGAGATACGTCATCAAACTGGAGTGAGTGAATGTTTTGTGTACTTGTACATAAGATAAACATTTTATTCTAGCGAATTATATTATAAAACAAACTCTAAATGGTGTGTATTTAAAAAAAAAAATTACTTACTTTTATTTTTTTTATTTACTTCGAAAAGCTATAATTCATTTGGAAGTGCAAAAAAAATATTTTTCCGAGTAAATCTTTCGCTTTTACACCGAAATGTTATTGAAAATTTTAATATATTTTTTTTTTTGTTTTTAATTTCGGTTTAAGGATTTTGCCACAATTTTTTTTTAGAAATTCGATTTATTAGCCAGGTTTAATTTCAAAATAATGGGAATAATTGAACATTAATTTATTGAAAAATCATTTTTCTGTGCTTTCTTCTACTTTCGTAAAGCTGTTCATTTAAAACTTCTCTATTTAATTATAAATTTTATTGTTTTGTTCTAGAATTAGAAATACATGGTTTGTTTATATTGAGGAGACGTCTGAATGTTGGCTGCAATTCATCCATTGATCCGGATGAGGGGCAGACATTTTAGATAGCCGTATAATTTTATATGTGAAACACTAACAATTTTACCGATTTTGTTCGATTGTTACACAAAAAAAAGTATACCATACAAATTTTAATTCATCCATAAGCTTTTTGGTTAGCACAAGCTTTAGAACCAATTTGTAAGTATTTTGACACGAGAGAATAAAACCGGTAGAATTGTCGTAGCTTTTTCATATAAAATTGCAGTATCTTCTCATATTTCCTTGCAGCGTTCATGATTCTGCCCTAGTTCAAATTTTCTATGAAAACATGATCCCAATTTTGTTTTAAATAAAAATGTAGTATGTGCCTTGGAGTTGTTAATCGAAATATGGCCAGAAGCTCGGCAAGAAATACGGCTATTATCAGTAGTATCATTTCTAAAAGCAGGATTATTGCTATTTTTCAAAAACTACTTAAATTAATGTTAAAATATATAGAAAACACATCCAGGAATTTAAGAAAAATAAGGTGTAGATGAGTTCAAGGATTTTCGGGCAAGCATGTTCTAGTTTTTGACATGGGCGTAACAAATTTGAAAGCGAGCTAAAGTAATATGCGATATAATTTAAACATTAGTTTTGTTTTGATCAATGGATTGCATTTGAAAAGGGTACGGAATTGCAAAATTGTTAAATAATAAATAAGTTGATTAGCCTTTCAGTAATAATTTAATTTTTGAAATGTTTTTTTTAAACTAATCTCTTACCATGACCAAGATGCGATTTTTAATATTATTATTGGTATTTTATTAATTTTGAGATTTTATCAATAATTATTAGGGCTCCGATTGTCTTATCCCCAATTTTACGAAAACTTTACTTTCATTACATTTGTATTTAAATTAGCTCTGGTAATACCGCTTTATGAAAAAGGAGATGAATTGGTGCTTAATAACCATAGGCCCATAGTTATTTTATGTACTTTTTCTAAATTACTTGAGAAAATGGAGAAACGCAGACTGCTCAATTATATCGGTAATATTAAATTTTCAAAAGAGAAACAATTCGGTTTCACAGCGGGGAAATCTACTGAGGAGGCCAAGTCTCAAAATCCTACTGCTTCATTTGTAGATATATATAAAACATTCAATTGTGCTGATCACGACATTCTGCTTACGAAATTGAATTGGTTTGTTAGTTATATTAAAAATCGTCGTCGTCACCTAGGTAACATGAGTGGTGATGTTCCTCAGAGCTCTGTTCTTGGATCCTATTATTTCTTATTTACGTTATTTCCTTTTTTAAATCATTTTGTTGGGGCAGACCACAGCGTTCGCAGACGAATCGGCTTTGAGTTATCCATTTGATTGCAATTCATCAGAATCTCAATTTGCATTACAAATTGATTTATCAAAACATAATAAATGATTCTATTACCATCGGTTGACAGTAAGCGATAAATCTAGAGTTACGTAGGAATGTAGGAATTGGACTTATTGATTCGACTTATAGGAAATACATTGACATTTCTTAACTACTTATGCAGCATAAATCCCGGCTTTCCATAGTGCTTTCAGCTTTTAAATGTGAATGCGTTTAAATACTTGGACCTAATTGTTGACTCGCAGTTAAATTAGGATTATCCCCTTTAGAGTCTGAGACCGTTCCGCTCTCAAGCCACATATTAAGAAAACTCTATCATGCCCTGGTGAAATCGATAATCATGTATGGCACCTCTAGTTGGTGTGGGATTTATTTTTGAAGTTTCGTCGTCGATTCCTCGATAGTGTCTTCTACTGAGAAAACTGCAGTAACATCAGCAAATGTTGCAACGGATACATCGTTTAATTGAGTTTAATCTCTGCTGGTAACCTCTGTGCCACACCTGCTCAATAGTTGAGTGTTTCTCTCTGAAACCAAACTGATATTCTGGCATACGGTTTCTTTATTATGTGGTTCTTTTCAATCTTTTGAGCAACAGACTCTCAAACAATTTTCTTAGTGTTGGTGGAAGTGAAATTGGCCGGTAAGATTTTCTATCATTCGGTGGCTTGCCCGGTTTTAGAATCATTATTACTTCTGCTACTTTCCACTGCATTGGCACACATTTTCTTCTGAAGATCGTATTGATTATGTGCAAAAATTTATGGGTGCCTCTTTCGGGCAGCTCTTTTATTATTTGCCCTGTTATCAGATCGTAACCAGGATTATTATTTGCTTTTATGTTCTTAATTTCAGCATTTAGTTCTTTCAATGTTACAGGTCTTATATCTTCGAAGTCAAATGTTTCGCACTTCTAGCTCATTTACCATCGTTTGTTTTGATTGGGGGGATCTGCGTTTTTGTCTTTTTAACCTTTTTGTTGCTTGTCAGAGGGAATAGTCGGAATCTTTAGATTGAGCTAGAGACAACGGTATTTTCCAATTGTTCCATTTTTCATTGCTTTTATAGAGCCTTAAGTGTGATGTACACATTTTTTAAGGTGGTTTTATCTTGCGGCGCACGACTAGTCTACAATTTATTCCAGGCCTTTCGTTTTTACTGCACTAGTTCTCTTATTTCTATTGGATAAATAACGGAGTTTTTTCCGGGATGAAATTTTGGGTGTGCATTACCAAACCGACCATTGTAAAATAGTTTAATGAAGATTCGGTAAATCACTTAACTATTTCAAACCTAGTTCTATTACCACTATCATTTTCTATTCAACGATATAATTTGAAATGTTATGAAAAATCAATTAGGCCATAATGTAGGCCATATTGTTATCAAAAAATGCATCCAATTTTCTGACCTTTGCAAAGAGCGAAACAGGTCAATTTCCGTTTTATACTAACTAAAAAAAATCACAAATTAATCCGGATGCACAGAAGATAATTCTTTACTTAAGAAAAGAATATATCACTTAAACAATGTTTTCGTGTCGGTTGATTTACAGAAATAATTATACAACAAAGAAAATTAACCAAAATTAGCATACATTTTGCGTACTCAAATTCATTGTTCACGTCTATTTTATTTTAATTTTCTAAAATTATGTATACTTATCCATAAAGAATACTGGTATTTATAAAATAAGCGTCTAGTTTTTCAATTTATATGGTATTATATACTTCACGAGCAAAATTATCATTAAACCGGGTTTCTCGATATGAGGTCAACATCAAACCTGTAGTTACTAATGAGGTTTTTGTGCAAAACTTACGCCTGCGGCGTTACACTTTGTCTGCATTTGTTGCTGCATGCATATGACCTTTAACAATACCTTAAAGATACATAACGACAATTTAAAATTTTGTTGTAATACTCGTGTATCCAAAAAACATGTATACGTCTTAACTTTTTGATTCAAAAAGGAAATAACATGAATACCTCAATTCATTTCCTTCTTCACCTTAAAAAGCATTTCACGGGGTTTTAAAGTGTTTTTTGTTTGTTCTCATCAATCAAAATAATAATAATAATATGTAAAGTATGCGCGGCATACAATAACAACAAAAACAATATAATTATATCCGTTAAAATTATGTTAATTAAAATAAATAAAAAAAATTTCTTAAAACAAATACTATATAATTAATTACAACTTAATTCTTATTTGTACAATTTTAATTCGCTTCACACACTTTACGAGACTTGTATAATATTAGTACATATGCACATATAACATAACAGTAGTGTATATAATACATTACTTAAAGAAAAGTGCATATCATAATCGTAATAAATAATTAAATAGAAAATAATTAAAAAACTATTTTTCAAGGTCAAATGTTTTAAAGTGAAATTTAAATTATTACAAAAGGTTAATTCTTTTTTACTATTTATTTCATAAACTATAATTTTTTACTTATGTTTATTTATGTATACAATGTATTCGTATATACATAAATTATTTTTGTTGTTTTCTTGAATTTAAATTAATAATTTAACACTATATGTACAATATTTATTGATTTAAATTTTAAATTTATATGCTATAAATGTATTTCGAATCTATCAACACAAATTTTTTTCTAGTAAATTGATTTTGATGTTGTGTTTGATTGTTGAGCCCACATCAATATGGGAAATAAAACTTTAAATTTCTATTTTATTTATTAAATTGCACAAGAGTTTATAAGTGTTGATCAATCTAGTGTGACTTTGCCTAATATCATATATGCATATAATTAGAATTGTGTACAATTAACCTGGGTCACGATCGAGTTTAAAATATAATATACCCGGGAATTGTTGTCGTACGTTGTTGTTAAGAAAATAATTTAAAACAGGCATACTATTTTATAATTTCTTCAACATGTTGGTTATTGGTAGAATTTTGACTTAATTGTAGAATGCCATATGCTTATACTTAAGCTTTTAACTGAACTTATTTTGATGTCAATAATTCGGAATATATTTTCGTATACAAATTGCGAATACGTAGAAATATATTTTACTTTCATTTAAGCTCAATTCAATTCCTAAAATTGTAGCACGTAGGAGATTAATTTTTTTTTTTAATTTAGACACCTCCATGTACCCAACATATTTTATCAATGAATGCTTTATACGTTCCACTTTGCGCAACAATTATACATGCAACTCCCACATATGGGAAAAACCAACAGGTATACGCGATAACATTTTATATGATTTCACCAAACATTTATATTTTATTAAAAATCTCAACTAATAATAAATTATTATTTTCGTATATTGAGTGAAAAATACAAAAAATTAACTCCACCCTACCATTAGGCAATAATATAAAAAACATTATTATTATATATACATATATATATTATAATATATCCACGATAAACCAAGAGATATAGCTATATACTCGTATACAGACTTCAAACAAAATTTATGGAAAATTCAAGTAGGTAAATATTTACATCAATTTAGCATATACCATTGCCACCAAATGGGTTAGATATTTTCTTTTCTCATATATATATATATATATATATATATATATATATATATATATATATATATATATATATATATATATATATATATACCTATATATACACACACATATATATATATATATATATATATATATATATATATATATATATATATATATATATATATATATATATATATATATATATATATATATATATATATATATATATATATTTTATTCCATTCTTTCTAAATTATTTATAACAAACTATTAAAATAAAATACAAAAGCACAAAAAAAGTTGTTGGAGTAGTTCAGGTGTTTTCGTATAAATTTCACTGGAAATTTTAACCTCTATTTGGGTGGTCGATTAACAAACAATATATAAACTTGATTTAATATATAGATATAAATTAAATTAATAAATAAAAGAAAACAAATATTTAGATATAATAATATTAATGTCACAATTATGTTTAAATATTAGTCAAGATATGTCAATTAAAAAGAGTGCGCGGGTGTTGTTGATTCACGTTTATAGCGTTTAATAATTATATAATAAATAATACACTCGCTATTTAACACATCATTGAATTTATTTTTAGAAATCATTTGTAGTATTGTAGTTTGGCAGCAATATTATAGAATGAATGATGGGCTGGAACCGGCTCAGTAAGACTCGTATAAACCGGATGTTAATTATTTTAGAGGTGGTATTGGTAAATAAACTAAACATATAATAGGTCATGTTTATATTTATAAAATCAGACATTAAGTTACACTTTAATTGTATTTTATTAGGATTATTTATTGACCAACAGGAATCTGCTTCGGCTATAGAAATCCGCATTCTAGTTTATATTATCAACAATTCCTCAAATATTCAAATTTTATTTGTAGCCTAGTCGAAATGCCCTCTTGCAACTTGGTCAACATGTGTCGAACTAGTTGTTATTGCATCAATAAAAAAATTAATGGCTACAAGAATCATTGAAATAATATATTGCTGCCTTGGGTATTTTACGGATCGAATGCATTCAAATCCCATAAAAATCAATATTTTCTTTGATTAAACCAATAACGGTCATAAATGTACATGTTTTTTTTATAGCTGGAAGGATTTTATTATATTTCTTAGCGATGAATCAACTTTAGTGATGTGCCGTATGTGTAGACAATGTATGTAGTCAATTAAAAAAATTACATTGAAAATGTAGAACATGTAGACAATGTCGAAAAGGAATATTTATGTTAGCAATCAACAAAATTATATGATTTCTTTGTTAATGAAACCATTTCACTTCATTTCTGCCTCACACTTGAAAAATCTACTCGGATGACGAAAATATATGCTCGGATTACGGAATGATTAGTAAAAATTGTTATTTTTACTAATCATTCTCTAATCTTGGACATAATTTACATGTGTTACTTCAATATAAAAATATTCGAAAAATGTCAAAACTCTATGTTACTTAACTTTATACGCGGACAAATTTTAAAACCAAATACGGAGTTGGCAAAAAAAGGTACTTTGAGCCACCGTTCCAGAATGAACGAAATCATTACTATTCAACAAAATGTTAAATCAAAAATTAATAGAAGGACTTATAAATAGTATATTAGCTATCGAACAGTGCACAATTTTTCCGGTATAAAGCCACTCAAGTACCCCAATATTTTTTATGAAGCTTGAAAATCATCGAGCGAAAAGATTCGATTCCCGATTTCGTGTCTCTTTCGTATTAATTTCGAAGATGTGCATAACAGGCTACTCGACTTCCGACTAGAATTGAAATTTATATTTTCTTATAATTTCAGTGTCCTATTTCCCGGGTTCATTTCTAATTATGTGAGGTGAATTTCCCTGTGCGGTATCGATACCACAAATAACGTATCAAGAAATACAACAGAAACATGTTAAATACCTGAGATTAAGGTTAAGGGTGTACGCTTATTTATTTATATGCAAATCACGCGAGCTCTTGATTTTACGGTGTACGATAATTTACCGAATGATACACGAAAAATAATTTTTGAAAGAAATAAATCCAATACGCGCAAACTTATTGTAATCCAAACATTTAATAACAACAAAAATTAAAAACAATAAATTTTAATTTTATGGACGGTAATGGACGCTTTTTTGTCAGAACATGTTGAGCAAAATAGTGACCAACGCTATGAAAATGTTTAGCACTATGAAATTTTCTAATCAAATTGGCGCTGATTTTACTAATCAATACACCAGGAACCTGAAAGCGCCAATTCTGAATCGCTTATGCTTTTTCCAATAAACGTAGGCAATTTACCTATACTACCCGAGAAGTATACTACCCGTAATATAACCGGTGTGAAGTTTATATGGACACTTTCAAATTATTGGACGTTTTTGTAATTTGGACAGCTAAAACTAATTTTTTAGGTAATACATTTTAGAAGGATATTTGCCCATGTGAACATTTCTTAAAAGTGTAACTATAAAAATAAATGTTGTAAACAGATCAAATTTTTGTATTTCATATTCTTCCTTTCATAAATAATTTTAGTCATCGGAGATATACGCCAGTTTGGTATGAAAGGATATCATTTTAGCTTAAGGCAAATTATTCGAATCTCAGAGATTGGTTCCCATAGTTAATAGGTTTAAACGGACATACATTGTTGAATAAAAACACCTATTGCCAATTCAAAAGAAACGCTCTCGCATATAATTTTTGACCATTCATGCGATACACGATTTTTATGAGAACGGATGTCGTTGTAGCTTATGGCAAATTGAGAGATTGGCCACTACGAGATTGGCTCCTATAGTGGCTTAATTGGTCGGAAGGAGCATTCATTTCGCCATTTCGAAAACACGGTGTGGTTAATGCCGTCCTAAGTTCTATTGTTCGTATTTGATCGACACACGCTGGTGATTTACTGATCTAAGATATGAATCGGAAGAGAGGAGCATTTATTCATTGCAGTTTTAAGTAATTTGATTTGCACCCTATCAAATTGGTTATGACGTTGTCAGATGCGTCCTTTCGGGAACGTGAAGAACGGTTGTGGTTGTTTTTAGATCAATACTCGTGTCAAACATATCCATGGTTTCATTTAGAATGGGGTTCTTTATTCTGCCATTCACATTAAAATTGTATTACATTGGTACACGGGCATTTTCACTGTAAAAGATCAAATTTTAGTAAACAGTTGTCTATGGAAATTTTACAAAATATTGCTTGGTGATGTTCGATATTGAAAGCAAGTGATGTTGAAAGAGGTGCCAAATATAATAACGTAACAAAACAATTGGAAGATTAGGTGAATAAGAAAATGCTAAAAATTCTAGGCAGATCTCAGCTGAATAGTCTATTCAATTTTACCGCAAAAATTGTAATCTAATATTTTTATTTGAATAATCGGAGATAGGTAAACAGTGGTTTTTGGTCTGCCAGTATTTCAGTGTTTTTTGCCAGGTGGTTGTTGACATTTTGGCAATTCAATATAAACAGTTTAGTATAGTTCTATATTTTTTCCAAAGTATTATATTTTCGTAAAATGATCCAATTGGTTAAAACATCTGAAAACTGGTAAAAAATAAATTTCTCTATGGTAAGAGAAAAATGTTACCTATTTGATTAGTCCAGTAATGCATGTAATAAGTAGCGCTAGTAAAAGAATATGGCACTGAAATAAACATTTTTTTAATTAATTATAATATCTTGAATTATTTTACGATCGAGTCGAGCTCGTCTTTAGAAGAGTTTAAAAGCTTCTTAGATCGATTGGTGAAAGATGATCGAGCTCGACATCCTGTGCTTAGCATGGAACCTTAATGCTTGGTCTACTAAATACGGCATAATATACTGTCAGAAACTTGAGGAAAAGCATTATTGGAAACTTTTGCGATACTACAGATTGTCCTGTTGAATACGGGCAACCAAAATTCTGCAGAGAAAATTCCACATCAATAATAGATTTATGGAAAGTGAGGGAGCGGTATTCATATATAGCAAACACCAAATTATAATCTTCGAACTTCGTGGTGTTACTCTTAATAGAAGGCAACCGAAATACCGGTTGGATATCCAAACTTTGCGAAGAGAATATGTTCTTGTACCTGTTATAAATCAAAATGATCTTCGGAATGGCTGAAAATAAGAAATTTCAAATTATGAAGCTTATCACAAACGCCTTTGATGCAGCTATGCCTTGAAGAGTCGCAGTAATGCTATGTATTGGTGGAATCACGACTTTACCTAGGAAGTGCTGATGGTAAGGAAGAAGTATCTATGTTAAAGACGTAGAAATTCTGAAGATTTTCGACTATGCTTTGTTTTAGGGCTATACAATTGTTAATTTTTTAGTGATGATGACGTGAATGTTTCATTGTTTGTGTTTTGTTGTTCTATAACCACAAATAGTGAAATTTAGACAAACGTGATTATACTATTGTATTGTACTGTATTATTGTACTATATTAAGGTATATAAGGTACTATATTAAAAATTAGCTGGCATTCTCAAGTTTTAATTTTTTTAAAAGCCCGAAAAATAATTTTAAACTGCGACAATCACCTTTTTTAACATTTCTTTGGATTCGCTATACTCAAAAAATATTAAACCGCCATTTGTTTTAAGTGAAAGAGAGGATAAACCTTAACTAAGGGTCCTTGTAGTGTTTTATATATATATATATATATATATATATATATATATATATATATATATATATATATATATATATATTTATATATATAACGGGTGATTTTTTAAGAGCTTGAGAACTTTTTTTTAAAAAAACGCATAAAATTTGCAAAATCTCATCGGTTCTTTATTTGAAACGTTAGATTGGTCCATGACATTTACTTTTTGAAGATAATTTCATTTAAATGTGACCGCGGCTGCGTCTTAGGTGGTCCATTCGGAAAGTCCAATTTTGGGCAACTTTTTCGAGCATTTCGGCCGGAATAGCCCGAATTTCTTCGGAAATGTTGTCTTCCAAAACTGGAATAGTTGCTGGCTTATTTCTGTAGACTTTAGACTTGACGTAGCCCCACAAAAAATAGTCTAAAGGCGTCAAATCGCATGATCTTGGTGCCCAACTTACCGGGCCATTTCTTGAGATGAATTGTTCTCCGAAGTTTTCCCTCAAAATGGCCATAGAATCGCGAGCTGTGTGGCATGTAGCGCCATCTTGTTGAAACCACATGTCAACTAAGTTCAGTTCTTCCATTTTTGGCAACAAAAAGTTTGTTAGCATCGAACGATAGCGATCGCCATTCACCGTAACGTTGCGTCCAACAGCATCTTTGAAAAAATACGGTCCAATGATTCCACCAGCGTACAAACCACACCAAACAGTGCATTTTTCGGGATGCATGGGCAGTTCTTGAACGGCTTCTGGTTGCTCTTCACTCCAAATGCGGCAATTTTGCTTATTTACGTAGCCATTCAACCAGAAATGAGCCTCATCGCTGAACAAAATTTGTCGATAAAAAAGCGGATTTTCTGCCAACTTTTCTAGGGCCCATTCACTGAAAATTCGACGTTGTGGCAGATCGTTCGGCTTCAGTTCTTGCAGGAGCTGTATTTTATACGGTTTTACACCAAGATCTTTGCGTAAAATCTTCCATGTCGTCGAATAACACAAACCCAATTGCTGCGAACGGCGACGAATCGACATTTCACGGTCTTCAGCAACACTCTCAGAAACAGACGCAATATTCTCTTCTGTACGCACTGTACGCATTCGTGTGGTTGGTTTAATGTCCAATAAAGTAAACTGAGTGCGAAACTTGGTCACAATCGCATTAATTGTTTGCTCACTTGGTCGATTATGTAGACCATAAATCGGACGTAAATCGCGAAACACTTTTCGAACCGAACACTGATTTTTGTAATATAATTCAATTATTTGCAAGCGTTGCTCGTTAGTAAGTCTATTCATTATGAAATGTCAAAGCATACTGAGCATCTTTCTCTTTGACACCTTGTCTGAAATCCCGCGTGATCTGTCAAATACTAATGCATGAAAATCCTAACCACAAAAAAATCACCCTTTATATATATATATATATATATATATATATATATATATATATATATACCAATAATTAATGCGCAATGTCTAATGTAAATCAATGAAAATTTCTATCAATTATTTTTTATAAAATCAACAGAACATAACAATAAATGTACAATAAATATAAAATCTTCATAGTTGTAAATTAATCATTTAAGTTAATTAAGCATTATACATTTTTGTAGTTAATGTAGGTAAATTAATGTATGCATAATTTAGAAATACAAACAACAACAAAAACAATATATCATGTAATTGATTATTTATTTAAAAATAGAATTAGCTAGTTTGATTATCAGTCGTATACATCTCTAACTACAAACTACGAGTATATTTGTTTTACTAAATTACAGATAAATCAATAGACAAGTATCTTTCTTTTTGTTTGTATTGTGAATAAATTGAAATCTATAAATAAATAATTTATCTTGACATTTTCTTGTAAAAATTTAAATCAAAATAACTAATAATCACAAATTTTATATATAAAGAATTATTATAAAATATCATATTGTAATATACAGTATCAAAAGAATTATAGCTAGGCTTAAATGTATTACAGTCTTGCATCGTGTATTTTACATCTAATTATCTCAAATCGATATGTACTTAGGATATATAACTAGATTGACATATTACAATACCGCAGCAGTAGTAATATAAATATGATATGAAAGGCCCTGGGAAAAACATAATATATTTTCGAGGTGATTTTGTAATTAAGACGTATTAGTAGATGTTTTATGAGATTATTATTGATCATTTGTATAAACCTAATATATAACAATACAAAATATAAATAAACACGACGTTTGAGTTTTTGTATTTTACATTTTGTTATAAATTACTTAATTTAACCGAAGGTTATCTCATTAGTAATTTATGTATAATTACCAGTGGTATACGGTACACTGTGAGTGCTCTTATATTATAATTTTCTTATATTAGGTAGCATTTATGTGGAGTCATTTACGTAATGTGCGGAGTCAATTGTTACTTATATAGATATTTAGTATTTGAAATTCGTTAAATTGTTATATCCGGTACCTAATTACTTTCTGAGGACATTGAATTTTAGACACGTGCGGCCCTAAGAATAACAAACTAGATTACAAAATAATCTAACAATTAGGTCAATCAATTTTAATTTAAGATCCGGGTAAAACATTGTGAAAACTGATTATAAATAATAATTTTCCTTTTTTGTAGTAAAATATTAAAATTAAAATAGTTTGCGGCTCCATTTGTGTAAGAAGTGAACTCTAAAAATGGATGGTACTCCGACTGGAAAAACAGTTGGAACCTTTAAGACTAAATTTGTTCCTATAAATTTGGAAATACTACATATTTTTAACACGAAAATTGATTGATTCAAAAAAACTTGTAGCTTCCACTGGAAATAAGCGAAAAATATTTTACCATAGGTCAAAATCAGACATCTAAAATTTAACAAAAGAAAAAAAAATAAATATTGAACCAAAACTTTGCCTCCCGACAGGCCAGAATTGACTGATCTAAATCAGTGGGAGGTTCCAGTGAAATTTGTCTGAAATAAGCAAACCAGAAGTGAAATTTGGTGGACGTCGGAGTGTTTTAGAAATAAAATTTCTCAAACGATGGTTTTTGCAATTATTCTAAAATTAGACAATTAACCATTATGTACAAATAAATTATTACAAGATAATAAATTACGTATTTTCATATTTCAAACAAAACTTCGTAAATATCCTAAATTCTAAAAATTGCTGTCGATTCCGTGTGCATCTTCTATTTTTGTGTTCTTCTTTTCTTCTAATATCTGCAAGGCTAGATGTTCAATTCAAATTTTGGACCGTAACATAAATCTTTTCCGTGTATTCTACATTTTCATAGTAGGAATAAATTAATAGAAGAAAATATTAATAAAAAATTTTCACTAAGAGTATGTGTTTCAATTGTTTTAAATACCGTATAAAAAGTTAAAAATTGAGGTCAACCAAATTGTCAAATTTTTTATCTGCTTCAAGAGATGATAACATTTTTACATGAGAAGCATTTGTCTGACACAAAATAGTTGCTTGTAAACAGAAGTTTGCCATGTATAAAACGATAAAAATCGTAATGTTTAGTTATAAACTGACCGTAATTGAAATATACATTTTGAAATACTATTAATTTTAGTTATTTTCCACTTTTTATGTTTTATACATTCTTAATTACGTGAAATAAGCAATCATACAATTGTCACAAAAATTTAACCAATTGAGACAGATAAATAGTTATTTAGTTAAAAAAATAACTACGGATACATTTACAACTTGTTATCGACGCCATTGTTTTATTCAAAAATATTCAATGGTTGTTTAGATTTCTATACGTTCACTAAGAGGCACAATTAACAAAAATGCATTAACTGATCATCAATTATAAATTAATACTTTTGCCAATGCTTTCGTAATTGTAATCAAAGCGATACTTAATTCAATATAAACGAACATTTATTTTTAAAATTATAAAAATTAAAACTCGGTATATATGTCGCTAGTTATTTACCTAACAGATTAAAATAATGCTAAAATCAAATTAATAATTAGTTAATTTAACTATTTGTTAGTTTTAAATCATTTAAAATTAAATTAAAAAATTTTCATATTCACTAATTTGAAACTCATTCGAAGCGGCTTCGGATGATCATAATGGCTCTAGTCCATGTGCCATCGAATTTTTTAACGCATTTTATAGTTTTCAAAAATATAAATAAACACGACGTTTGAGTTTTTGTATTTTACATTTTGTTATAAATTACTTAATTTAACCGAAGGTTATCTCATTAGTAATTTATGTATAATTACCAGTGGTATACGGTACACTGTGAGTGCTCTTATATTATAATTTTCTTATATTAGGTAGCATTTATGTGGAGTCATTTACGTAATGTGCGGAGTCAATTGTTACTTATATAGATATTTAGTATTTGAAATTCGTTAAATTGTTATATCCGGTACCTAATTACTTTCTGAGGACATTGAATTTTAGACACGTGCGGCCCTAAGAATAACAAACTAGATTACAAAATAATCTAACAATTAGGTCAATCAATTTTAATTTAAGATCCGGGTAAAACATTGTGAAAACTGATTATAAATAATAATTTTCCTTTTTTGTAGTAAAATATTAAAATTAAAATAGTTTGCGGCTCCATTTGTGTAAGAAGTGAACTCTAAAAATGGATGGTACTCCGACTGGAAAAACAGTTGGAACCTTTAAGACTAAATTTGTTCCTATAAATTTGGAAATACTACATATTTTTAACACGAAAATTGATTGATTCAAAAAAACTTGTAGCTTCCACTGGAAATAAGCGAAAAATATTTTACCATAGGTCAAAATCAGACATCTAAAATTTAACAAAAGAAAAAAAAATAAATATTGAACCAAAACTTTGCCTCCCGACAGGCCAGAATTGACTGATCTAAATCAGTGGGAGGTTCCAGTGAAATTTGTCTGAAATAAGCAAACCAGAAGTGAAATTTGGTGGATGTCGGAGTGTTTTAGAAATAAAATTTCTCAAACGATGGTTTTTGCAATTATTCTAAAATTAGACAATTAACCATTATGTACAAATAAATTATTACAAGATAATAAATTACGTATTTTCATATTTCAAACAAAACTTCGTAAATATCCTAAATTCTAAAAATTGCTGTCGATTCCGTGTGCATCTTCTATTTTTGTGTTCTTCTTTTCTTCTAATATCTGCAAGGCTAGATGTTCAATTCAA
Source organism: Nephrotoma guestfalica (assembly GCA_963691935.1). NCBI lineage: Eukaryota > Metazoa > Arthropoda > Insecta > Diptera > Tipulidae > Nephrotoma > Nephrotoma guestfalica. The sequence continues at coordinate 78,813,964 of OY829914.1, read as the reverse complement.
ATTTTGGACCGTAACATAAATCTTTTCCGTGTATTCTACATTTTCATAGTAGGAATAAATTAATAGAAGAAAATATTAATAAAAAATTTTCACTAAGAGTATGTGTTTCAATTGTTTTAAATACCGTATAAAAAGTTAAAAATTGAGGTCAACCAAATTGTCAAATTTTTTATCTGCTTCAAGAGATGATAACATTTTTACATGAGAAGCATTTGTCTGACACAAAATAGTTGCTTGTAAACAGAAGTTTGCCATGTATAAAACGATAAAAATCGTAATGTTTAGTTATAAACTGACCGTAATTGAAATATACATTTTGAAATACTATTAATTTTAGTTATTTTCCACTTTTTATGTTTTATACATTCTTAATTACGTGAAATAAGCAATCATACAATTGTCACAAAAATTTAACCAATTGAGACAGATAAATAGTTATTTAGTTAAAAAAATAACTACGGATACATTTACAACTTGTTATCGACGCCATTGTTTTATTCAAAAATATTCAATGGTTGTTTAGATTTCTATACGTTCACTAAGAGGCACAATTAACAAAAATGCATTAACTGATCATCAATTATAAATTAATACTTTTGCCAATGCTTTCGTAATTGTAATCAAAGCGATACTTAATTCAATATAAACGAACATTTATTTTTAAAATTATAAAAATTAAAACTCGGTATATATGTCGCTAGTTATTTACCTAACAGATTAAAATAATGCTAAAATCAAATTAATAATTAGTTAATTTAACTATTTGTTAGTTTTAAATCATTTAAAATTAAATTAAAAAATTTTCATATTCACTAATTTGAAACTCATTCGAAGCGGCTTCGGATGATCATAATGGCTCTAGTCCATGTGCCATCGAATTTTTTAACGCATTTTATAGTTTTCAATTTTAATATTTTTTTAACCATCAGCATTTTGAAAATGTTGAATATTTTTTCAATAAGTTCAATAATACTAAATTTTAAATTACAAAACAAAATGTTTTAAATACTAATAATTTTTCATATTTTTCGCAAACAGACGGCATTGCAACCCTCCTGGAAGGAAGCGCCCTCCTACTCTCCCGTATGATATTTTAGTTTTGGAAGGAGAAGCGCAGCTGCATCCTACGAGATGTGAACGATGACCAATCGTTTGTAGTTCGATGTAACTATAAAACTATTTGAGTTAAAATTAATCAGTTGCTATGCCAAATGGATTCAGGCGATCAAACAATTAAAAGACTATGAAAGTTTGGGTTGTTCTGGGTGATCGCTAAATATTGTTTTTATTTCGAGCTGAGCTTGCCAAGACGTTTGGCAGTTTTCGCTATATACAATAAAATTCGAGGTTAACAATTGTGAAGTGAAATATAATAATTCGTTAGATTATATTTTGTATATTAGTTCAAGCCATTTTCTGAATTTCTGTAGTTTGGTCATTGCAGTCGGATGAGACGACGGAGTTTTTAAATTAAACAATTCAACGTTTCATTAGTGACGAAAACTGCAAAACGTCATGGTAAAGTATCCTCGAAATTTAAAGTGTAATTTAAAATTGAAAAAAATTTATATTTATCGTTTGAAGTGACCTAAATAAAACACATATTTGATATTTTCATTATTCATAGAAAAATGAGCCACTTGAATTGAATTGGCAAGCGATACGTCTAGCGAAATAAGAATGTAGCCTGTAAATGTAATAAACAGCAATTATTAAATATTCTTGATTCCATTTTTTAATATTGTGGCTTTCAAGTACTGGATTTTTGATTGTTTAGCCATTTGGGATTTAGCTAATGAATTTTTGCAATTAATTTTTTTTTTAATTTTTACATTAATATTTAAGAAATAATTTATTATTATTCATCATTGAAAATTGTTTCCGTTGTTTTCGCGCTTTTAAATAATAAGAGAAAATTTAGTGAAATTTTGAAATTTTGGAACGCTGTTTTATACTGCAAGTATTCAGCTATAGAAACCGACTAGCTAATATAAAAAAAAATCTTCAGTTAGAAATCGCATCTCAAAAAATTTGAGTGCCTCAACATTGAATAAACTGCACAACACGATTGATCTAGAAGGCTAATGGACATTAAGGTTTCACGTCTAATATTATCTCAATTATTATACATAGTTATCTCTTTAAATACTACCCGTATATTGATGGTGACTAATTAAAAAGTATAATTTCGAACGTTCTACTAAAAGTAGCATACTTTATAAATCGATATTACGAAAGCTAATTCTCCAAATTCCGCTTTTCTAAACCTTTCTTTTCAAACTATTTCTTTTAGTCATGCAGGAAATGAATAAATAATTGTTTAAATCGAATCGAGTAGCAATTTTTGAAGATTTTTTAGACCACGCCAAGCAAATGGAACTAAGATGTTTCCTAGTTAGTTATATTTGGCTACGAGTTCCATTTATCATTGCCAAATTTCTGAGTTTCAATCACATTCATTTTACAACATTGTCGAATTTCGAAGCTTTAATTAAAGTTCCGAAATCATGTTCTACAAACAAAATTTTTTTATTTTATTTAAGGTTTAATCCAGCAAAGCCAAATTCCAGAATTTTTTTCCGAAATTCGTGTAAAAATCCAAAACCAGCACTTCAAACAAAATTTTGTGAAAACATTACAATTACAGAAATTCGTTAAAAATTCATGTAAAAATCATAACAAATTTTACTCGTACATAATGAGTGTCTCCAAAGTAGATAAGAAATGACGAAATTTGTACATAGTTTCATTAAGCATAGCCAAAATTAATTTTTAAACTTCTTGTTAGAATCCAAATTCAGACCTAAAATCAAAATAAGGCTGAAATTGTTTTAGAAATGGACAATATCCGGGCTACATGGCCAAAATTCAGAATTTTATCCAAAATTAATGATAGGATCCCGATCTAGCTCTATAACTAAAAATGGTGTAGTTCCAAATTTTAATATTTGGTATAAAATTTATGTTAAAATAAAAATCACATTCCACAATTCAATTCTGATCATGGCCGGCTATAAAAACCGGCATAAAAATATATGTATAGATAAAAAAGTTAAAATTAGTCTTTGTTTGGCGGGGTTTCTTAAGTACTACTAAAATCAAATATTTGGGTATTGAAGCTTTGAAAAGCGGTATGTTGACAATTCATTTAAAAACAGCACAACATTAATAATTTAGCACGAAAGAATTGCTATGAAATTTAAGTTTGAGTAAATATATATTATGCATATGTAGTAATTGGGAAGACAAATATATAAAAATTTGCAAAGTATGCTAAAAATCCTTAGCTAAATTTTTGTATTTAAAAATATTTGGAAAAGAGAATCTAATTAATAATTAATTTTAATTTGTTTTTTCAAATTAGAGAAATATGTAAAAATTAGTTGACTTTACAAAGTTTCTTTTATCAATTAACCTTTTAGAAGGAACCTCTAAGAAAAACCTCGACAATTTGATACAAATTTTATTAAAATAGTCAAATAATAATTTTAATTGGTTTTTGCATATAACTATTAAACCTGTTAAATCTGAAAGTACTCTAAAACAAAGATTCGAGTTTACACCTACTTAAGTACCGAAATTTTATTTGCTGATTTTCTTACTCTAACATACGAGGAGGTTTCTTTAAATACTTTGCACCATCCTGTTTCCGACACTTTGTTTAAACACCTAAATACAAAATATGTAAAGTTCTTTAATTTAAATATTAGGTTCAATATTGGGCTTTCCAGATAAGGTTGGAAATGGGCAAATGGTACACTGCAAGTAAAGAAAAATGCAGAATTGATTTCCTTTAAGCCAAAAAGGGTATTGTGGTTATCCTAAAGCACTGCCATAGATACAATCAGATTCGTATCCGTGCCACATTGTTTCCCTCCGCTCCCTATGTTACTGATGCTGGTCAAGTAATTTAGGTGGGGAGCTCGTAGAAATTTCAGTCTGTTAAGCTAGTTCCTTCTACAGCTTCATCTTCCCAAATACGACAGTATTCATGTGAGACGATTCCTATTCTGTTTGCATGCTTACCTATGAGACCGTGTGCATAATAGCTACCATACTGATATGCCGCTACTGCAGTGGTACTAGCTGTCTGGATCTTAACAGTTCTAGTTTTGACCAGATCTGCCTAGTAACTACGCATAAGCTAATATTGGACCATCCGTCGTTCGTTGTTCTTCTAGCTTCCTCTGGAAACAATAACTTGCACGTAGTGAGCGGTGTATAAATATTCGCCCCGCTAGTTTATCTGCCTTTTCATTTACCATAATATTTAAATACCGTGACACCCACATCAGGTGGGTGTTGAACTGATTTGACATCTGGTTAAGATATAAGAGAGAATTCTGGGCTATTTTCGGCGTAAGGAAATATGATTTGAGCGTTATAATTGAAACCCAAGTGTCCGTAAAAATTCGAATATCTCTTGCAGAATATCTACATTATACCTCAACCAATCAACGGCTTCCCTTATCGCGATTAGTTCGTCTTAAAAAACGCTGTAGTAGTCCGGGAGACGAAAAGAGAGGTTGACATTGGTACCACCAAATTTTAGTGTAAAACGCTTTATCGATCTCACTTTTTAATGTAAAATATTCAATTGTAATTTTTTTAAAATACTTTATAGAAGAGCTTTTGACTGAAGCAACTTTTGCGTGTAGGGAAAATGATAGCAAAATTTGTAATAGAAAATCATATTGTGCATTACACAAAATGAATTGAAATAAATTTTAACATAATCTACTATAAATAAATAAAAAATATAAATAATAATAAACTTAATACATTAAATTTAAAATTATTTTTAAATAAATGTAAATTAATTAATTAATTTAAATAAATTTAAACCCGCATATTTTCATAAAGAAACCATTTCCGTTGGATAAATTTATAAAACCTGTATTTTGCGGAAATACGATAAAGCTCCGATCTTAAAATCGACACAATTTTTCAGTTTTGAAAAGAAATATACAACTTTTAAATTTGTCGATTACTTACTTTAAATGCCCGGATGTAGATTAAAGTTAAATAATTTAGGCACCAGACGATTAATTTCTAAAGATTCTCCCGGATCTTAACTATTTTCGTTGGTTAAGTTGTTTGTTAACCAAGTCTACTAATAACATGACATTTATTTCCAGGAAAAGAAATTTGTTACAAAGGTGACAAAATACCGTACCCAATCAATAATTTAGATGAACTTTATACCTGCATCGTATTTAACTAATAAATTGATAGATATCAATTTTTTTTAATATTTCTGTTCCAAATTTCCTTTATAATAAAATAACAAACAGACGAAAGAGTTTTAATATAATATAAAAGCCATCAAACAACGTGACTTTTATTTATACGTAAAACGTCTATGACACATTTCAGATTTAAGATTATTATAAAAAAGCAAAATATTCCACTTTTTTTTTGTTGTAAATATATAAAAAGAAATGTCTTATGTCTTTGAGTTGTAACATTAATAATTTTTTTTAATATTTTCATATTAATAAACCAAACCGAAAACATAACAAAACATACTCGTATATATTTTTAAATTTCCGGCGGGCTTTAATAAAATTATTGTAAATTTAATTAATTAAATAATACATATAAAATCATATTAAGCTCGTAATCAATTGGTTCTGTTAAAAATTTGTGCGATAAAGCTTACAGAAATGTTAACAGGACATTGATCTCCGTATAAATATATACGATATGGACCAAATAAAATTTTAAAATACGTATAAAACCATCACCCAGTGTATAATAAAAAAGACAATTGATCGTATATAGCTTTTCCTGTATTCTTTTTAACCGTGAAATCGTTAATGATTAACTAATAGACAATTTTCTTTTTTAAAACTCTGTTGAAAGAAATGTTAGGTTACTAATAACAAAAAAAAAATATTTGCAATTTATTATGTATATGAATTGATGATGATAGTCATGACTTGGTTTTTTGATGAATGATGATGATGATAATGATTCGAATGGTACTTAGCGTAGAATTGCGGTAGGTATTTTATTTACAATCATTATTAACATATAATCACCAAACATATCAAACATGCATATTACCTTCTTGTAAAACATGCATATACCTCCTAGACATTAAGACTATGATTGGATTTATTAGAGTTGAAAAGAAATTTGGAATTCTAATGGCCAGAATAATAATTTTATACTTGCGGCTGAATTTTGGTTTTAATTGTGTTATACGATTGACATGATTTTCTAAATTTCTAGTTAATAGCTTAAATAAATCAATAAAAAAAAAATTATATAAAGGTTAGGTTAAATGTATAATAAACAATATTGTTAGGTGAATGGTGATTATCATCATTAATTTTAAATTCAACATTTATTTTTGTCTTGTTTTTTCTCATCTTCTAATATAGTCCCAGTTGGAAGATTATTTTCTTAAGATAACTGATTTATAATTTATTTTTATAAAATCTTGTAATTGAAAATGATGATGATTAATTTGAGAAAAATCGTTTTTTTATATTATTTTATTTCTGCAAACTGTGATGTTGCTATTTTTAAGCAAGTTCAAATTATTTAATACAGTTTAGATCACTGTAGGGGCTATTCAATAACGATACTAGGCGCTGGGCTAGAAAAATATTTTCTAGTGAAATTGTTGGTATTGTTCGTAAAATCTGCGTAGTAGAAATGCATTATCTAAACATACGGTACAGGTTAAACTTTTAGGTCATTCTGTGTATGCCACTGAATTAAAAAATTATCATAGATTAAATCTCAATAACAATCTAAAGATTAATGACTTTCAATAAAAATTTTGAACATCTTCTAGGTTAAAAAGTAAAAATTAAATTGACCGGTCAATAAAACGATGATTTGCCTGCTGGCTTTCATACACTTTAGTAATTTGATAAATCATGTAAGTAAGGCAATTGAAAAGTTGTACTTAACAGGTAGGTCAGTGTTCTCTAACTAAATGTTGGAGTTTCCTATCGCTGCATGTGGTAGGTATTAAAATGTGTTTATGATTTTTGGTTTGTTTTTATACAGTAAGCGTAAACACATGACCACAATCAGAAACAAATATCAAAATTTCTTTACCTATGGTGAAAAGGAACAAACTCAAGATACTGAATCCGTATTTAATGAAATATGTCCCAAGCAAGGTGCAATTTCAAATAAAATTCATAATAATGAAAAGTTGAACGATATTATTTTCCTGAAATTCATATATTCAAATTTTACACTTTGCGGTTAATGATACAGCCTGGATATTGAGGTTGGTAAATTTTAAAAGCAGCACAGATTTTGTATAAAGTTGCATAAAGTAAATATTAATATCTATGGGTTAAGAAAAATTATGAATTATAAATTTAAATGGAACCAATACCACACCACGGCTAATAGTTGCTGCTTCGATGTAACCAATTTGCTGATTGCAGATTTGCTAGGTAAAATTGATTTTTTATTAATTTAAAATTAATTTTTTGGGATGTTATCGACACCATAATTAGGGTACGAACTAAACAGAAAAAAAGAAGGAAAAAGTTTGGTCTACTAAAAATATATTTCCCTTTCAATTATTTCAAACGGCTCAAATCTTGTGATTAAAAAAATTTATTTCGATCGGTTTCTGGTAATTTTACTTTTTGGCCACTATTCGGCAAATATTAAGGGTTTTACTAGTTTTATTTGGTGATTATCATGTAACAATTATGCCTTGTAAATTTGCGCAGTACCTTACCGGTAAATCTGCGCTTTCGTGGCGAAAATTCAGTCAAATCGATAGTTTCACCGCATTTACCTTTATTGATTAATATCTTAATATAAAGCAAGTCGTTAACTAATTCCAGTTCGTTCAATGTCTATTGTTTGTAGGTGGATGGTTAATAATTGTAAAATGTTCTGGTTTTGATTTTAATCCGTTGATTTAAAGTCACATAGCTCGATAATTCCCTTTGGAAAAGGGCTAATTAAACGTGATAGGATTCATTAAGAAACGATTTCTGTTGAGTAATTTTCGAACCCTACACTTTTAAATTAAAACATACAATATCTTCTGAAAGAACTTATTTAGCAGATGGTGTTATTTGGAGTTCTTGTTATACAACAATCATAGTTTTGAATTTTGGTCTGAAATGTTTCCTAATATAACCGGTTTATGCAACATAGTAATGCAAAATATTGCATGCAAATTATTAAACCTACAAAGCCTTGAATACTTAGCAGATACTATATACAATGTTATATTCACACGCAATGTAATCCCAACTAAGACTGTATGAAGACAAGGGTACTTTTATATACTAATGAGTAAAGATTGTCATTTTATCTACCCATATATAAGCAGATATGTTCCGCCGCTGTAGCGTACTGTGAAAAAATGTTTACATGCTTCATAGGTCTACCAACAGATGTAAGGCATAACATTGGTTAAATTCATCAAAATTCTCAAAACTTATTATTTGAAAGTATATTCGGATTAGCAAAGTGGCATGAATAATGTTTCAAAATTGACTTAACGATTTTCTTTGGAATTTCGATCGCTTACTCTATATTTGGCCCTATATGGTAAGCGTTCAAAGTCTCGATCCTTTTATCACTGCAGCACTTGTGTGATTAAATAAAATGATTAAATGAGTTTGTACAGATATGCGATATGAACTAAAAATACTTGCGGATATGAAATTTTTTGAAAAATACGACAAAATTACCAAACTTGTATATGTATGAGTTGGTTAGTTGGATTTTGGATAAAAATTAAACAGGATGCAACAATAAAATATTTGGAAACGTGAATGCCTAAAATTCACTACAGAATTAAATTCCGTATTTTGTGTATTATTAATCTACTTAGAGATAAATAAAAAAATCATGCAAGTAAATTATTTTATAGAAAGGTTTATTCTGTCACCGTATTGAATGTTGACCAAATCTGAAACAACTTCTCGCGATCTCTTGTATATTCTTGTATATTGACATAGATCTAAAAAATATAACCACGGTAAATCTTCTGTATATATGCTTATCGCCTCAGAATATATACCTTTTACATAATTGTTAAAAGTTCATTGAATTAAATATTGATCATTATACAAAGGTGTCCTCGAGATGTGACCTTAGTTAGAGATTAGTGTTCAAGTTCGATTGGTGTGAATTTAATGAGGGACTTGAAGTCCATTGAGCTAAATATTGGCCAGATCTAGAATATGCTCCCGGGATTTGGCCGATTTTAAAAATTACTGTAAAGGTTGCTCTCCATATTTATATATATCGTTGAGACAGCTTCGGTAAATGGTCCAAGCTTATAATGGCTTAGAATGTTTGAATTTTTCGTAAGGACTTCTACATTGAAATAAAAATTATTTCGGCAAAATATAATACTTTATTCAAATTGGCGTAGGCTTATTGGCAAAATATTTGAGTTTTACATAATGGGTTACAAGCTTAGGGTTAACTGCAAGATCAACAAGAAAACTATTATAAATAACCTAAGGTATATTCAGAATATTTGAATTTAGCATTAGGGCTCTGAAGTTCACATTAAATTAAATATTGTTCAGATTTCAGTGATTTTGTCGGAATGTGACTTATGTTATTCTACTGTAAAATTTGATCATCCATAGCAACAAAAGTTCGACAAAATAAAGTAAGGATAATGTGGATAACGATAGAAATTAGCGTATGGATTGATGTTCTATATTAGCAGGATTATTTAATAAACATGGTGCACTATAAGCCTATACACTTCTTCCATCATGTTAGCCTCAAAAATATAATTTTGAAACAAAATGGCCTATTAATTATTGCTGCTTTTCATGAAGTCCTTTGTGCATTCCACAATTTCCACATAAATTCCCAATTCCTTATTCCAGGGAACCCACATGGGGCAAAATATGCACAACAGCATAATCGGGTTTTTGCAATTTTTTTACTTTCTTTTGTTATTTTAGTGTTTTAACTTTGGTTAATTACGTAATATTTTAAATTTTATTGACAGTAGTTAGTTCAAGTGTAAAGTTGTACTTTCAAGAAATATTACCAAATCAAAATATTTGTGTACTTCAGTGCAATTTAATTTTGTGTAGGCAAGATCATCAATTGTTATGGACATAAGCGAGCCGACGAATACAAAATAAAAAATGTCACAACTAAATTCCAGAACACCGACCAAATGGCATAGTGGTTAAAGCTTTGGCGTTTGAATCGGGGGCTACCGGGTTCGAATCCCGATAGGGGCAGAATGCAAATGGAATTTTCATCAACATATTACGATCTGTGATGAAATGGAATACATCTTTGACCCCCTATCGGAGTGCAAAACTCATGGGCGGACCTAGTTTCCATGTCAGTATAGGCGAGCATGGAGCTATGAATTGTGCAGATGGTGATAAAATCGGAATTATATTCGTACGTCTTCGAATGGGCTAACACTGTCGTAAAAGTAAGAATGGAAAAAGCAAACCGCGAAAGAGTTGGGATAGTCTTGGCCCCAGAACAAATTGCAGGGATAATAAAAAATAAAAAAAATTCAGAACGTCTGAAATGTGTTTGAGCTTAATACAGAAAGATGAGTATTTTACATTGTAAAATAGACACATATACGGTTGCAATGATCTTCTTGTTTGATGAACATTTCTATTTCGAGCGAAATTCTTTGGCTCGAATAGAAAAATATCGAAACACTGGAGGGTTAGTCAAACTAAACAGTTATTTCTGATTATTTTGGGCAAAGCAGCCGCCAGTGAGAATTAAAGACTTGATGAAAGTGCACACACTTTTCACGCATATTGATCTTTTTCATGATTTCGGTATTTAAATTTTTCACAATGATGCGTATGTCTATAGGGTGTTTTCACCCTAAAAACCCTAAAATTATTCACCCAATTTGCTTTTGATATAATATGATTCTCGTGTTTTATTTTCAAATTTTTTCAGATTATTGTTAACTACTTCCAAGAAATTTAAAATAAATCGATTTACACCTCAGCTATGTTGCGCAATAGTTTAAATGTACGCCCGAAGGTTAAATGTACGCAATTAGAATTCCGAAGGCGCGTATTGACCAAACAATTCGACGTTAAGACGTACAGGAAGAAATTGAATGAAGTCGTTTGTTGGAAAATATTCAGCGTATTAAGGAAAGTATGGAAGAAAATCATCAAACATCTTTAATCATCCACATAGTTGGGGATTCCAATAACAACTATAATAATACATTCTGATGTACACCTGTTTCCCACAAGATTAAGTCGGCTAGTCCATTCTCTTAATGCAGCTGATTTCGTAACACGTCGTGAATACGATGGGTGATTAATTTTGGAACACTCAGTATTAGACCTTTAGTTTCTAGCGGTCGATTTTCTCTTTAGAGAATTAATATAATTTTTTTAAAAAGCAAATTTTTAATAGTAATAAAACTAAGCTTGTGTATTGTTGACAATCAACGTTTCTGGGGGTGGGGCTTTCTGGATGATGTTGCCGTGTTAAACTGTTAAAAGAAACGAACGATTGGAATCTAAATCCAACCGAACTACGTGGTTAGATGAGCGATTATTTCAACATATGAGCTTGAAAGCTCAAATAAAGGTGTGAATTTACTTCCAAAATTTTAATCTGTATATAATTAAATTAATTAAATTAAGGATTATTTCCTAATTATTTCATTAATTTTTTTTAATACTGTGCATCGACACCGAATTATCCAAATGTCCCAAAAAATAGTCGCATTCACCTTTAAGGACATTGAAACTAACATATGACAGAGCCACTTTGTACACGTCATCTTGACCTAAATTTGCGAAGGCATATTTTTGTTAAACTTAACGAGCATACGACTGTAAAATTTAACGAATTATTCTACGTTTCTCTTGTGACATTCGATTGCACTGGTTTTCACGTGCAACGCCATATTTAGTTAGACTAAGTTCAAAACATTTTAGTCTCCTCTATTTTCAGTACAGTGTCTAAAAGTTATATTTGTTGTTAAATAAATTTTATTTCACTTTTAAAGGTGCTTACCAGGGTTCATTGGTACTTATGCAGCTCGAGCAAAGACACAACGGTTTTCAAAAGTAAAATTTAAATTATAAGCCGAGATTGTTAAATTTTCAAACTGGTTTTATTTCATATTAATTTGCTTTAAATAAAGGTAATTTAAATTTCAACTTTAAGCTTTAAATAAAGGTAATTTAAATTTCAAATTTATTTGGAGGCGTCTTGAAATTTGAAACCAGAAAATCAAGATGTAAAAATTTAATCTGTTTAATTCATCGGGAAGGGTTACTCCGGGTTAAAACGATTAAGCGGGTTTGACGAGTGTCATGTGAAAATATCGATACTACAAATGTTTTAATAAAATAATCAAAAATAAAAAAAAAACTATTTTACTAACCTTTTCTATAACCGTATAAAGAAAAATGAAATAAGGAAAGCACAAAAAAAATTTGGTTTTAAAAAGCCGGAAGATCAATTAAAAGAAAACTTGTTTAAATGGACCAATTAAAATGGGTGGAAAGCGTTACTCTCAGATGAATTTCTGGGCTTAAAAGTAAAATAAACAAATTTAAAATATGTAAGACAATTTTCCTAAATGCAATGATTTAATGTACAATTCTATTTTCCACAATTTTAAAAGTTTAATAAATTTACCTTGGTTTAAACATAATAAGCCCGTCAATAAATCAAAGGCGGCATATTTTAAAAATCTATTAATTGTTTCTCAATTCTCTCACATATCGAAATTATAATGAAATATTAATATTTAAAGGCAAATATGCAACCAAATTAAATTTGACGAGGTTATGAAAATTAACTTACACTATTAAAATTATCCAACACTACATTTTGAAGTGGAATTAGCCGATTTTTCGTCCATATGGTCAAAAGGGAATAATTAAATCAATAAATATTGAAGGATTATGCGAATCGAATTTTATAAAGAATAAAACAAAAGAATCGAATTGGATATGGTTGGGTCGGGATCTGATAAGTATTTTTTATCTATTTTGGTTAGTAAATTGAAAAACTATGAAGCTCGATTTTAAATTCAAATCGAGTAGTCAAATGTTCATTGAGGAGGACATTGAAATCGTTTACTGGTCAGGTGGAATGCTTTGATTGAAGACAATCGTAACAAAATGATTGTACCAAAACCCATTGATAAAGATATGTTTTAAAAATGTGCTTAGCTTAATTTACATATATAAAAATGTATTCTTACCAGGAGGAAGAAGGATTCCTTTCAAATATAAGTAAAGATTCCAACCAAGGCCTGATTGATGGTTAGTATTACGATTTTCCAACTAAATATATCCAGGAATTGTAAACAATTATTTTACCGGATTTATTATATTTTGTATGTAATTTGCAAACCCTTTCCACATTCTGAATTAATTTAATATGATATCAATTTCATAATAGTTAGGTGGTTAATTCTTTTTTTATCACAAAATCCGCTTTGTATTATACGAGTATAAAGTCAATTTTAAATCCGCTTAACAAAACTACTTGCACACTACTTTTCCCAATGAATCACACATGAATTTAGCATAAATTTAAAAAAAAAACAAATAAATTGTATAAACAACTAATTTAACAATATATCGGTATATTCGATCGATCTGACATGACACGCGTATTAATTAAATCAAATGCGCGTTTAAAAATAAATAAAATTGATGCACTTTATACCAAACATTGTGTATTTGGAATTTAAATTTGTTTTTTTTTGTGTTAAAATTAGAAATTTGATTTTTTTGTTAGCGGTTTGGCATGTGTGCAAGTAAATAACAAGTAGAAAACTCAATTTTACGATATAATTAAGAAAATTAATTAAAATTATATAAGAACCTAGTCCTCACACAATTAAGTGAAAGTTTATTTTGTATATCTGATATCTCGATCGGTATACAAATTATAAATAATCCTGTTAACCTTGGTTAAGATTACGTGAATTAATTGTAAACCAATCCCTTTCATTTTCATTCTGTTCTGTGCGGTGCACTCACCCTGGAACGATAAGAAAATATAAAAACAATGTTAATTATTAATTTCCACTTGAGAACACAAGCATTTTAGGGTTATATACAGATTTAAACGATATATTAGTACAGTAGCTACATACGTAATTTAGTTTTAAGGTCTAGAAGGTATACGTAGCTCTTGGCTATATATATAACATACAACAACATAATAATAAACGAATAATATTTAAATCAGTGTTGAATTTATAATTTTCGTTTTGTACAGAATAAAAATCCATTTTTCGATATATCTATTCACAATCTGGTTTTAATGAGACTTTTATGTAATTTACGTGGTATGTTAGCTTAATGATTCTTGATTTCTTGATATTTTTGTATTGTGTACGATCGATTCATCGATCCAAGCCGGTCTGATGTACAATTTTATTTTATTTACGTTTATGTGCTTTTTTGCGATTTATCGACCAGTTTTTATTTTTCTGTAACAGGAAGAACATGTTTTTTAGGTTTAGTAAGTAGGTAAAGCATCGTGCGCGATCATCGCTTAGTCACGTGAACTATATTAATAGATATATAGGTTAATTTTTTTTTGCTTTTCTTGTTTTGTTTATGGTGATTCATTTTCATTTCTATACGCTCGTGATAAGCTCATCAATATATCTTGATGCTTGCTTGATCCAGTAATAATATCGCATCATGAGAATATCATTAAAATTAATTTACGAGCGAAAATAAATCAAATCCGAAAACTTTCCCGACGATGTACCAAAAAATCAAATAAATTAATCAAATTTCAATCATTGTATACATCAATTATTTATATTCGAATGAGTTTTCCATTAATTTATATATATTTAGAAAATTAAAATAATTTCTTTTCAAAATAATTATAATAATTGAATGATTTTTAAAATTGTAAAATTGAACTACATTTTCTAATTTTAGATTATTTTTTTTATACAATATAATAAATAAATTAATTAATTTCTATTTTTATGTTGAATTAATTCGAATAAATTGTTAAACACATTAAATGCACAAGCAAGATTCGCGTAAAAACATATAGTCATGATTAGAATTGATAATAGTTTTATTTACTTCACATTTTTTTAAATACATAAATTGATTTATTGCGTCATTTTAATTTTCAAAATGGAAATGAAATTTTATTTTTTATAACCGCGGAATTTTACTCATATATAGTTTGTTGGTGGAATTAATTATAAAGTAGAACATATTTAAAAAAAATTTAAGTTACTTATATTTTAGTTGTTATATGTATGTATTTGCAATTTATAGTTTTTAGTATTTTAAATGGTTTACAAAATATATTAAATCATGAAAAGTGGTGAAGTTGTTTTATAATCAATATACAATACATTTTTATTGGGTTGGTCTGTAAATTTTGTATAAGGAATTTTATTATATACCATACCATATTATGGTGATAATCGTACAATATAGTTGTTTGTTATGTGTATATATGACTAAAAACGGTAACACCCCCAATCTGGTTTTTAAGGTGAAATTTTCGTAATTATAACTGCAGGTTGCAGGTATAAAACGTTGTTGTATAAGGCAAATAAGAAATTTAAACCAGTTGTTACGCTATGCATAATTTAAATGAGTTGATCACCCTCTAACGAACTATTTATGTGGAATAAAATCAAGTTACTAAAAGTTACGACCTGAAAATTTGTATATGCTTTGATTAGTTCAAAAGAAACAATGAGTTGTTAAATAAATTTTCTGGTACCGTCAATAATTCTACCTCTCCTGGCTTTTACCGAAATTATGAATATAGAATTAATTTTCTGGGGTCCATGATCTTAATTTTCTGTTCATAAAAGCTTATTATTTATATTCCTTTTAACGAACATTTTGGTACCGTTAAATTTAGCAAGGTTTTAATAGAAATTGTTCAAACCCATGAAAGCTATATAACAGCGCACAGCGCAATATTTTACAAACAATTTAAAATGAATATTATTTATAATAGTATTTGTGTTTAACTTATTTTTATTGTATTCATGGATGCTTTAGGTTATGTTTACAAACCAATTTGACATAAACATTTCTCAAAAATTTTACGTACATTTCAGATTAAAAAATAAAAATATGGATTTTACGCGACGATTCATACTCAAAACCAAATTTTTTGTGTCGTTTTCCTAGTTTTATTCCACTCGACAATTAATGCTCTCTTCAATGACTCCTTAGATGTAATTTCGTGTTTTTTAATGTGCCATTCAAGGAGGTGTATTTAGCTGCTTCGAAACGATTGACAGTATCCATTATTTTACAATTTGAGCGGTATGCTTGGGGTCGTTATCTAGTTGAAACCAAAATTTAGATCTATCTATCCCCATTTTGTCTACACTGGCTTGCACATTTTGTTTCAAAACATTAAGATAATCAATTTTTTTCATTCTATTTTCAATAAATTACTGACCCTGGACGCCAACATACACCCCCAGACCATTAACCTCCATGCTTTAGGGTTGTTGGCAAATTTTCTTTTTCAAATTATGTGTTGGGCTTCCTCCACACCATTGTGCGACCGTTTGATCCAAAGATGTTATACTTCGATTCGTCGCTGAATACCACATGTTTAAAAAAATCTTTTGACAGCAAAATAACAAATTGTAGCCTTTTTTCTTATTTACCAGAGAAATGTATGATTTAGGTCTGACTATTCTTCCATGATAGTCTGCCTGATGAAGCACTTTTCGCACGGTTTGGAGATTTAGAGTTTTTGAAAATGAAATGAAATCAGATTTGTTGGGATATTTTTTATGGTGTTTACTATATACTGCCCTTCTTTTGAAGACAATATCATTGGTCTACCAGAACGTGGTTTTGATTTGCAAGATCCCGTATTTCCGTAAGACTTGATAATTGTATGTACACTGGAATGTGGTTTACCAATAACTTTACCAATTTTTCTTAATAATTTTTCTCCATATATAGTTTTAAATTAATTTCGAAAGTTTTCTCTTCACCATGCTATTCTAATTTTTGGTTCACAAATGTTTTCTTTATATACTCATAGATTTCGTTATTAAGCATCCTATCTTCCAATAGTTCTGGGTTGTTTCTATATTGATCAATTTTGTACTCCTCTATTCAATTCATTTTTTCGCCTTTTTTCATTTTATGTAGGATTTCTAAATTGCTGTAATATCCCGTGTACGTTTTGATGAGTCAGATGTTCTGCATTTTTGTACTGTGTTGTGGGCTTTTTCACATCTATTACGTGTTATTTCGGGTAATAAAATGGCGTGGTAATAAAGAGGCTTTCTACAGCGGACAAACTGGCCAGAATTTTATTACACGATTTAAAGAACACCTAAAAGACGTGGGAAAACCAACAACACAGTCCAAATATGCAGAACATCTGCCTCATCAAGACATACACGAGATATGACAGCAATTTAGAAATCCTACATAAAATGAAAAAAGGCGAAACAATTAATAAAATAGAGATAGATAATAAAATGAGTAGTGTACGTAAACTTTTTTGATACAATTTTTTAACAATTTTCGTTATGTTTTAATATTTTTTACATTTCCTTGAAACAACCTTCGATTACTTGATACACTTCAATCAAAAGGACCTGAAACTATAATATAAAGGAGATAGTTTAAAAAAATTAAAACTAAACTTTTTTGAGTAACACTATATCGCTTTTACATTTGGCTAGCAGAAGTTGTTAGAACCTCAACTAAAAGCCGAATATAACATTGAATTGGAAACAAGTTCTAGAAGTAATAGAACATTTTAAAGCTCACTCTTTAGAATGATATATGATATAATAATACCAAACATTGGCGGAAAATTTGTCTTTTTATCTAAGCCCATATATTCTCAATCACATTAAGATCCGGACTCTGAGGCGGCAATTCTAATAAAGGATGGTCCCAATCTTTTAAACATTTTATTACCATTTTGCCTTTATGGTTAGGAGAATTATCCTGCTGCAGCATAAAATGTTCTCCAATTAGTTTGCATCCAGCCACTAACGCCACATCATTTAGAAGCAGCAAATAACGGCTTTGAACAAGTTTCCCTCTTAACAAAGTAATCGGACCAACACCGTTACACGATATGCATCCCCATATCACTAAGTGGCCTCCACCAGAATGCGACGGCTGTACGTTTAAACATCTCTGAAGGTTTCGAATAAAAGAAATGTCTTCCCCAGGTCCCATCAAGAGAGAAAATTGATTCGTCCGTCCATAAAATATTCCTCTAAAACTCCAACGGCTTGTTTTGCTCTCTTGCAAAATTTAATCTTTTTAATTTATTTACTTTTGATATAAACGGTTTTTTTTGAGTGGTGTATTTTTTAGATTCTCCTCCCTCAATCTCCTGTGTATTGTTGGTTGGCTAATGGGTCTATTTCTCGAAAAGTTTATAAACTTTTGTATGCTGTTTTGCGTCGTTCATGGGTTCGTTCACAGCTCTAACAATTTGTCGGTCTTCTGTGGCAGATGTTGCTCGATTTCGGCCTCTTCTAATGACATTTTTTTACCGTTCCATGAATGTTTTTTCTTTATTTGGTAAAAAATGGTATTTCTATGGCAACCATACTTTTTCGATAATTCCGTGGTCGAAATTCCATTTTCATAATCAGCTACCATGGCTGCTTTGACTTCAACACTAATTCAAATTTTTTAGGCATTTTTACTAAAGAATTAACTTCAATTTTTTTCATAACTAACTAATTATTTTTAGTTTAGAAGAAAAGTAGAAGTAGAATTTTAACTGATTGAAAAATCATAGTGAACCAGGTTTTTTAATGCGTGCAAATAATTATGAATACAAATTTATGTGCACAAATAATTTTGTATAAAATTAAATTTACTATATTTTTACCTAAAATTAAAATTAAACATTTTTTTTATTGAATTATAAAGCAAAATAATTAAGCTAACTAAATAAAAATTAATAGTTTCAAAAAGATTTTTGTTTATATCAAATTTAAAGAAGTTTGTGTGGTGTTGCATTAAAAATGTATGTATAGTGCACAAATATATATGAATACGATAGTATATGAAAATTGATTTTTATGAAAGGCGCACATTCCTATTTCTTAATTTTTTTCTACATGTGCATAAAACACAAACAAATAATCATGATAATTTTTGGTGGTATGTTGACTACTGTCGACCAACTACGACTAGTGTAAGACATGTCATATACACTTATTCTTTCATGGCAATATCTTAAATGAAAGATGTATGACAAAAATTTTCGATTCTTCTCATCTTGTCCCATACTTTATAACCAAACGTCATTGATATTAGTTTTTTATTTTGGATTAATAAGTGGGCATTATGTAATTGTTTAACTGGAAAATTTTAATACAAATCAAATTTTTATTCATTTTTACTCAAATTTTTTATGTTCTACAAAAAAGTAAGGTTCGTCTAATTGGAATACTAGGACTAGGCTGGAAAAATGATTATAATATCTTGCAAGGCAGTAGCACATATACATTATTGATTTATTAAAAATATATTCTTTTAAATTAAATATTTTATTACATATTCTCTGCATAAATTTATCTCAGATACATCATATTCGATTAATTTCAAATATATCAGTTACAATTCATACATGACATGTCACATACAATTCGTCTTCTCATATACGACTTATCTCAGACATGTTATAAATAATTTATCTGGTATTCATTCTTCAGATTCACCACAATTAGAAGCCGTTTTGAAATAAGTGAGTATGCAGGTCGCGCTAATGTAAATTATTCTTAGAAACTTGACGTTAAATCAAAAATATTTTACTTATGATTTATATGACGCAGTACGTGGTTCGATGATAAAAACTTAATTGTATCACTTAAATGTAGGTTGCGACACAGTAGAGTTTACACAACTTTTCACAGTAATTTATCAGCTTATACAGGCCGATAAAATAAAAATAAATTTTAACATAAACAACTAAATATATTGTGATGTGTTTTTCGTAAAAAAATCTTTTCAGTGAGAGTGTGTTAAACTCAAAAACTAGGAAGCTTTCTTGTTTAAAACAAATAAAAATAGTATCAAAATTTATCTGCGAATATTTGTTTGAAAATGTATATGAAAATATTTTGCAAATTGAGAAGACTGCGTAAAAATGTATCTTATTGCGAGCTGCAGAACGTCAATAGATGTTTTTTCAATAAACAGCTGTGTTTTCCATAAGTACTGCACTAGAACTCGATAAAAGTGAATGTCAGCAAATTAAATTGGAAAACTAAGCGCAAAAAGTTCAAATTATTATAATTGTTAATTATAATGATTCAATTTGACTTGTTGTAGGATTTAATAATCACAAGCATAGCTTATTTTTGAATTACACTTGATAAAATTACAAATTGTGTTATAATCTGGTTTAACGTAAACTTAAACTGTAATCTTAATCTTTGAAATCTATATTTACTTAAAATGTGTACTTTTATTAAACTATTATTATAATATGAGCTTTAGAAGTTTATTTTAGCGGTTTGAAATGCTTAAACCAGACATACACTTGTATCAAGTTCTAGTACACTGTTCAAGGAAAACAAGCTTAGTATTACGCTAGAACTCGTTAAAATTGTTTCTCTAATTTAGGCAATTTAAACCAAAAAATAAGTCCATGGTGCTAATATTGAAATCAGTGCCTAAAGGACTTTTTGGGGCAAGCTATTTAACACGTTTGACACTCTCTTACCACTCCAACTACTCGCGCAACAGACATAAACAAAACAAAGGGAAGATTAAAGAATTAAAATGTTTAGTGGGTTTAACAAATTTACTAAAACCACTAAAGTATTAAACATAATATTCAATTCAGTATAATAGCATAATTCACAATTTAAATCTATAAATAAGGGTTAAAAAATTGTCTAATCCCATAAAAACAAAATTTCGAATTTGGAACTATACCAGAGTTCCAATTTGTAAGAGGTACTTACGTCAAAATACAATGTTACAAGTCTTAATATTATCCTCGATAAATCTCGAAATTTATTAATAATATAATGGAAAAATTAATTATGATGTTGCTTAGTTTACCAAAAAAACTGGCCAACATCATAACACCTGGTGACCGACTAATTAAGGCACATGGCTGCGATAATAGAAAATACTTTATTTTTTATATTAAAGGTTTGACCTATCCACGATAATTGTGAATCAATATTTAAGCCAAGAAAGCAACTATTTTTTACTCGGTTTGTTTTATTATTGTAAAGATTAATTCCATCAACAAGACATAGGCTTAAACTATTTGTTGTATACCCAACTGTGCTTCAGAGTATCAATTTTTTGTTGATTAAATATTTGCACACCCTATATATCACAACCGCATCATCGGCAAATAACTGAAGTGATCCCCTAAGTTCAAAATCAAGCAAATCATTAATACAGGCTTAAAACAATACAGACCAAGGATAGATCCTTGAGCGACCCTCACTTCACGCTATTTTGATTCGAAGTATAACCAGTTATTTTAGAAATATTGCATTCATAGGACAGGTAACATAAAAGTAACTTAGTTTTACTATCATCTATCCGTAATTTGCAGTTTCATTAAAAGAATTTTATAATCAACACAATCAAAAGATTTCATGACATGAAGAAATAGGCATATTAAGTTGACCTTACCGATAAAACCGTAATTGATCTGTAATTAATTATATAAATTTGGAGCATGCCCTGATTTAAAACACGGTGTAACATTAGCAACAAATAAATAATTAGATTAAAATTAAATAATTAGAAAATATGCATCCACAGATTATCTGTTTCGGTAATTAGAGAGCTCAAAGGTATGATTAAGTTTTTAACAATTCTAGGTGGAAAATGATCAACGCATTTCGCAAGCTAAAATTTTCTATTATACTACCACTATCGTTTTCTATCATAAGCTAGCTTTTATGCTGCGCCCGAGCCATTTTATTTAATTGTGAATGAAATAGACACAAGCATAGCTTATATTTGTGTAACATTCAATAGATGCGGTAAACTGTTATAATTGTGTTATAATTTGGTGCAACTTAAAATCAAATTGTAATGGTAATAATTTAAATCGGTACTAACTATTATTATAATACGAGTACGAGTTATATATGTAAATAAAAGTTTGCAAATTGCAGTCGAATTTGTTGTGCACTTTCGAAAAGATCGACTTTAATTTTTTCATTTAACTTCATGAAATGACTAAATTTTTTAGACAGCTTTCTGATTCAAGGTACAGTGCATCGAATTTAATTTTTTCTTTGTAGTGAATTTATTGTACTCATATATCGAAAAATAATGAATTCTAAAAATTTTTTATTAGTCTTCTAGTTGAACATTGGAAATTAACTGAACCTTTCAAACAAGCTTTCATCTTACTAAACTTTTAACCATAACAAATAAATTTCATAAAAATTTAATTCGAGCTAGATCATTAAATATTTTTTAGGATGTTGCTTATTTAAAATGTTCCGAATTTTCTTATGGAATTTGTTGTTTTCGAGTATGTGTGGAATAGATAGTGAAAAGAACCGTTAAAGTAATACAGGGTGCCTGCCGGGAAGGTATACTACTTTGTTTGTTTATGATTTTTGATTAAATGAAAGAGAATGGATCTTATATTGATAAATGTTTTATTTAATGTCGGCAATTATGTATGAAATACAATATCAGATAAATGTCCGCCTCTGTTAGCCTCACAAATGCGAGCCCTTTTGAGCACATTTTTCGTTACATTCTCAGACATTTCACGCGGTATTTCATTAATTTCATCACGAATATTTTGTTTGAGTTGCTCAAGCGTTTCTGGTTTGTTTGCATAAGCCTTGCTTTTTAGATATCACCACAAAAAGAAGTCCGGAGCAGTCAAATCAGGCGACCGTGGAGGCCAATCAACATCACCATTTTTTGAAATAACTTATTGTGGAAAGAGTTCTCGCAGTAATTCTATTGTAATCTTGGCGGTATGCGATGTGGCACCGTCTTGTTGATACCACATGTTAATCAAGCCTAAAGTATGCAGTTGTGGCGTTAAAAAGTTTTCAATCATATCACGATATCGCTCCCCATTCACAGTTACCGTTACGCCGTTTTCATTTTCAAAAAAGTAAGGTCCAATGATTCCTCCTGACCAAATTGCACACCAGACTGTTACTTTTAATGGATGTAAAGGTGACTGATGAATAATGTGAGGGTTTTCCATTGCCCAGAACCGACTATTCTGTTTATTCACATATCCATTTAAATGAAAATGTGCCTCGTCACTCATTATGATTTTTTCATGAAAATCGGGGTTGTCATGGGCGAGCTGTAACATCCTATTGGCATATGTACGGCGGCGTAAATGGTCTTGTGGAAGAAGCTTTTGTGTCAACTGAATCTTATATGGAAACAAATGCAAATCCTTGTGTAAAATTGTGATCAAACTTGTTCTTTGAAGACCAAGCTCCTGAGCATGGCGTCGAATTGAGGTTGATGGATTGTTTTGAACACTTTCTTGAACAGCAGTAATGTTTTCAGCCGATCTTGCAGTACGTTGTGGCCCATGCTTAGGCCTATCACTTACAGACCCTCTTTCTTCGAAATCATTCACTACACGATAAATAGTGCGTTTTGTTGGCACGTTGTTTCTCCCAAAAATTTCACGTAACTTTCTCATCGTCACAGTAATCGATGATTGATTTTGATAAAATGTTTTTACGATTAAAACACGATGGTTTATCGAATATTTTTCCATAATAAATTTGCCACGTGTCTACTTCACGACTGTCAAGTATGAACTGTCAATACTAATATTCGCCTAAATGGCGGCAAAACAAAGTAGTATACCTTACCGGCGGACACCCTGTTTTTTATCCTTTAAACATGATTTTATTTAATAATTTGGCCCCAAATTTGATACTTAATTAACTAAACAGGTGATAATTTACAATTATAGTGAACACTTGGAAATATTCAAATTAGTTTATCAGGTTTATATAGAAATATCTTGACAGCAACCACTCGAATTTTAAAAGTGTAACGATACATATTAGTTAAACCTTAGCCCTTTAAAAATATGTACGTCATGTACTACTCTATATGTAAATCTATATCTAAAATACGCAAAATTTATAACTAGAATCAAAGGTAAAATCTTTAATTTAGCATGTCAATTTACTCAAATTTAAGAGTTTTCGCAATATAGCTGCTAGAATATTTGAATATCCACTTCAGTCATATGCAAAAAATTGATAGCTATCGCCTAGAATACTCGAAAATACTCATTATACTACATTCTCGTTATATTTTGAATATTTTAGAACTGGCTGCCCAAGTATTTCTATATAAAGCTAACTTACAATTGTTGGTTTTGCGAAAACACTGATTTTCTATTCAGTAATTCATGATTCAGAATTTATAAAATTAGGTTGTTTGAAATGAACAGCTAACGTGTAAAAATATGAAATTTACCAATTTGTAACGTTGTCATTAAAATATGAACTCAAATTTTTTAAAATATATAAAATTTCGTCAAAATATCAATTATGATTATCAAACCAGAGTGTGCTATTTAATGAAACTGTTCGTTATATTAAAATAATGCAATCTATTTTGCAGAATAACTAATATTCAATAAAATAGTGCAAAACTTTATAGGTGGTAAAATTTATAAAATTTAACTAAGAAAATTAAAATTTTTAAAAATATGCTAGTAATTATCAAAATTTAAATGGCAAATTTGTAAATTGAGACCAAGTGCAATAAAATTTAACATATAACAATTTACAAATGTTGCCATTTAACGTCACACAATTTAAAATTATTAATTTACAATAAATTTCAGCTTTTATATTTTTACAATGTAATCTTCAAGTTTATCTTTCTTAACACAACACAATTTTTCACCAAAAAGGGCAACACTTCCGGGAGGTCTTAATCTTGAAATTGGCGTAAGTTTTCGCATTCGGAAATTATTTTGCTTTATAATTCGTTATATTATTCAGTTTTATTGCCAGTTACATTGAATTTTTTTAAATTCTTTGCATATTTCGTAACATTTGTTTCCCTAGTAAGGGAAAAATTCCGACTGGGTTAATCGGTTGGAAATTATTCCCTTATGGGCTAGTTATATAGACGGAAACGAAACGAACTGAAATGAAACGAACGAATTGAATACTATAAAACCTACTAGACCAGTTGTATAGACGAAACGAAATGCAAACGGACGGATAAATTGATTCATTTCAATTTGCTTTCGTTTCGTCTTTGCGGTTATACACTATCGGTTATGATTTTTTTTGTTATTCTTACAATCACTTATGTTAAATTGTCAAAATATTTTCTAATTTAATTAAATTTAAACTCAGTATATTAGCTCACCAAAAATAAAATGAAATTAAATGGATTTTCCTAATGCGGCATTATCTTAATAAATAAAATAACTTTAAAATTTACATCTGATATTGGTTTAATTTTTATTTGTTTATTAATATTAAGATTACATTATTTAATTAAAATATTAGTTTGCCATGGTACAGCTCCGACCCCATTAAAATATTATTTTAAATCGTTTTGAAGTTTGTAGGCAACTTTCGCTGATCGATTTTGTCCTAGTCGTCTAACCGAAGCTAAAGGTTGATTTATTTCATCCCTCCATTGGCCTTCCAGCACTTCACCATTTGCTAACGTCACATCGTTATATTTTACGGGACAGTATTGTACCAGCGGCTAATTTGTCTCGTGTGATTTAATAAAATTATGAAGACAGGCGGTGGCCATTACAATGCGAGTCCCATTTTCTGGGCGTAAATGGAGGGTTGTCAAAAGAACTCGCCAACTTGCAACCAAAATTCCGAAGGCGTTCTCTATTGTCTGTGAGCTCTTGAAAGGTGATTATTAAATATCAATTTATCGTCTGATAAAAAATTGCCAGGAAAGGCCGCATCACCTGAAATTAAATTGTTTTATTTCATACAATAAAGGTCGAACGTGTCGGCCGACATGCGAGAATGTATACTCAATTAAATTTTTTTTTTCATTTTTAGAAAAATTGTTTTAAAAAACTCATTTTATCTCAGGATTGATTTATAGGCCGACCTCCTCAACGCCGTACACGCCGATATTTGTTTTTTCTAATTTTTATAATTAGCAATAACACTAATAAGTAAAACTCCATATCCATATTTAAGTATTTTATGTTAATTAGTTTTCATACACACTACTTCTTGTGACTTCAAATAATATAAAATTAAAAAAAATGTGAAATGTCAAAAACGTTTTCACCAATTCGTCCGTTTCGTTTCGTATCAGTCCGTTTCGTTTTTGTTTATTTGACTAGCCCATTAGTAGGTAAGTAAATATTAGCAAATTTATAAAATTATCAAATCAATTTTATAAAATTATTAAAGTTGCCGGTGAAAAATTCAAATAATACAGAGACATCTAAGTTGCGTTTCCATTTGATATTGCTTTGCAATTATTTGCAATCAATTCAGTATATACATTTCGGTATAAACATTTTTCTACACATACATATAAAAATTACAAAGCGATTTGCAATCAAAAGTAGTCGGGCATATAACTTGCATTTACAAAATGAAACCAAATACTTCCCGAAATTGTATAGATAAATTTTCAACCTGCAATAAACACAGCAACTTGTTTATATTTTGAAAACAAAAATTTGTATGTTATGTCAAAACTTTGGTAATAAACGGATGTAGGATGATTTGAAATATCAAACAGAGATTTGATACAGGATAAATGTTTTAAACGAATTAAATCTTACTTCCAGAATTTTATAAATCTTTCCAATAGTGCCGCACTTATTGCGCCGATTGTTTGTTTTGTACTTCTTAATTTTGCTGGCATTATTTGGAAATTTTATTCTGCCACATTCTAATTCTTAATTCTGCCATATTTTAAACATCTCGATTGAGCTCGGAAAATGTCAAAACCATTCACATACAAACAAAAATAATACACAAATACAACTACATGACACAAAAATTTCCCTTTGCGAATATTTGCATTGCAATCAGATCAGAACCAATAGGGCCTCAGGATCCAATTCTAAACCTCCACAACAAAAGAGAGCAAATTTTCGCTGATTACGTTATTTCCGAATACGAAACAAAAACAAAAGTCTTTAATTAGTGATAAGATTCGTTTAAGTGTATTGTTCAAAATGCTTTTTCTATTGACTTAAATATAGTTTTGCGATCTAATTTCTATTGTTATGTAGTCTAACTTTGAGGTTTACTTTTATTTTCAATTTGGGTTGTTTTATACTTTAACTAGTTGTGCTTGTAACTATGTTAAAACAAGCTGTTATTATATTTATTCGTCTTTATTCAAGACATTTTTTTAGGTTGGTTTTATGTAGTTCAAAAGGATACTAAAAATTTTAGTGAACAACAGATTTGGATTTTCCGTTTTAGGATGAAGCCCATTATAATTTGGATTACTGTTAAATCGTGTTTGAATGATATTTTTTTAAATTTTATTTTATTTTATTATCTGAAGCCAAAGCACCTATATGCCCGGTTTTCGTAGAACGATCTGCACACTACATAGCTCCATGCTAGTTTATAATAATGGCATGAAATAGGGGTCGGCCCAGGTGTTCTGCACTCCGAAAGGGGGTCATATAGTTGTGGTCATTTTCGTCACAATTCAAAGCCGGTAGTTTCCGATCCAAAGCTTTACCACTGTACAGTTTAGTCGGTTGAATGAATTTTATCCCTTCCTCATTTATTCCGTATAAAATTACTTAGAAGAATAACCTGTGGCATTTTCTTAGTGTATATTCTTAATTTTAACTAGTAAAATTTTTAGTAATCTAATATAGTGCGCAATCACTTTAGGTCAAGAACCTAAATTTGTATAAAGTCATAAAGTGGTTTACGGTATGACCTCTACCAGCTTTTTTGTTTGAGCAAAACTCCCTGATAAACAAACTGCGTGTTGCAAATTATGCTTAAAAGTCATTAGGCAAGTTTTTTACCATCAGAAATTTAAGGGTATGCTAGCACCAATTCCACTGCGTTTTGTACGTTGTAATTCACCTATAAATTAACCTAAAGTTCTGTAAAGGTGCTCGTCCTCTCCATGTACAGAAATTGCTTCACTCCTTATGCTTTAAATTTAAAATTACATCTAAGGATGTTCCACGAGTACAAGCGCTTTGGAAGTTTAAAAAATAAATCTCTTTGACGAATGACTTATTCTACAATCCAGACAATTGTATAACGTATGAACAACAAAAGTTGCCAATCATACTTCGTTCATAAGATGTAAGTTATAACAACAAGAAAACGTTTTTTATACATTTATTAATTTATAAGAAATAAATAATAAAACCGTTATATTATCGTCCTTGGCTTTCCTCTATTTTTATTGTTGTTATGGTAATACACCACCTCCCGCTATATATATGTACATATTTATAATTTAGTTTTCTATATAAATTTACAATACATATCGTTATTTTCTTCCACTTCTTCTTACCGTCTTAATTTTATTACCTCTATTCGACCGCGTAAAATCAACGTATGAACAATAAGAAGAAGACGAATAAGAAAACGTATCTAATATAAATATGTATATATGTACAGTATGCTCGATAACACAAAGTAGTTTTTGTTATAAGTAAATATTCTAATACATAATATTAAAAAATTGTTAAGGTAACTCCATTGATCCAGCATCCATCCCAGGTGTGTGTGTTATTTTCCATTCGAATATTATTATTTTTTAAATATTTATTTTTAATTTTTTTGCTTTTGATTTTACAATAGCGCGGAATAGCTAGTCACGATTTTTATTTAAATGCAACAACAACAAACAT
The DNA here is from genome assembly GCA_963691935.1 of Nephrotoma guestfalica. Classification (NCBI taxonomy): domain Eukaryota; kingdom Metazoa; phylum Arthropoda; class Insecta; order Diptera; family Tipulidae; genus Nephrotoma; species Nephrotoma guestfalica. The sequence continues at coordinate 78,785,164 of OY829914.1, read as the reverse complement.
TAAAAACATGTATCATAAGAAATTTTAAAATTCTATTGAGACATACAAATACTTAGGAAAGCAGCAAAAAAATACATTTAATAATTATTATACAGTGCGGGAAATATTATATAAGAAAACCACAATGTATTATCGCATAATATATTGTGTTTCTAGTGGCTTACAAAAAGCCATAGATAAAATTATAAGATACGGAATGTCTCTCGGTGTATGTGCATTTAGCGTGCCCACCACAATACCGGATCTTGCAGAATAAAATTAAAAACATTCTGTATGAGTATTTTTCTTCTTATAAATTGAAGGAGAAATAAAAATTGAATCTAATACACGATGATTTAATTTTATTATTTAATTAATAGGTATTAGATTTATATATTTTTCCTAATGTATTAAATATTTTTAATTCTTTAGAAATTTAATTGTATAAGAATTATTGCATAATAAAATTAATTACTATTAAGAACTTGAATGTCAGTCAGACGGTGTATAATTGCCGTACGGTTTAAAAGAAAATCTCTTTGTCATTAGTATTATAACATTTAGCTATGAAATGGAAAATTTTGAAACGATAATTTCAACTGTTAACATTCTTCGCGTACGCAAATCAGCGTGTGAAATAAAATATTCGTACCAAAAATCGTAAAGAACAAAACAAAAATTTAGTTTCCGTTTTAAAAACTAAATTTATATAACGCAAAATTTCTAAAAAATAATAATTTTTAAGATTCATGTAAAACTAATTAAATCAAAAACTAGAAAAAAATAAAAATTCCCATAATTTCCCACTTTTATATGTACTGACGGCGGGGTTTTAATTTAACCCAAAAAAATTAAAATTATTAATTTTTTTTACAATCACAATTAAAAATTTATAAATTGTAATAACAACAATAAAAAAGTTACGATTTTGAAATTTTATATTAGGTTTTGAGGCGAGCATAATGCTCATATGCAAAACTTCATATACGCTTTAAATTTATACTATGTGAAAATATATTAATAGCGAGGACGTTTGAGTGACTTTTGCTTGTGATATAGCACATGAGTTTTTTTACTGCGTCCTTGTCGCATTGTAATGGTGGTTTATTGTAATTTTATTATTTTATTTTTTGCGACGAGACGATATGTTATAATACATGCGTTTTTATAGTTTGTTTTGTCTACGATGTAATTAATCATGTTTTTTGCATATCTAGGTTTGAATTTTTTGATGAATTTTAAATTATTTCCGTTAATAAAATTTTTGTTTTTTGTTAGATATTGACCTTTCGGGTTGCGGCAATATGTATAAAATGCCGCATTGATGCGGAACAAATGTGCAAATTATAATTTTGATTCAAAAGCTCTTTTAGAGAAAAGTTTTGTTATTTGACCATGAATTATGTATAATACGGGTTTACGATACTTATATTGTTATTCGTTGTTTGTTAAAGTTTTCAATTTTAATTTAAAAGTTCTTAATAATAATAAATCCCAAGAAAGCAAAGCTTGAGCTAAACCGAAAATGGTCATACAAATTTGAAAGTCCGTATATAGATCGATTTTTTACAACATATTTTTACTAAATAATAATTTGTTTATGTTTAACACTTTTATTTTTGTCCATTTAATTAGTATTTTAATACTTCTATTTATTGATTGTAAGAGAAATTTAAAAAATAATACTCGTGCCAGACAAAATGTTTTCTTTTTAAACTCTTGTACCCAATGTGATTTTATGAGAAATTCATAACATTTATGACCCGAAGAAATGCTCTCGAATTCCTAATTTGCCTAAAGAACGGAATTATACAAAAAAGGATTTGAAGGATACGCAGGGCCAAATTTTGGCCATTCAATAATTTCAAATTTTGTAGTCGCCACTTTGAAACTGAAAATTACATCACATAAGTCACGCGTGTAGTTATCCTAATTAAAAACTGTTTTTAACCAATATAATTAGAAATATTGCTAAGATATAAAATTAAACTAAAAAATGCCTCGTCTTAACCTTGTCGTGGCTTAACAGAGCTTATTACAAATGAGCTGACAGATGCAAAAATTCGTTTATGCAATTCTATAGAAACTGCAATTACAACCAATGCACGCAACGTTTTGGGCAATCCTCTTGACAACAATACGAACTTTGGCACAGAAGAGTCATATATCAAGCTGAAAACACTGAACAATATGGAATCGTTAAGTCAAATGGAAAATAATATGCATGTGTATTCTTTGGTTTACATTGAATTTAAATTGAAAATTGGCCAACATAAAGAATCTGGCCAGTTTCACATTTCGTCAGTTTCATTGTTAACAAATTCAAATGTTAACCATCCGCATCCACATAATTATTTATTATCATACAATAATACAAGCTAATACAAGCTAAATCCGAACTTCAAATTGTTATCATTGGAATATTGATTTAAACCACATATTTTAAAAATTGGGCTCGCGAAATTTATAAATATATACGAAATAATGATTTTTGGATTCTAAGATACAAATTTATTTCTCTCTATACGTTTTTATGGATTGTACAGAAATGCCAACTCAACATAGTTTAAACAATTCCAAAATACACAAACATTTTTTTTGGATTTAAAAAAACCGGGCCTTTCGTTTTCGTTTTAGATGTTTTCGGAGGTGCGACATCTGACAATGGAATAATTATTTAAATCAAATAACTAAATTTGCCTCAATGTAGTGATACTGTTTTGTCGGATCACTTGCGCTGATGTTTTTAAAGCAAAAGAAGTTGCTTCAAACGTCCCGCTATTTATAGGAACCAGAGCACAATTTGGAAGTTACGACAAATACGTAATAAACTTTTCAATGGATAATGACATATGTATTTTCAGCCTGTTTGTGCCCTTACACAAACGAAATTGTATATAATCAAAATATACTTTGCAATTTCAAAGATAGTTTGCTGAAATAAATCTTCTTTTATCAATTTCATGAATGAATTTTTTTTTATATTTCAAATTTATTTATCGAGAATTCATCATAAAATTTATTTAATCACATGAATTTCAATACAATTTCTAAAACGTTAAAAGTTCTAAACGGATCTTACGTTATAATAGTAGCATGAGGCGAGTATAAAATTGCAATCTGACATTAAAAAATTAAATCTGTTGAGTTTTGATTTATGTCACTTATGTTTAGGAGCTAGTGTAAACTAAAACTAAACTTCGATCAAATACTAAGTATGACTGTTCCATAATCATATACTCCTGTTCCATTATCATATGAAATACTAATATTTTTTGGTGATGCTGAGTTTTTTGATATAACTGTGTTGTGCTGCACACATCAGCGGCATCCGTTATGGAAATTCATCCACAATTCAATGTAGTTTCTTTCTGAATCTAAAAAATTTCAGCCTAAACGCCCCTAAATTTAAATATGCTAGTGAAATAGTCTCACCATAGTCTACACGACTAAAATATATAATATGGATGGATTCGCATTCCACCTGCTTGAAATATGGAACTTGCTCTGCCTATTGATCTATTAAGAAAAAGATTGATATTCGATGGAGTACATTGAAAAATATCATATTAATATTTTACTAATTAATGCTAAGTGATCCAATTTGAACGCCTTTGAATGGTAATCGTAAGGCTTCTGTTCTATTTTAAGAAACCGTCAATAGTATAAAATTATAGTTAAAAAGTAATATCGACACTTCTACTGACCCTTTTGTCTTCTTGATCAGCCTCGTGTCATATGGAATACCTCTAACAAAATTTCGTTCGTAATAGAATTTCGTTCATCAGATTATATATTTAATTATAGCATAACATCCACAGCTTATATAAATGACTTAGTACTTTGAATTAATCACATATCACACATTTATGACATATAGCTGAACATGGACCCGTAGACATATTTTAACAGGAAACTAAAAACCATTTACACATTTAGTGCTGTTTAACAAGGATGGTGATACTATAAAATCTTACTAATATTGACTGAATGTGTTGTGTAGTAGTAAGTGGTATATTTAATTTAAGAACATTGTAGCATCCAAACCAATATGAAAAAACACAAATGAAAACAACCTGCTTTGAATCTAATTTTAAAGACAGTACGAAAACGAAGAAAAAGGCCGTAACCCTTTGTAAAGATGATAAACGCACTGGGAATTCTTTAGTTCTCCATGATGATGTCTCGAGTGACGTTTATTTAGAACCTAAGGAATATCACTTTGGCGATCAAGAACAGACCGACCCCAATTTTGTTAGTAACTGCTGGTAGTGCAAAGATAAATACGAAGCGGGATTGTATAAAAGACGCAATCCTAAGCGGAACTCGATATTGGGCTTGAGGCTGTATTTAGTGTTGAATTTTGCATAACAAATTAGAGACTTCAATAATGTTCTAGGGATTAAATACACAATTGAGAGCAATTATGAGCTCGATAGCATTCACCATAAATTAATTATGATTTTTTTTAGCTTGAAGAAGTGGAGATAGCAACATTTTATACTAGAATAAGGAATAAATAAGCCACAATAGATTTTGCTACATAGACTAAAAATAGTCTACATTTTAAACGCCAAAAATATTTGGCTACTCTATTGCGGATTTTCAAATATATACAATTCTAAAATAACCAAAGAGACATAACACTGGCCTCCCATAATTTGAGTGCATTTAAAAAGCCTTTTTTAATGAAAATTTTGTCAGTCAGTTGGAAAAAACGCGAATCGATTACCGGTTCTGACTGAAATTAACCTTAAATAGTTTTGAATTTTTGAATCATACATGGAAAATTTGTAAGAATCCCAACAATCAATTTCGAACGGATGAGATTATTGATTTGAAAAAATTAGTCTTACGGAACAATCACAATAAAACCCATTACAATAGAAAACAAAAAGTTAAAAAAAAAAATTACTTAAATAGTTATTTGGGTTATGCTTATGATCTAATATGGTATCCATTCCATTAGTTTTGAAAAGTTCTATATAATTTAAGCAGTTCAGCTTAAATTAATTGAGCCAGCTGTTGCATAGAGATTGTTCAAATTCTCAAATTGTTTGGAAGATTTTTGAATTTTTATGAACTGTTGCAATAGTTCTATTTATCATTTGCGAATTCTTTATCAATAATTGTCAACAATGTTACAATAAAATAAAAATTAAATACCAGAAACATTTGTGTTTATTTGTTCTTCTGAGATTTAACTCACATATAAATTATCATAGAATTACGAATTTGGCTGAACAGGCTGCATCTTTCGTTGCGAGGCTGGATACAAAAAAATACTAAATTGACTAATGTTAAAACTACCAAAAGGTAGATAGGGAAGGATATATATAGTTTGACTATCGTTATCGGCAAATATAAAAAGTCAATTAAAATTTGAACATACAGTTATACGTCGAAATACGAGTATGTAGTTTTACCATATGACCCGAAGGTGGAATTAAGAATTCCAATTTAACTTTACCAGAAAATATAAAAATTCTGTGTACTGTGCTATTTATGGTGAGTGCTTCGAAGTAGGCGGAAGTTAGGTTTCTTCATTCATTTTTAGTTTACCTTCTTTAACTATTGTATGAACTGTCAAATAATAAAGAGCAGTATACAAGTACCCACTAGCTTCGATATAATGCTCAGGAGAATATTCGTTGGATAGAGGTTGTATTATACAAATAACGACCCTTTATAATACAAATCTAAAAACATTGAGTCTTACAATCAAACGGTTCCTATAGTACAGTAACTATAGATTTGACATTTAGGATTTAATATTCCTATCTTAAATTAGTGATAAAGTTAGATTTTTTTGTCAATTCTTTCAGATATGGACGTTAATTTTGCTTTGCAGAGCAAACCGTGTGAAGGCAAAATCTTCTACCGACTACAGACATCACTCTTCTAAGCAAACATAGAAGATGGTCCAATAGTAAAAAGATTCTGGATATGATAGGTGATATTAATGTCATAGCTGGGTCACGAATAGAAAAAAAACCTCTTGAAGTAGAAGAGATCGCCGCGGCGACTTCTAAGAATTTTAAATAATGTTATGTTTGTTTAATATTTACTATAAGGAACCATAAGGAATCTTTGTTCAGTAGAAGCCTATGGGTTTCAGAAGAAGCAAGCATGACAAACATTTTTACCAAAAAGATTAAAAAAAATTATTGAAAAATCCGTAAAAATTAAACTTTGTAATTAGTTCTTAAACCACGACATTGCACCGGCTTACACTGCTACGAAAAACAAATAACGTTTTGCGCTCTTAATGCTAAATAGTATCATATTAATTTGCAAATTTAAATATCATGAAATTTCTCTCGTTTGATGGTCTTAAATGTTTTATGGCATGTCCGAAAGTAAGCTGATTTTATTCTGTTAAGAATAATCGGTTTTAGTACCCGCATCGAATTTATATTGTTTACTAAATCTTTTCCATTCTAAATACTCGACAATTATTATTAATAAAATTAGTATTAATTGGAATGGTAAAAAATCATTCTCACGAAAGCTACATCATTTTCTTAACGAAATTATCATTGGATTTTTTTTATAAATTTGTAATTAGAAGTTTAATTACATGAGAAATAATTAATTTCGCACATTCTTAAAAATTTCTAATAGTTTCCATTTTTAATATTATATGGAAGATCAATCACTCAGTTTTACATCATGATGTCTAGATGCCATCAAAATACCAAATTCTGAAAGCCTGTTATTAACAACAGGAATTCATAAAACTAATAAAGTTGCCAAAGAATGCAATTTCAAATAATTCAGTTTAGAGCAATCATAGAAGACTTATTATATTGCCGTATCGCCTAATAAATATTTCGCCCAAAAGTGAAATTCCATAAATTGACCGTATATGATTAAAGAGTCAACATTTTTGGTTATCGGCAATTTCTGTTTCAAAAATGTTCGACGTCGAATAAAACCATCGTTAGGTACAGTGAATAGTAGCTTATTAAAGAAATATTTTGTCAGCTAGCCTTACGTCTATGATTTTTACTCGACGTTAACAATTTTCGATGTTTTAGAACGAATGGGACATGGGTACAATTGTACCCAAATATAAATTTGACTAAATGATTATTTATACAATTGTTGTACATAGAGAAAAACAATCATGTTTCTCCACAAGCAAATCGACACGAAAAAAAGAACACAAAACATTAAAAATAACGGGGTTAGCTTCCCACTTCCACAAACACAAATGCTGCGTCGTAATATCATGCGCGAAGGAGGAGGAGCTGCGAACTTCAGCAGTAAATTTACAGCGAAGGAAACTTTTTGGTCGTTTATGGCAAGTGAAATGAATGACACAATTCTACGGGAAACCAATTGGAAAGGTCACAGAATTACTGACAGTTTCAACAATGAGTTATTGGTTAAATTTCCTGATCCGAATAAAAAAACAAATAAAACAATGAAAGCCGTTCACGTCAGAAGAATGTGATTCATTTTCGGGAATCTTAATTGATGGAGGTAAGATTATTTGCCTCTTATTTGAGCATCAATGCCCCGTGATCGCTTTAAGTTGTTGCACTGATTTATCCATTTCGATAATGAAAATACTCGTGCTGACCGTGTAAAAAGTGATAAGGCTACCCCAATACGTGACCTATGGCACATGCTGAATAATAATTTCCAATAAGGTTACAAACCTCATGAATGCTTTACTGTGAACGAGCAATTGTTTCCATACAGAGGGCACACAAAACTCACCCAGTATATACCGTCAAAGCCAGCCAAGTATGGCATCAAAGTATTCCGTATTGTTTTACATGTTGCAGCTGGGTACAAAGGATCAGGTAGAAATATAACCACTGATAATTTTTTTACTCCATTGAAATTGACATGACCTTAGTGGGAACCACAAGAAAAAACAAACCAATTTTGCCTCCGAACATGAAACCATCCAAAAACAGAAAAATAATTTCTACTAATTTCGGATTCAACAGTGATGCAACTGTTTGTGCTTATGTTCCGAAAATAAATAAATCTAATGGTGTGTCGGATACTGGAAATTCGAAGCTTGAAATTATTAACTACTACAATAAAACGAAAGGTGAAGTAGACGCAGCTGATAAAATGTTGATGGCATACACAGTAAAGCGGGGAACTAATCGCCGGCAACTTTCAATGTTTTATAACATGATTGACAATGCGGCCTTAGCATGGTATGTTGTATAAATTTTGAAGGATCTTTTGCGACAATTGTGCATGCCTTCAGTTGAAACACGATCTACTTCATCTCATGTAATTGGAAATCGTTTCACAGGAATTAGTCCTGGGACGCGCTGTTTCTATCCAACTAGTGACACCAATAGGAAACATTGGTCCTCAATCTTATTTTGAACCGGCTGCTGTCGTAGAACGATGTTTCATTTGCTCTGAGGGAAATCGAATAGATCGAAAGACTCGAAAAAGCTGTTTGCGCTGAGCATCATGTGAATAAACTGATATATAATAAATGCAATTTGTTACATATTTTGCTTTAATTTTTCATTGTAAAAGTTAACGTTTTCTTGCAAAACAATATGAGTACGGCCTATTTTAATGAGGAAAACGTGGACATTTGTTGCAAATTTTTTATTTTAATTAACAGTTTAAAAACGTCGGAGAGTTTCAGCTACTTACATAAACTGTATCATAAAAAAATTAAGAGTAAAATATGCATTTGGGTACAATTGTACTCGTTCAGTCACACAAAGCTTAAACGTAAAATTATCTAGCTTTATAGTTCACTGATTTCTTTACCAAAACGTCATAATTAAGTTGAAATAATTAATTTGATGAAGAACAAAAAAATATTTAAAAAAATTATTTAAAATTAAGCGTTACTTTTAATTTACAAAAATGATAGATTGAGTATTTTAATTCATTGATATTCTTAATAATTATTTGTCATAAAATAGAAAAAAATAACAAAATTTATTTTAAAAAGCTTAAAACTTTTGTTACTGGTACTTAAAACAATTCCTAAAGCTACAATTAATCGTTTAAGTTAACACAAAAATACATTTTCTTTTATTTTAAAGATAAATGCTTTAAAAAGTTCTGATCAATTATAAACCAAATAATAACCTTTTGGTATTTTAAAATCCAGTTCGAATTATTTTCACCAATAATTCAATAATTACGAATAGAGATCTGTAAAGATTTGTTCCTAAAATAATAAAGCTATTTTAATTATACAGCCGTAATAGCGTCTTGTCTATATTTGGAACAGTTGTTCCACAATCTAGATGTCTAGCAGTAATTAAATTTCTAATTTTATTAGATTGCAATCTATAGTATTTTGAATATTGGATTTTACTACTTTACCGATCATTCACCATGTCTTTTAAGTTGGAATAATCAAACCGGACTAATAAATTTTAAAATAAAATGTTTAGATGAATGAAATGTTCGAACATAATTAATAATTTAAAACAGAAAATCAAATGTTTGGCAATATTAATTCTCTGATGCAATCGTTGTTGGTAATTAATGTTAAGAGTTTGGCAAATTTGTTAAAAAATAAATCCGTAATACTAACACATTATTGGATTTAAAGATTGCAATTTGGTCATTTTTGGGTTTATTATTTTTTAAGTGGTATTTTATGTAATACATTTATCTAGCGATAAATTATAAACTAATATGACAAATTATATGTTACAATAGAGCTTTTTAATTAATTATTAATATATTAATAAAGTTAGCCGGAATGCATAACGTTTGCATCTCAAGCTTTAAGCTATTTAAGCTACCCAACGCGCAATGAAAAAACTTGCAAGAAGCGGATATTTGTTAAATTTGTAATTGTAGTCATCGATGTTCAGCCACTTGTCAGGTATATAAAATTAAATTGAAATAAATTCAAAACGAGTTTCTACTATCCGTTACGATTATTATGAATTGGGTTTGAAGCACTACAAAAGCTATATAAAGAGATCAAATGGATTTAGGGGGATTCACGCCGACATACAAAAATGTATTACCACTGCATCAGGCAATACAACTGTTAATTCCAGTATGTTATTTAAGGAAACTTCTAAAAAGGTATATTGTTATAATAAAGCTTAACCAACATTATTTTAAAATTGGTCTTTTATTTACTTAACAAAAGAAGAATACACGATCGAAAAATTGAAAATATAAAAATTTACAAATCTGTAAAACAAAATGTTTATTAAAGTTTTGTGCAACAAATTTTACAGTTATTGCTTGTTATTTTCATGACAGAACCCAGGGGCCGACCATTTGGTATTTTTGAATTAAAGTATATATGGGACTATTGACTTATGTACGACAAAATATTTTATTCAAGTTTTGAGCACCAAGTGTTGCACGTATTGCTTGTTATTCATATAATCAAAACCCAGGGGTCGACCATTTGGTATTTTTATATTAAAGTACATTCCTTGGCCATCATAAAGCCATTTCTATATATGGTCATTTTGACATCTGTAGAACAAAACTGTTCATTGAAATTTCGTGCAACAACCTGTTTGGTTGCAAAATTTTTTAATTGAAATTTCGTGCAACAATTGTTGCAGTTATTGCTTGTTAATCGTATGACCGAAACCAGGGGTCGGCCACTTGGTATTTTTATTTTAAAGTATATGCCTAGGTCATTATAAAAAAGCAGCTCTATATATGGGAATTTTTACTTCTGTAGGACAAAATTTTTCATTGAAGTTCAGTGCAACACCTCTTGGAGTATTGCCTGTATGAGTTGCCTGTATGACCGTATCCAAGGGTCGATCATTTGGTATTTTTGTATTAAGTACATGCCTAGACCGTCATATAAAATCATGTCTATATATGGGGCTTTTGACTTCTATAAAACAAAATTTTTCATTTTGCAGCAACAATTGTGACCGAAAACAGAAACCGACATTTTGGCATTTTTCTATTAAAGTGCATTCTTGAACTTTATTCATGTTTCGTGCAACAATTGTTACAGTTATTGCTTGTTGTTTATATGACCGTAACCAGAAACGGACCATTTGGAATTTTTGTATTGGAGTACACGCTTAGGCCATCATAAAAAACCATTTCTACACATATATGTGTCTATTAGAATCAAAAGCGATCTATTTCACTTTTAAAAACTTTTAGGTTAGTGATTGATATTGTTGCCATATGTTACACAGTATTTACTTTCTTTAACTAAACAACAAATTTTCACTCTATTCCTGAGAAAATTGAGAACGAAATTGTCATTACGGTTCAAAATAGTTCTATTCCATTACATTTGCCGATACAAAACAAGTCTATTACATTGAAATTTACAATCAAAACACTTCTATTCCAATATAAATTGCGAATATGAGATTCAAAAACGATCTATTCCAAATTTGGAGGGAAACTGGTGATAAACGTCAACAAATTTTCATACCAAAATCAGTTGCTCATATCTGTCGACAGAAAGTGGTTAGTTTTCAAGAATATCTTTTAATTTCTAAAATCTTTTCCTTTTAATATTTAAAAGTCCTCTGTTTTATTAAATTTAATAAAAACGCAGTATTTTGTTGGTTTTTAATTAGAAACGAGTCGTGCGTATGTAGTAATGGATTCAATCGAATCGCCGCAAGTTACAGACCACCCTCGTAAAAGACAAATTAACATTCCAAATCGAAAAAGAAGAAAAGATTTAAAAAAATTGAAAAGTCAGTGTAAATATAATAATTTATCTGCAGGTACAAACGGAAATGTTTACCGTAGAAGAAGTTCCAGAAAAGGATGGGCGTCGGGAAGGATTCATCAGTTTTATAAAATTTTTTTAGTAAACATACGAAATTTTTCCGAATTCTAAATTATTTAGGATATAATCCGGTAGATTTTTTTTTTTTTTTTTTTTGCTATTTCGTGTTCGCCCAATTCAACGGTTAAAGACTAATGAATTTTAGAGTTATTTTGAATATAGTTCAAATAACTTTGGTTTCAGGAAATTCTACTGTAACTTACGGAGTTGCAGAATGATTAAATTAATAAATGTTTCAATTATTTAGGAAGCCGGAAAATATCAATTTAGAATTAAATTTCAGGAAATTTACAGATGCTTGTGAATTAATGCTTCATTGTAATTGCTGATTGTGTAGTTTAGAATTGTGTTGTCATTTTATTACTAACGACTTTACATAGGTGTCTGTAACGGGTCGAGTCAACCAATTTTGGTTAGGAAGCCGAAAAGTATTAATAGAATTAAATTTCAGGAAAATTCCAGATGCATGTGAAATAATAATATTTTTTCTTAGGTTGCCGTTTTAAAGAAGCAATTGTTGAAGACCAATACCATCGTTTTCCATTAACCTATTAATCCTTTATCCTTCATCTAGTAGATTAGAATTGTGTTGTCTTTGTGTTACTAACTATCGGCTATACCTAGGTGTCTGTAACCGGGCCGATTCTGTCCCACTTAACTAACCTATCCAATCCTTCGGTTTTGTTATGTGTAAAAAAGGGTGTACGGTGGACCCGGCGTCATCCGGGAACTCAAGCCTAAGAACTTGGTCGTACATTCAAAATCAATCAATCAATCAATCAATCAGGTACAAACGGAAATGTTTACCAGAAATGCGAAAATGTAAACACAGTGTACATAGTCAGTTTAAATGCAATCTACGGAGACCTTGCGATGCAGTAGTGTTCTCTAATAACTTTTACGAACAACGAACAAGACCAAGCTGGCTCAAGACGCATTTATATTAAATCATTGCAAAATAGCCAAGCCTCACAGAACTAACCGCAATCTAAAACAAGGTTCTCGTAAAACATTTTCGGTCAACTACTATATTCAGAACCGTTCTAGAAAATTAATAAAAGTTTGCCAAAATACGTAGTTAGGTATATTAGGCGTGACAAAATCTCGTGTGCGTACTATATGCAAAATATACTTTAATGCGGAAAAAAATCCATCTGAACGACGAGGAGGAGATAGGAAAAGTTTGAAGTACGAGGATAAAAAAGTGGCTGTTATTAATTTTATAAAACATATATTAAACTGTTGAGATGCATTACTGTCAAGCCCAGACTGCGCACCGTCAATATTTATCCGGAGATCTTTCGATTAATAAAATCTGGAAGGCATTTAAAAATGAAAACCCAGAAATGTACGTAAAATCTAATTATTTTAGATTTATATTTAATAATAATTTTAATTTAGGTTTTAAAACGCCTGCGGCCGATAAATGTTCGACGTGCCTTAGATTTTTGGAGCAACTAAAAGTTGAAACCGACGGCCAAAAAAAGCAGGAGCTGATTACGATGTCACGGGTTCATAAACTCAGAAGCAAAGTGGTCTTTACACTTCTCAATAACGAGGCCGACGGTTTACTGACCATTTCTTTTGATTGTCAAAGTAATATGGTTTTGCCTAAAGTCTCAGATCAAGCTGCATACTATAGTCGTCAGCTTTATTTATATTTGTTTGGAATGGTGGTTGGTAACGGACATTCATCATTAACGCTGAATAATGTATTTTTATATTATTGGACCGAGAATTGTCAGACTAAAGGAGCAAATAAAATAGCATCTGTGGTGTACCACAGATTGAACCATACGGGTTTAAACAATATTCATACAGTTCGTCTAGTGGCGGATGGATGCGGCTCACAAAATAAAAATTCAATTATGTTTGAAATGTGCGAATATTGGTTACTCAAAAAAGCACCACCAAATATGTTAAAGATTGAGTTGGTCTTTCCAGTGCTCAAATTGAGAAGATCGTCCGGAAAAAGGAAACCATTATCAACGCCAACGATTACCTTGACATTTATAAGGAAAACGGAACTCTAATTAACTTGGGAGGTGATGAGTGTCCCGCACTTGATTTCAAAACTGAGATACGCAAAATTCTTAAACCAACATCAAACTGGCATTTCAAATTCAATGAATCCAAAGGTTTATTATAACTAAAAACAGAAACGGCACAATTATTGGAGTACGAGGCGAACCTTTTTATAAATCGGGCATAGCAGTCTCAACACAGAATGTTAAACGAGGGGAGAATCTTGCGACTATGAGTTTAATAAGACTCAATAATGGTGAAAAAATAAAAGAAGCCTAAATTAATGATTTTGGAACGGAATGGCGAGCATTGGATGATTTATGATTTTATAAAGAGATAATAGATCATAATGAACTTTACTTGGAAGGAGATAATGAGGTCATTAACTGCAATAGTCATGATGCATAAAATATAATTAGAGTTTAAATTTTTAGTTTTAGGTTTTTAATTTTACTTTGCAATTTAATTGGACTGATATTTTAAGTATAATGTGATTTTGTGAATAATTAAATTATTCTCTACGTGTGTGATTTGTATAAACTTGAAGAATTATTTTATTTTAATTTTATTGAAATTGATCATTAATTTAATTTAAATCAAAATAAAAGACTGAAACATTTCTAATCTTTAATCTGTTTTTTTTTTTCAAACTGAGTCTATTCCAAATCGAAAATTTCAAAACCTACCTATTCCATTATAACGAGTTTCAAAATGAATCTATTCCATTGCGTAACATTCAAACCCTATCTATTCCCAAATTATTTTTAAAATACAAACCAAATTAATTAATATTTTAAGAGTTTTAAATTAAAAATCCGATTAGAGGTCTCTAATAAAGGCAATGAATCAATAAAAAAATCAAATTGAAAAGTAATTTAAAAATTAAAAGTTTTTCTCAGGTTTTTCAGAAACGTGAAAAGTGCCCCGGATATATGGGATTTTGACTTCTGTAGAACAAAATTTTCATTGAAATTTCGTGCAACAATTGTTGCAGTATTGAAGTTTCGTGAAACACCTCTTGCAGTATTGCCTGTATGCGTTGCCTGTATGACCGAATCCAAGGGACGACCATTTGGCATTTTTCTATTAAACTGCATGCCTATAGGCTTTCATAGAAAATCATGTTTATTTTTATAAAAATTTGACTTCTGTAGGACAAAATAGTTCATTCATGTTTCGTGCAACAATTGTTACAGTTATTGCTTGTTATTTATATGACAAAACCCACAAACCGACCAATTGGAATTTTTGTATTAAAGTACATGCCTAGGCCGTTATAAAAAACCATGTCTATATAAGAAAACTTTTGACTTCTGTAGGACAAAATAATTAATTCATGTTTCGTACAACAAGTGCTCTTATTGCTTGTTATTAATTTGATCAAACCCGATCAACTATTTGGCTTTTTCGTATTAAATTACATGTCTAGGCCGTCATAAAAAACCATACCTGTATAAGAAAACTTTTGACTTTGTTGAACAAAATAGTTCATTTATGTTTCGTGCAACAATTGTTGCACTTATTGCTTGTTTTAATATGATCAAACCCTGGGACCGCCCATTTGGTAATTTTGTACAAGTAAAAGCCTCGAGCACCATAAAAAATCATGAATATATATGGGACTTTTGACTTATTTACTTTTTATTATTAATTTATTTTCCTCACGCAACAATTGTTGCAATATTCCGCATAAACGTATACTACATGTATAGTTTTTGTTATTTGATAAAAATTTGACGTTGGTATTTCCAAATCTAAAATAAATAAATTCAGACGAGTTAAACTTTTTTACAATCCTGTGAAAGTTTTGAAATTCATAGATAATATATCTTGTTAAAAAAACCCGATAGCTATAACCGATTACGAGAAATCCAGCCTATTTCAGAAATTTTACCACAATTTAGTTAAAAATGTCCAATAGTTAAATAAGGTTCAATAAAATTTGGGTGCGTAATTTCCAGCGAGCTCGTGAAATCGAAGTTTTTATCAATGTTGCTATATTTTTAAATTTACATAGTTTTTCGCTTACTATTGTTCAAACGAAATTAAATTTAAATTTAAATAGAAACTCGGGATGATGCGGTCCAAAATAATAATGAAATAAATTTTAAAGTTAAATTCAAAGGTGAATGAATTTTTCGAATAACGTATTCTGCGATTAATCCTCTGATGTAATCGTGTACAGTAATTAATGTTATAGGCGCCGCATCGTTCGATAAGTATTTTATTTTAACTAATTAATTCAAAATATCATCAGAATTATCAGATTCAAAGTAACCAAATTGGTCAGTTTTGGCAAATTTAATTTAACAAAGTGTTGTTTTGTATTTTATAATGGTAAAATTTAATTTAGCAAATTGTTTTATATAGTAGAAACTGTCTGCTTCAATAAATTATATTGCCAAGATTCACCCAGATAAATTCACATTTAATTCCTTTTAATTTATGTCAGTAATAAATTATTTAGACCTATTTATTCTGAAATACGCAACTTTACGCAATTTTAAAACAACAAACTCGTACTTGTTGCATGCTATTAAAATTTTCTATGTATGTATACCAATAAAATTCTTTAATAATTATAAATAATAACATCATCTATTTATGTGACACAACGTATCGTATTTGATGACAAATATTTTATAATAAGCAAGTGGAATTTAAAGCTTTTATTATTATTTTTTATTAAGATATTAGTATAAGTTGTTTTATTTTATATTTTATTTTTAATCCGACTTCTTCGGATTTACAATATATAATTTTCATATACAGATAGAAAAGTATATAAAGTTGTAATATTTTCACTATACCATTAATAATCTTATTATTTCTTCTTTCTTACATAAATCATTAATTATAAGAAGAAATAAGTTTTATTTTAAAGATGACTGTTTTGTGTTTTTAGATTTTTTTTTCCTATGTATGCTTAACACTTGCTGGCGATATATGGTGCGCACATATAGCCGTAACTGGACAATCTAAATCAATATAAAGAATACCATTCATGAATTAAATGAAAATTTTGACGAATTAAAACACTTTTTGAAAACAAAATTACTCAATCGTGGTTCATGCCCTTATATAAATGATGATACACACTATACGGAGTATATGGAATTGATAAATCGATTAAGTTCTGTAAAAGGGGTGTCTAGGAAAATCGAGGTATAAAATACTTTTAAGCATTTAAAGATTTTCATTTTGTGTAATTTATCGCTAGCATTTCACCACACACATCATAACTTTTTATAAGTTTATACCTCGCCGACGAGTTTCTTGATTAATCAACACTCGTGCTTAATGAATCCTTTTAACATATGTACCGCAATTTTTCAATATATTTTTTTTTGTTCGTAAACGCATATTTAAATATGTCATTTTCATACATAATATGACATATTATTATTTGACTTGATTAAGATTTTTTATGTTAAATTTACATACGCTCGTCGTACGTACAATATTTCTTTTGTGAAAAATCTAGAGAAATAAATTTTAATTTCATAATAAACAACATAAAAATTAAAAAAAAATTGTTGTACGCCCACCAAATATAATCATCATTAATAATAATAATGTTGCAGTGAAATTTATGTTTATAATTCTTTGTTACCAAAAAAAAAATCTATAAAATGCCATATAGGTATACACATGCATCATACGTAGCTATATTAATATATAATATAGGACTATTTGGGTGGGAAACGACGATATAAGTTTGAAATTGAACTCAACATTTCTTGATCTAATCTTAAAATCTAATCACATATAGTTTATATATAATGCAATGATTGTTTCGTTTGAGATATTTTTATTCAATCAATATAAAAAAAAAATAAAAAAAAATTGTTTAGGCGGTAATTAAATTTATTTTTTTTTCTACTTACATATCTGTACGGATAAAACTTGATTTTAAGACATATACTTATTTTGGATATGTGGAATTTTTTTTAAAGATTTTATTTAAGGTTTTAATTGACATTATAATTACCGTTATGTATACCACAAGACATCAACAATGTATAACATTTGACATTTATAAAATAATTGTATACCGGCATACCTCGTATAATGCCATCTTTGAAATATTCGATAACCCTGTAATTTCTAACTTTTTAATTTTTTATCTCAAGATTAGTTTTTGGAACCTTTCAAGATTTTGATGCTTGAAGTATAAGCGTATTAAGCTTCGTTAGGGGCGGCGCTATTACCAAAAAAATTAATCTTTAATGCAACAAAGTAAACCATGAAAATTAAAATAATAAAATAAGTAAGTCAAAATAATAAATTGTGTTTATTTCAAAATAAATAAAAATTTTGTTTTTTACAAAACAATTAGCTAAAATAATATTTGCATCATACCACTTCCTACTACCCACTTCCAACAAAACGGCACTATTAGTATGTTGGAAGTTTTTATTTCAATCCTAGTTTAGTAAACTTATAGGATCAAAGGTGCTTTGTAAATATAACCTAACACATTTTCCTTCACAAGGCTATTTTAAATATAAGCTTTTTTAACTCTACAGCGAATTGTTCTTATTAAAGCTCAATAATTAAAACAACTAGTTTTCGAGTTATGTTACAAATCCTTTTATGAAAACGACTTAAAATTTTATTAAAAATTGAATATGAGGAAACTTGAATAAAGTGTAAAGGTTTAGCAATTAATCGATAGGCCCATAGTAAATAAAGCTCGGTGGTTCAGAGAATAAAATTTTGGTTAATTGTATAAAAAGGCAGAAAATTAGATGTAATATTAATTTCTTTAATAAATTGTTTGTAAATAAAAAACGTTTCCTTTGATTTTCAAGAGAATGGCTATAAAAAACGTTACATTTTAAAAATCCATGTCTTAATAAAAGCTCGAAATTTTATTTTTTTTTGACAATTTAAATTTTTACAAATTAACTAGGGAATCACATTCACGCAAAATTCGAACATATTTCATCACGAGGTTTTCCCATATTTAGATTTCTTTAAAACTAAGATATGGATTGTAACCGAATTTTATATATTTTTAGGCTTTTCTGTTAATTTGTATTTGAGAGTAAAATTCTCATATAACTGGTTAGGAGAAGCCATTCAAATATCAAAATTGATGACAAGTGGTAAAGCTATCATAATTTTGCATATATTTTCCATAATTTTAAATTTTTCTTGAGATTGTGTTCAAAAGCTAATTTTGTTTTCATTTTTTATAAAACTGTTAAATTTAAATAAACTCTAGTTTCAGGTTATTCACTTGGACAATTATGGGATAATTCGAGCAAATTTTGATTTTCTAGATTTAAATTTTAATATGACTAATAGAAGATTTAAATTTGAGTTGGTTAGTATTTGAAATTACTTAAAGCATTCGGTGAAACAAGAAGATTACGGATTTACTCAAATATTTGGTACTTTAACATGAACCAGTAATAATGAAAAACTCCTGTATTATACACTTGTATGTATATAAATACAGTGAAATTCACTTAAAGCGACCTTGGATATAACAATCATCCAGCTACAGCGACGAAATTTCAAAGTCCAGTTTGATTTTACTTTTCTTCCCATGGGGACTACTTGCGCTTAAAGCCGACTTCGCCTAAAACGACCATTCGCCTATAACGATATTGATTTTAGGTTACAAAAACATAAAAAATTCATTTAAAGCGACGAAAATTTTTCGAAAGCTGGATTTATCGTTTCAGACGACGGCATGGAATAATGTTTTCCCAAATATCAGGTGAATCAAATTCGGTTCCAATAGCAATCACAGAAGATTGGATACAGAAGGTTTGACCAACTTTACGTCCTGGATATACTGATAATGAAATTTTTAATGCGGATGAGACTGGCTTCTTCTTTCGATTGACTCCAAACAAAACTCTGAAATTTAACGGTGAAGGGGATGTCCAGGTGGAAATATGGCAAAAGATAGAATAACAGAATTGGTAGCAGCTAATATGGACGGATTTGTTAAACGATAATTAATGGTTATTGAGGAATTTAAAAAACCACGATGCTTTAAAAGCGTAATGTGTGTATCTATACTTTATATGACGCAAATTCTAAAGCTGGATGACTTCTGCTTTGTTTGAAAAGGAGCTTCGTCTATGGAAGGCCGAATTATTAAAGCAGAATAAGAGAATCCTTTTACTGATTGATAATAGTCCATCGCATACAAAGATTCAGCAACAACCAATACGATTGAAATTTTTGCCACTTAACACAACTTCGATCTTCCAAGCAATTGACCAAGGAATTTTAAAAAATCTCAAACAAAATTATAACAAAAAACTTGTGATGCAGATGGTTCGGCTAGATGAGGAAACGAGTGTGGTTTCACTAAACCTAAACATTTTGGATGCGATCGTAATATAACTGCAAATACAATCAAACATGCAGGTCTGGTTAATTCTGGATTTAATGCAGAATATCATTTGCTTCTCAGCTATTCGGAAACATTAATGCCAAAAATTTGAACGAAGATAATATACCGATAGCACAATTAGTCCAAGATAATGATGCACTACAGAAGCTTGGTGTTCCCGAAGAATGGTATTATTCGACTTTGTGAACGACACTCTTAACCGTCGAACTTCCAACTGATAATGACATTGTTAACGAAATAATATTCGGTGAACTCAGTAGTGATGGCAGATGTAGTTAGAAGCAGAAAAGGAGGAATACATATTTTACCACCACCGGCAACCAGTGCGGATGTGATTCGGGCTATTTCAAATATAAAAAATGTTTTATGCACACGCGAGTCAGCAGATGAATATTTAAAAAATGCAACTGGAATAATTGATACGCAGCTGAATAAAATGCTTCTAAATGAAAAAAGGACAAATTAGTTTTAGTTTCTAACATTTTGTGCCCTTATTAGTTTTTCAGTTTTAAGTTTTTTAAAAATAATCTAGAATCTCATCCCATCGGGATATAATGAAGTCGGCTATAACGACTCACTTTTTCCGATACCCTCGCGGTCGCTTTAAGTGAATTTTACTGTAGTTGGAGCTGGGTCGTCGTACAATATATTATTTTATGATATTTGGTGTTGAAGATTCCATCTAGTTTACGAACATAGTAATTCTTATATTTTATGAGTAATGTTATTTTATTTCCACCCAAAATGAAGTCTATGTATCTCAACAATTTTTGATGTAAATCACTTTGCTATGGTCTTTAGTAGAAAAAAACATCAACATATGTCTATCTACAGTATGAATTGCTGCGACCTCATCATTTGTAAAATATACCGTTCGTGATATTCTATTGTTGTGCTTGAATGTGGAATTTCGTTTGAATTTTATGAATATATTGAGCAACCACTGAATTTCTTAAAGTTACTGTGTGATAAGTGATGAATTGAAACAGATTGAGATTGATATTTTTAGTAATTAATAGTGATTACCTTAAAAATTTAAATATTTCTTAATAACAACTACCCGCAAAAGGTACCACAAATTTGTTCACGCGTTCGTTAGAGCCAATAAAAAGGCGAATAGTAAATATTTTTATAAACTTCAGTCATTCTGGAAAGATTAAATTAATAAATATTTCTAAAGTCTAGCGGACCGCAAATTCAAAATTAAATTCCAGGAAATTACCAGGTGTATATGAAATAATAGTTTTTGCTGTTCTTAGGTATTGTAACCCTTAATGTCGTATCCTTTGTTCTAGTAGATTAGGACTGTGTTGTCTTGTGCCATGCAATCACTAGGTGTCTGAAACCAGGTCGTTCCGTTCTTTAAAAAAATGCTAAATACCTTACCTATCATCCTCTTCTGTTATATGAAAAGAGACCCGGTGATCAATCAATCATTTTTGGTAAAACCGCTTTAAAGATTTTTTGTTGAAATAACGGGTTATCCAATTCGAGGTTGATAAAGTAGAAATCTGTATACCGACATCTGTCAAAGATAAACGTCAAGTACGCTGTCATTTATTTAGTTGACATTCTGCCATTTAAGAATATGGAGCATTTAACAATCGACCAACGCGTTAAAATTATTAAATCTTATTATAAAAATAGTGATTCTGCCGTATCCACATTTCGCGCTTTACGAGCAGATTATGGTCGTCATAATCGTCCTACAAAGCAAACCATATTGAATACAGTGAATAAATTTGAACAAACTGGATCTGTTACTGATATTGTAAGGTCTGTGCATCATCGAAACATTCGCAATGCTGAAAATATCGCTTCTGTAGCTGAAAGTGTGGAAGAAGATCCAAATTTGTCAATTCCTCGTCGAGCTCAACATTTAGGCCTATCTTATGGCTCATTATGGCGCATTTTGCATCTGGATTTGCATCTTCATCCGTATAAAGTCCATTTGACACAAGAGCTAAAGCCTGCTGACCATGGACAACGAAGAACATACGCAAATTGGGTGTTGGAAAAACAGGCCGTCGATGCTGATTTTTCGAACAAAATTTTCTTCAGTGATGAAGCTCATTTTTCGCTTGGTGGATACGTTAATAAGCAAAACTGTAGAATTTGGGGCTCAGAAAATCCACAATTGATTGTAGAGAAGCCATTACACCCGGAAAAAGTCAATGTTTGGTGCGCATTGTGGTCTGGTGGTGTGATTGGGCCGTATTTTTTTGAGAACAACCATGGACGAACCGTTACCGTTAATTCTGAGCGCTATGGCCGCATGTTAACCGATTATTTTTTTACGAAAATCGAAGATTATGATCTTGACGATATGTGGTTCCAGCAGGATGGAGCAACCAGTCACGTAACACGAGCAAATCGAGATCTTTTGCAAGAGAAATTTCCTGGACGTTTGATTTCGCGATTGGCTGATGTCAATTGGCCTCCAAGATCCTGTGATTTAACGCCTTTGGATTTCTTTTTGTGGGGCTACGCGAAAGATCGTGTTTACGCAAACAATCCTCAAACTCTTGACGAATTGAAAACTAATATTCGTAAGGTAATGGCCGAGATACCGCCCGAAATGTGCCGAAAAGTCATTGAAAATTACCGCAAAAGAATCGCGGCCTGTAAGAAGTCCCGTGGAGGACATTTGAATGATATCTTGTTTAACTAAAAATGGCAAGGATCAATCTGTAAAATGAAATAAAAATTACAATACATTTCGAATATTTTGTGTTTTTTTTTAAGTTTACTTTATCAAGCTTGAATTGGATAACCTTGTATATAAAATTTTTAAATTTCCGACACCCTAGCAAAATAGATATTATTGAAAAATAAGAAAGAACCAATTTTAAAGCATAACCTGTTAACAAAATGATGCATTCTGAAAATTAGATTATGTAGTTCTTGTTACATGAAAGACGTAAGATAAAACAAAATCCTACCTACACTAATACGTTAACAAGCAAAACTTATACATAAGGAATACTAAATATCCATGTTTCGTTCAAGTTAATCCTATACATCCACTACATTGGAGTGGCTTTTAAGCTGGTGGGATCATCAAACTCTTTTGCAAATGATGCCGGTAACGGTGGTATACGGTAAACGGTCACACTTATCGTGACACAAAATTGTTTATAGCCTATTGGATGTCTTGCACTCTTGGTATGTGGTTTTTAAATTTTTCAAAATTCTAATTTTTATCATGGATTTGAAGAGGCAATTTACTAAGGTGGTTATTAGATTGTTGATTATATGTATTTAACTTAATTGATTGTGATCAAAATTCACAATTAAGCTGTTTACAATCAAATTTCAATTGCCAGAGCCTAGTATCCTTAATTACTTCCTTTTGAAACCAGCACACTGAATGTGGCAGTTTACTTATAAAAGTTGCGATATTATGAATACTGGCGTCTTTGAATGGAATGGATCTAAATTTTAATTAACGTTTTAAAATAACAACCAAAACTCAAAGGTGAAAATCGACCTTGAATTTAAAATTTTTGGCAAATTTTCAGCTTTAACGGTCAAAAGGAAAATTTATGTTTAAGCTTTTATATAAATTAAGATCAATCCATTTTGAATTAACGATTGGAAAGTAAAATAATTTGATGCGTGTGTTGCTTCAGAGAAAAATTAACTACCACAATGCATTCTAACAGTTTTAGTTAAATTTTTAAAATTGTGTAGAATTTATTAATTTTTTTTATTAAAATATCACTCAATAATTCCCTAATAGTTAGTTTTTAGTTGCTAGTGTAAAATAGAGATTAAAAAAATAATTGCAAAACAAAACGCGAAAGAGTTGGAAGTGGTTTGGCCCCAAAACATATTTTAAAGATTATAGAAAAAAAAGTAAAACTCAATGAATTGAGGATTCAAGCAAATTTTAAATTGCGAAATAATCAAAAAAGAAAATAATTTTTCCATAAGAAAATTTGATGTTGACCTATCCGTGGAGTATAGCTCGAATAGCGGTTGGAGTTAGTCACATTGACTAATTTTGTCCGATGTTGCATATAATTGTTTGTTGTATATGCGTTGTATAGTGTACCCACGAAAATTTGTCATCTCTGATCGATGTGATTACGTCTTATGTGGTCTCTAATACACCCCAGTATACTGTATATGATTTCAGTTTGGTTTTAGGAAAAATAAAAATACATCAGTTTTTTCTGTATTCCTTAAATAATTAAGGTCGCCGTACTGTTGCCTAAAAATGTAATTTTTAACAACATTTTCTCCATAGTTAATTTAAATCGTTAGATTTCCGACAAAATTTGAATAGAATAAGTATGATTTACACATCTAAATTAGGCGGTTACGAAACGAAATTAGGCAGTACGTGGCATAACTAGGTACTCGCAGTGCACGCGACTCAAGGACGTACCACATTTCTATGGCGTAGTGGCATATATCAACTAAAAATAATTGAATACAAATTTTATTTTAAAATTTTAATTCCAATAGTAACATTTTACGGATTATTTAGCAGAATATTGTAATTCCAGGGTAATAATAACTGTTATAATTATGTTTTGCAATTTCGGCAAATACATAAACTATACATTCGAATGATATGAGCCCTTAGGATATATTTTCTCATTGAAATGCCCAAAACATAAACGAGCTGTGCAAAGTAATGGATCACTACTATCGTAGCAGCGTATTTAAAGAATTGAAAAATCGCTTAGGCAGACACAAGTTGTAGCAGTGTTCAATCCATTTTTGAATGAAAATTTTAAAAATAATCATGCGTCGCTGTTGGCAATTCGGCCTTGTAAAAGTACTGTAGAGATCTTTAGTGATGACCTAACCCTTACTCTTTAATTTTCCATATCTTCAGTTCATCTATACTAGAAATAAATATGGTTCATGAAAAATTCCTGTAAGTATTTGAGTTGGTAATTCATTTCAATAGTTTATCCATCAAGGCATCCAACTGAATGTTTAGGTAGATAGTTTTCTTCCGCTGTTGGCTGTCATAATGTGCGTAATATTACATACTTAAAATATGAATTGTAAACGACCGTTTCCGTTCTCACAATAGTAAAATATTAGGAAAAAATGTTATACTTGGTTATTTTCAGATCAAAACATTTCTCTTATCCAAAGTGGATTAACTTAAATATGTTGCTTCTTTAAGCCGAACTTAATCAAGTACATTTTATCTTTGACAAAAAGATCACTTGAGAGATCTAATAGATAATATTACGGATCACGGATTATTAACTTTAATGAGGTATTTAACCACCACTTTTTAGATCACAATGGTCCGAATAAATTTTCTCGGCAAAGTTATTAATGCCCAAAAATTGTAATGCTTCTAATTTGAAATTTGGTGTTCCGTACTCATTCTTTTATACCAGATCTTAAGTTGCTCAAATTTTTTTAGCAAATTTTCCAGCCCATATTCAAATAAACGGTGCTTCTAAGAAAACATTTAAAGATTTTTTGAAAAGTTAATAATATAAATAAAGAAATTTTAAGATGTGCCCGCAGAAAGATTAATAACTAAATTACTGCTGGTTGTAAATTATTCAACACAATGTTAATTTCAGATTGCGCTCAAAATTACAGTAGATGCTCTAAAAATGTGAACCAGAAATTCTTAATGCACATCAAGGGGAGGCAGTCTGCTTAAAAAAGTATAAACAAAATTATTGTTTATTATTGGAGAAACATTGTATTAATAGCTAAAGAAACTACCATCGCAGATGATTCCTCACTATAGACAAATTTTGCCAGTTTAACAAATTACCATTGAAAATTTAAATGTCTAAATAATCGCATTTATCACTCTTTGTTTAATTTATTGATTTTGAATCAAATTACCAAATTCTAATCATGCTAAATATTTTCAAAAATTTAATCAAGTCCGGAAAACAATTCACTAAATGGACAAATAAATTAAAGGTAATATTATTTGGGATTATCTTATAGTCATTTGCATTTTGCAGCTGTATCAGGAGCACGCAATTTTCTATGTCAAAACTTATATTTATAGCGCGTTATTTTTGCATATAATTAATTTATTTAACTCTAAACTAAAATTTTCCATTCAACTTTTTGGTTAAAAATCCATAAAAAAATATCTTGCTTTACCTATTTATCTGGAGGCGCTATCGGGAGAACTATCCATTTAAAAGGGAAATTTTAAATTTCCTTTGTTTTGTACAACCCTTAAACCATTATAAACTTATTCTTACAATAAAAATTTAAAACGCGGCAAGATGATTTATTTTGTATAACGTCATGCCAAAATAAATGTTAATTGGTAGATTTCAGGTCGTTAAATGTTTGTTTTATGATGAATTTATTTTTTCATTTCTATGGTATAGCGACATCAGGGAATAAATAGCTACAGTTTCAGTATAAATTTCCCTTCGGCGCCGAGTAGTGCTACAATATAAAAACAAGGCTATTATTAGGTTAATAAAAAATTAAGGAACTGGTTAGAACGCATCGTGTAATGGCACAAGGTTTCCCTGTAAATGAGACGATGCGAATAGTAGACATAAACTAAAATAATCCACCAAAAAGAAGATTAATAGAGCTGTTGTGTTGCACACTGCTAATAGCGATTTATAAACGACTTTATCTCTAGATCCCTATCAAATCAAATAAATTAAAAACAATTTATCCATAAAATTTTAACAATAATTATAATAATATAAAAAATTACATATTTTGTATTTCATTTAAATAATTTCACTAATTATTTCAGTTTAATAACCATATCGGAATAATGTTAATTAGCATGGATTCAAAGAAATGAATAATAACAATAATAATTATAAAAAAAAAATAGTTTTAGTAGATTTTTTTCTGTTTTGCACAGAGAATTTTTGCTTATAACGGCTTTAAATCTACCATTACTGCCACATTTCACACCGAAATAAATAAATAAAAGAAATAAAACGGTGGAAGAGGTGGAATATTTATTTCTTTTATAATTGACGAGAGTACAGTGACACTTGCACGCCACGGTTGGTGTGAATGGTGCGCGAAATTAATTCGATTTATTCTTTTTATATTGGTCATTTATTTGGTCTAGTGACTGCGAAAAATCTCTATTGAGATTTCGTTATGGATACATCACTGTACAAAAAGTAAATACAAATTAATTGTTTAGAAGAAAATAAATCACTAAATCTAATAGTGGAAACACCAACAAAACTCAAGACGTAGGCTGCTAATAAATTGTTTATAATTTTTATCTATTAAATATTATGTTTTTTACGCATATATTAAATTTTCGACCATCCATCATACTACATATACAGCAATTGACCTAGAATTATACCTTACCAACCAAAAAAAAAAAAATTTCGGAACATATAAAATATTAAATTACCCAAAAGTATTAATGGATGACTGAATTTTTAAAGTGGTTTTAAAATTTATTTTTGTTGGGAATTTGGGAGATTTTAGTTTGCAGTAAACCATGTCATTAAACTCAACTTTTAAAAGAGACCCACAACAATAAATTATATATATGTTTACTATAAAATTATGTTCATATGCTAAAATGATCATTTAATTTAATTTAGGAGGCCTTTAAGTGATAATCTTTCGGGTGGATACAAATCGTTGATGGATTATGTATACGAATTTAAAATTTTTGCAGAATAAGTCCAATAACACAAAAATACTAAAACTATTCCAAACACCGTGAAGGTTATTTTAAAGATTCCGTTATAAAGTTCAATGAAATTGTTATAAGGCAGCAAACAAAAAAATTGCATACCAAATAGCACATTCAAATTAGATTTTTATCATCGCTAAACTCAATCCAACCAAATACAACATGTGATTATATATAATATACACAATTCTAAACTAACACCCATTTTAAGTTAATTTTTGTATTTTTCAACATGTTTGAAGCCGCGGCGCGCTCATCTTTTTTTTTTTGTTAAATGTCAAATTAATTTTTGTGTTCTTGATTAAAATCTGTTACGTTATTTTTTATAGTTTATAAAATAGATATTTTGAATGTCAAAAAGATATTAAATATATTAAGTCTTCCGAACTCCACTATATGCATGTATTTATTGTATGTATATAAACCATGACTAAACGAAAAATTGCAACTTTCTTCTTGTGTTAATAAAAGCGTATGTGTTGCAACAGCAGCACGTTACACTCAAGAACTTAATTAAAATTAGAAAAATTTTGTTGCTTTTTTGTTTATGATTGATGATTAGCGAAAATGTATATTATTGTGTATACATAGCTACATATCAAGATATATATTTTATCTAACAGCTTCCGGTTTAGTTACCAGGTCATTTACCCATATTCTGAACTTACAAAGATTATATTAATTTTATTTATTTTCTTTTGTATTTTTTTAATCCGTACACAATCCGCTAAAAAAATTTAATTCAAGTTTGCATTAATTTTTATTTTTTCTTCAAGTTCAACATCATCTAAATTAAATTATTTTATTGTTATACGCGGCTAGACATTGTGAATGTGCGCGAGTACAACTCTTAGATACCAATAAAATTTTACATATAAATTTCGGATTTTATGAATATTTTGCGCGTACTAAGCAAATTTTTACTAATATAAAATCAATATTATGTTAAAAATATTGTAGCAACACAAAAAATATAAAAAATGCCGGACCTCGTGTCTCGTAAAAAACGATATATTAAAACTCGTTGAACTAGTTTTCATTTTGTCGTTACTTTAGTTTATTTTTTGCGATTGGTTTATATACAATGTTTACTATTTATTTATATGAATATATGTATCTAACAGCTATTAAAAATTTGTTGTTGTAGTAAAACGATAACAACAAAAATTAATAATTATTTTTTTACGTTTTGATATAAGAAGTTTGTTTTGTGCGGTCAAACTTTTAATGTGGATTAGAAACGTACAAAATAAATACAAATTAAAAATTTTATATTTAACCTTTATATGTACGCGATGAAATACCTTGAAAATACAAAGTTTTAAAACTACATGCAGCCAGATATTATATATACATATTACAAGCACATGTTGCGAAAAGCCCGTTGGCATTGCGAAAAAATAAAAATATTATTGAAAAATGATAACGCGATAATAAGATTTATGCGCGGTTTAAGGTATTTCACAATTTCCGACATACAAATAATATTTTTTACTCTCTCTCTGTGTCTGTGCGGTTACGAACATTTCAAGCTGGTTTGATTTATTACGATTCCAGTAGTAGCAACGGTTTAAATTTGCTTTATGAATTTAATTGGATGTGACAGCTTCCTTGAAAATAGTTTTGTGAACAAAACTGGCATATAGCTTTTATTATCTAGTCCTACGCCATATTGGGCGAAACTGAACTTAAAATGACTCGTGAATTTATCCGTCAAATTTTTAAGTTATCTACAAAAAATCGTGACCACTCAAATTTATCTCGAACACGCAAATTATTTTTATAGATTTATTATTTTTGAATTAAAAAAAAACATTTGACTTTTAGAAAAATGTGATTGCCTAATTTCAATTGTTTAATAAAAACCGTCATCTAAATCACGAGCAATATTTTTTATAATAAATTAACCCTCCCATAATACGGGTATATAAACTGTATAAAAGCAATGCCAAAAAATAAGATAAGTGCCACTAGAGGAAAAGATAACAAGTATATTTTTATACTAAAAAGGTTTCTAAAAATGTTCGTTTATTTTTTTTCAAATGCTTCCAAATTATTATTAGCGGTCATTTAATATGACGAGTGCGGTAGCAAAAATTTGCAATCGGCCAAAAATTTTTTAGAACCATTGTTGTTAGTGTACAAAAAAAATTTTAAAATTTTAAATATTGTTTCGAGTTTTTTTAAAATTGAAGCTTGTTTTAATTTCGAAAACATTCTGCCCTATTTTTAACTAGAATTTTCTCTGTCATACTTAAGAAAAAGCTGGAACTGAAAATTGTCGTCACTTTGAAATGCGTAGTAAATAATAACGCATAGCACAAAAGTGTACGTTGAAAATCGATTCTAGTTGCACCGTAATGTGAGGTGAGAATTTAATTATGCTTTGAAATAAAAAGGAAGTAACTAACGTTGAAAGTAACGATATTTTCCAAATTATGCCATAAATTATTTCGATATGAATTTCATTGAGAAAAGAAATAAAATGCAGATTTCCGAATGAGATTTTGTTCACTACTACAGTAAAAAACATTCAAAATTAATTAAAATTAACAAACGAGTTTTATTGGTATTCTGGCTTTGCCTTTAGAAAACCAGGATCCTATGGCAAATTGTTTACGGTAATTCACAAAATAAAAAGTTTCACAATAAATGACGCATAAATCTGAAGTACATAAAAACGATAAAAGTTTCAAATGTACAATTGTATAATTTTTAATTGGAAACTGATTGTGTTAACAAACTCTTGCAATTTAACAAAATCTTGCAATATAACAATTTGAATATTTAAAAAAAATCCGTTAGGAGTATAGCCAAATTTTATTTATATTCTCAATCCAGTATTAGGAAAGTTCTGAATTATTAGCACTCATATCGAATCTGTAAAAATAAATAATGTTATTATAGATTCGGAGAGGTTTTCATTGCACTCGTATTGCTATAACCAAACCTCTATTTTTTAAACTAATATTATTGAGGAATATGTTATGGTCAGCCATGGTGTAGCGCTCAGCTCCCAATCCAAGAGACACTGAAAATCTAGACATATTCTTCGAGTCCATATTGGCCTTCTTCTCTTACTTCTTATGCGGATACTTTTTTCTTGTGGAATTTTATAATTATAGGTCATTATATCCGCCTGGTATTCTTGTATTTTAGAGTTCTCTAGTAGGCTTCAGGATGTTTTGCTTGCTTCACAAAGATCACATTGCATGTGGAACTCAAATTGCCGAAAAATACGAAAGATTCGAATCAATTTTGAGGTTTATTTAGTAAGTAACGTATGATCTTGGTTAGGTAGTTTACTTTATGCATGCACGAGTGAATTTCAATTCCCAAATTTGCTTATATCACACTTTCAAACATTGCACTGTTCCTAAACGACAAACTAATCATTTGTTATGGCGAATGCCCTGTAATGTTTTTCATTGCGCATTTAACTTGTTTTCATGAATATAAAAGTAATGAAACACAGTAAAAACTTTTAGTAACTTAAAATTAGAGTTTTTTTTGTAATCTTCCTTCGCCCCATTTAAGTCAGTTGTCAGACAATAACTTAGGTATTATCGGAGGGTACAAAAAGCAATACATTTTCTGTTAATGTACCTCAAACGAGTTTTACGCTAAGCGGTTTGCATGTAATTTTGGTAGAACCATATTGTTCCTTATTGAAAATTTTGGCATATTTCACTCAGACAATACTTAGTGTCAGACATCCAAAAAATTAAAGTCTTAAAAATAATTTTTGGAAATCAACAATTCCACGTATAAGGCCAAGTTTTTCCATCAGAACAAATATTTTACGGAGAAAATTGATTGCAAATCGTATTTAGTGAAATGCGTTATGCTTCAATCAGCGAATATGTAGGCTCATGTTTATTCTAGTAGCAACAATAAACTAGTGAACTGCACCCCATGCTGTGCACATTGTGAGCATCACAGCTTATTTGTGTGAGGTGTGCAGCTTAAAATTAACCAAAAATGTATTTGCGTTTAATATTTGTATTTATTTTGAATATTTTGCTAATTTGTACAGAGATTTCTTGTGTACCTTGATTATCGCATATCGCGAAATTATCTTCACTGGTTCTTATTTCAACCTACGCCAATTACAGCTGTCTGACGTAAAATTCAAAGGCGAACAAATTATCAAATTGCATGCTGTTTGACGATTTCTGTTAGTACTACGTCTACTAAAAAAGTATAGGCTTCTCGTCAGCACTTAACAACTGGCTTTTGGTCGAATACCACTCACCTAAATGGTCCCAATAGAGTGGAACTTAAGTTTTTATGTGTTAAACTGGTTGAGATTCTGACCAGCTAATATTTGAGAATAACTTGTAACTTATCAATATGATTCTGATAGACTAAACCATCATTTCATAAAAACCGGATAATGTTCTCAAGTACGTTTCTTACAAATCGAACTATTACCAGTTCCAATTAGCACTATATTAGTCTGAACATTTATTTTTTACCTTTTAATTATTTGAGAAGCTACTCGCGTACGCAATTCGCGCCTGGCATGAATGCCGTCTAAACCAAAACGCTTTCTCAGTTTAATACGACATTCGCAAATTGTCATAACCAAAGTGTGTTTCGGTAAAAATGTACATACATGGAAAAATCAGTTTTAATGGTCAGGAATGGTTTGAGTGGTCCTTTTATAGTAACACGGTTCTCATCCATCACTCGATTGACTATTAAAAATGTTTTTATTACCTTATCAACAGGAATTGCATAAGCCAACAGCCCATACAAGTATCAAGATCAGCTGGGAAATTGCTATGCCTCCGTTGTCCCATTAACACTCCGAAGGTGAGTAAACAACACGACGGGATTTTGGGTGATGGTATATGTTACAAGTTTTTATGATTTTGTCAGAAATTTAAAAGATGTCTATTAACTTCTGCGTGGAAGTAAAAATATGCCAGCTTGACTCTTCAGGGCATTGTCTAATTTTAATGCAATTATGCGTTTAGAAGGTGGTGTGTTCGTAGAACTTACAACTGTTTTACGAATTAAACAAATTAGGAATGGCTCAATTAGATTTTTAGCGTGTATGTGTTTACAGTTTTACATGGGTTTACGACTATTGGTATGCAAAGGAAATTAGAAACACAAAAAGTTATTTAGCTAACAATAAAAATAAAATCGACTATAAAATAACGTATTTCAAATTATTTTACCAGCATAAGTATTTTCATGTAGATGTTCCTAATTAATTACATTTTTTACATTTGTTACGCCATGTAACGTAAATAATTTCGCGTAAATAATACAATTATTTACGTGTAAATCATAGCGTAATTAATGTAACGTAAATAATCTGCGCAACACTGATAATCACATTCTAATAAAAAATTTACAAAAACGACGAAAAATAAAATTCGCGCAGCACAACATGCAACCTTTTCTATCAAGAGAGGGAACAACAAAATCGGACAGAAAAGCTTTACGGATTGAAAATTAATTTGAAACATGCTTGATTAAAACAATTCAAAATAGTATTGGTGGATAACGTAAGATTAGTAAATGTTGCATCAATTTTGAGAGCTATTATTACTGTCGGACAGAAAATTTTTGAAGTTCAATTTCAGTTGGAAGTACATTTTGATTTAACATTGCTTCATGGCAATGAAATAATTGTTGAATTGAAATAATACGTCTTCGGCTATTTTTCGAACTTTTTGTATTTACCAATTGAAATATTTTGAGCAATTAGTTGTTCCTCTGCGATTTCACGAGTTCGCCGCTAGCGAAGTCTTAACGAATGGAAATGTGCGTTTGAGAGTTCGAGATTCCGGTACTGGAGGGTATATGAGGTTATATGAATTTATATAGGTAAAATTTAAAACTGGTTTAACAAAATAATGAATATTAGTTGTATGTAGTCTAACGGACATTATCGGATAATTCTGATCGACCGATTGATCACATCTAAATTGAAAGCCGATCGCGAATTAAAGGCGGTTATCAAATTTTTGGTATATTACTTCAGTTAATAAAAATACTTGTTCCCTCACTATAAATTAGCTCTTGAACTGCCAGAGCTTGGGCAGGCTTGTATTGTCTTACTATGAGGTATTTGTCATAATAATAAGCAGATGTTATTCCCCTTTATAGAACTAGGGCGTGGATATTAATAACCGAAAGCTTATTTAAACTTTAAGTTGAAGAGTTTATTTTCCAATATTTTTACCTCGATTCATCTGACGTTAAAATTGAAAAATTATACTAGAAACGATTCGTACCTTCTTAAATATTTAGCTATATAACATTATTTTGAATTTTCCATTCAAACTACCTTAATTTTCGGAACTACCTTAATTTTAGTGCTTACCAGTAAACCTTATATTAGGTATTCCAAATCTTACCTGCAAATAAAGAAAAACATATTAAATGTAATGCATAAAAAATAAATGATTTCAAATGTGTCATATATACGAGTACATAGTTAGTAAGCAACATTTGCGTGAGAAAGTTCGACATTTGCAACATTTGCGTGAGAAATATAATATTTAGAACTGTTATTATTTTATCAGTATTTCATTTTACGTTGGAGTTATTTTAAAAAAGTTCAGTATAATCTATCAACTAATTTAACTAGCTGCGCTTCTGTAAACAATATGAACTCGAGTTTACGATAGCTTTATTAAATTTAACCTATTTAAAATTTAATTTTTTTAAAATCTAAAATGAGTTCTTTTAACTTTTAAGGTAGGTACTTGGCGAAACACATTAACATTTAATAAATACATTATATCACTTATTTAATTATTTCGCAAAAAAAAAATTAAAAATATTTGTTTAAAAAGTTTAAAAATTACTCGATCGATTTCGACTTGTTAAGGAGTACTTTGCTTAAAGTTCCTGTCGTTAGTGAACTAATCAGCAACTAATTCTTTCGGATAACCAACAATTTCGCTGTAGGCAAGTCAGATTTTACGTTTTGCCCTAGGAACATTTGCACTACATGAAACCACGTGACCCAACAGCATAGATTTTTTTGTTAATAAATTAATTGGTACATGAGACCTAAAACTGAAATCAAAACGCGTTATTTTGTAAAAAAAAATCACTCGTATCGTTCCATACTATTTAGGTTTCTTAAGTGAAATATTTGCGGTCTTACTTTGGAAAATAGTATTCCTATTCGAATATGGATGAAATTTGTGTCCAAATTAAGAGCTAAGCGATTTTTGTTTGGTACAAAAGCTTAATAAAAGCAAACACACCATGCGATTTATCTTTGTTATAACAAATAATTATGACAAATATAAAATAACTTTTCGGCGAAAATATTTCATATTCGTGAATTTAGGGAACGCTCACGTCCTTTTTTGTATTATGTAGTGTCATTTGATTCCTTTTGCAACAAAAAAATGTTGGTGCTAAAATTTTATTTTAATATGATAATATTTTTAAATTTACAATGTTCAAAAACTAAAATTTAATTAAGTCACTATTATTTGCAACTGGTGTGAAAAATTTAAGTTAATATTCAAGGAAAGTCTATTTTACCCTTAAATAAATTTAATTCAATGAAAACCATTTTAAATCAAATTCGGCGGAATGACTTTTGTTTTAAACTCCACACTATGTCATTTGCACATCAAAGATTTAGGGTTGATTCTGCAGATTTTTTAATCACTAATACTTTTTTACGAGTGCGCTTTAAGCACAGGGATAAAATCTTTATGTATGTACCTATTCCTAATACTTAAGCCCTTGGTGATCCGTATTGAAAAATAGAAATTGAAAGTTGATTTATATTGGTTTTATTATTTAAAATTTTGCATTGCAACCTACTGTTTGAGACTGTTTGAGAATTTTAATAATTTCTGTACCCGGGTATTTTGAGTAATTTCAAACCACAGTAAAATTGATAACAAACAAATATAACCTGTTATCGGTCATTCTTCTTCATTTAATGCAAAACACACATTTTAAACTAAAACGAAAGGCTGTGGCTATTTAAATAAAACTATTTTCACATAAAATCGGCCATTTCGTTAGAATTAAATTAAAAAATATTTTGCAAGGCTGTTAAAAAAATTTAAAGAGTGCAAATTTTTCTGAATATGAATGTTATTCTTGTAATTTGATTATTTTGTCATCTTTGAACTTGTTATTACGTTTTTAAAATTCTGAAATTTTCTTTGGAAGCTCTTATATTGGCCGTTTTAACGTGGTCAATACATCTCCAAAATTTGGAGTAATAATTTTATTCGAAAAACAGCAAAGGGTATACACCTTTGGTAAATTAGAAGTCAAAATTGAATTTCTATTATTTCTATTAACTAAAAGGCAGATGATTTGCGATGCTTAGATTGTCAACTTAACAACAAATAACACGCGAAATTTTTATAGGAAGTTGGGATATTTTGATATATTTGGAAAATATAATTCTGCTATAAAACTGCTAGGTTTTATTTTTTAATTTAGAAATTACAACAAAATAGCATTGCAAATAATTTGGGTTTGGAAACAAAAATAATTTAAAACGTATAATGTATATTAATTTTGAAGATCAGCTCGCATATATATTCAAATAATTATATTTAATAATTATAGCAATGATATGACGGTAGATTATGTCCGAAGACAATTCAAAAGCAAATTACTATAAGTGCCTGTAGGCTTTGTAAAAAAAATATTATGAATTAACTACTCATGGTTTAACATCCTTTTTTATAAATTGGTAATTCCAAAATTACATGATTTTTGAGAAACAAAATTGTTTATAGTTCAGGTGTTCTACGCTTCCGCTTTATAATATCTACGTTTTAAATATGAATACGAGAGAAGATACACGAATTCAAGATCTTCGAATAATAAAAAAATCGAAAGTGTCTAAGTCAGTTTGGGTGGGATACTAGGTAGTAAAATTTTAGGAGGAAAGTTTTCTTTGTCAAAAACTGAATATTTATTAGATTGTGATTTAAATGCCTCTTAGGCTGTAGAATTAATATTTTAGGTTTCACTATACTTTAACCACCTCTAAACTACATAATTATACCATAATATACCATCAGTACGCTTTTGTATCCTGCCTTGGTCGGTAAAATATCAATTTGGTAAGAGCTTAATTAAAAACATCATTTATTCCGTTTTAATAAAATGTTTTCAAATGTCGATTATTGGAATTTATTTATTTTAACGCTCACTTACGCAATGGAATTTTAGATTTTTATAAGATCGTGTTTTTCCTGAAAGAAAATAAATTATCTAGCAAGATAAATTAAAACTATCGCATCTTTCTAATCTAATTTGGTAAATATAATTTTTATTTTT
This sequence comes from Nephrotoma guestfalica, assembly GCA_963691935.1. NCBI lineage: Eukaryota > Metazoa > Arthropoda > Insecta > Diptera > Tipulidae > Nephrotoma > Nephrotoma guestfalica. The sequence continues at coordinate 78,748,075 of OY829914.1, read as the reverse complement.
AAGTTGTATGCATGTCCAATAGGTTTTTCTTAAATTCTAATTCTATCGATTGAGCTTCTTTGGAAACATAGACAGGCGGCGGAACTACTATAAATATCAGAATTTTTCAAATTTATCAACTACTGTCTATATCGAAAATATTTTTAATAAGAAAAAGAATTTAATTAAGTTTACACAAATATTAAACGTTTCATTGTCCTATCATTTCGTTTACTAACTACGAAGGACTAACTACCAGATAAAAATTAATCGCTATTTAATTTTTATAAAATAGGTCGATGAATTTATTTTTGTTTATAGTTATATCGTTTTGGTCCATATCCAATTTTGTATTTGTTATATACGGAAAAACAAATACTTAGCTTTCATTATAATTAACAACATAATTTTACTAGTTCATCTTTTTGCTGTCCAAATGATTGTTACTCTTCCAAACTATAAACAAAATATTGTTAATAAACCTAAACAAGTTAATATGTTACTCACGCAAATTTCAAAGTTAAAGTAAAACAAGAGAAATAGTATACTGACTAGTTGATTTCAGGCTTTCTGCGACCGTTGGAAAATTTCCAAATGGTTAGTCATATAAATAGCTTAGATGCGTTATTTAATCAATCAAATAAATTACTTTCGTTTACTTCGTTACTTTTACATTAAAGTTTGGAAAACAAAAAATTTCAAAGATTAGAAATTTTGCAAATAATGTTTAGATTAAGCAGCAAATTTTATATTAACTACTTGTTTCAGGTTAACTTAGAATTATACACGAGACATAAATTGATAAATTCTATGGCATTAAGCGTTTTTGTTACAAATCTATCGCTTCTCAAACGGTTTTAATAAAATATAATTATTAAAAATTCATTGACCTATTTCATACAAATTTATTGACAAACGGTCATTATAATCGCGATACTCTTAGCGATGCTATGCAGTAAAATACGCCTCTCCTAATATGAAATTGTATTTGATAATTTATACAAACTCAAAAAACAAGTTTCGAAAATTTAAAATTAACTGTGGGAATTTGAAAAGCTTTGCCACTTTCGCCAAATGCCTTATCCGTAGAAGTGGTAGATTATTTGGATATTTTTATCAAGTTTACTCAAAAAAAAACACGGTAAATATTAAATATACTATAAACGATAAATCTAAAGACATAGACCAAGACCTTGACGTTTGTCTGCGCAACATTAAAATATCAAAGTAAACTGAAAACGAAAAAAAAATTAAAAAATCAAATCACGTGGGTTCAAGTACAGGGTTAGATCGTTGTTGTTGGTTTATAATCTGAGAATTTCGATTATTATTATTTTTTTTTATTTACTTATAAATTATTATATAGCGTAAATAATTATTCGATTTAAATGAATCATCAATCTCTTCTACATTTTTATTTTTTTATACATTTCTTAAGTAAATATTTGATTTATATTTACACTCAATTTAACAACAAAAAAAATTTGTTTTATTAAAAAATGAAAAATAAAACTTGATAAATGCAGAAATTTATTTCGTTGTGTTGAAAAATGTGTTAATAGTTACAAATAAAAATCACCGCTATTTTATATTTAGATCTACAATATATCTTTTCTCCATATACTTTCTTTATATTATATGAAGCCGGAAATTTACCCATATAGTTTACGATCAAGATTTATAATCTTAGCGCAATGTGGTCTTAATAACCACAATTTGTGTGGCATTTTCAGTAACTCCGCAGAAACGTTATGGACCACTGCACTTTTAAATAAACTAATTGTATATGTATCGTACAAATAGTTATTACCGGCATAAATAATTTTTTGTTATCGGTCTAACATCTTTTATATATAGAGAGGTACATCATTTTTGTTAGATGACAACTGTAAAAAACACATATTTTACAAACTTAACGACTGACGTACATTGACTAATGTAGACGTATCAGTTAGTAATAATTAACTAATTAAGTTATTTAAATATTTATAGAAAATATTTATTATTACTTACGAGTGTTCCGGTCTTATTGTATACAAGAATACACCAACTGTCTGTCTTGTACTAATTGACATTAACCCTTTGAGTGTCAAGGACCGCAATCGCGCTTTTGCTCCCGCACAAACTAGTTCGATCTCTATATTTCACTGCTTCTTGCTTCAAAATAAATCGTCGTCGAAAAATCGTATTGGCACTCAAAGGGTTAACAACCTCGTTTGTTTGTAAGTTCAAAAGACCTTATGCTATACTATCTTAGAAAACAGAAAATCACCACAACATAAAAATCATATTTAGCTTTTAAATAATATCGTAAACCAAGAAAAATTCTAAATATCCGTGTAATATTTATTTAATTTTAATTTCTTAAATAAAAAAATATAATGACTGCTAATGCCATTAAAACAAAACACTAAAAAATAAATAATTTTCTTTATTTACGTACATGTAGTGTTTTGCATTTTGTTTAGTAGAGTAGTTTTAATGGCTTAAAGGTGAAGTAAAAACAAAAATCATTTAAAACACAGAAATTTAACTACGAAAACGAAATGTGTTCGCAGCCGTTTAGTGCAACTAAACCAAACCTACACAAAAATGTCATTAAATTTTATGCTAATTAATAAACGTTAGATAAGTTGCTGGTTGATTTTATTTAATGCATTTAATTTTGACCTTAGAAATATTATGGTTTCGATATGCGGTGTTACATTATTTTGCAGCATGCAACTAAAATGGCTTACAAAATTAATTAGTGAGTCAGTGTCAACTAATATAGTTGAACAAATTCCCAATACTTACTTAACTAATTATAAATCAATACGCGACTTATAAGTAACATTTGAAAAATATAATATGTCTACCATACGAATCGAATCGTTTATTACCGAATGTAAATTACCTAACCAAATGTACCTATTTATACTTAATTTTCATCCTGCTCTCCGTTCTTTTAAAATAATTCTATATTTTTTTCATTGTCTGAAATTTAGATGCAGTCAAGGAAAGTTATATTAAATTTGAAATGCTCACAATCAACAACTCTTGTTAAATTCCTAAATTGTTTGTTTCGGTATCCATTCAAAAAGAGATTTTACAAAATATTAATGGCGAACTACTAATCAAGCAGAAATTAGCACCAACTCGAAAGTGCATTCAGAAATGTTAATTGTTCCATACATTGTATTTTAATGTTAAAGTATTTTATAATTGAAATTCAGCTGGATTTAATTTGAATTTAAAAGAAAGCCAGTTGTATAAATTTAGTAGGACAACGAATAAATTGAAATCTTCAGGTCTTCCGGACATTAAAGCCGGAATAATTAGAGAACTTTATTTTTTAATATCAACTATCTGCGTACGTCATTTTTCATTAGCCTTTAGTTATGTAGTTTCCAATACATATCAAGTTTATGTGTACGAATAATTGTTCAAAGTCAATTTAACTGATTAATTCAACAATTCATTTCAACGGAACCTAATTTTGAATATCTATATGAAATTACAGTCACAGAAGTAAGGATTCACTTCGATTTACATAATGGAATTATTCAATCAAGAATAAGTTTTCAGAACAGATTAATCGGCAGAGGTTCCCAAACTTTTTTGTGTGTCGACACCAGCATTTTTAAAATTTGTCTGGGACTAAAAAAATCGAAAGCATTTTTTAATACACTTTTGATTTGTTTAAAAAAATAATCTCGAATTACAACGGTTTACTAGACGATTTCTATCCCTCCGCAGAATGGGCGATTTTTTATTATCTGTTTGGTTTTCTTATGCGATTGAGTTGCTTCTCTAATTATTTGATATCTCTAATTATTTGATATCGCGCTATATAGCTACTACATTGAATACCACCTAATGAACGGAGTTGTTCTTTAGAAAGTGTGGAAAATATCAGCTATAATTTGAAAATGTTCTATGAATGCATAATCTTGTGATTTGTGAAAAATAAAGCTCAATGTCTAGGAATATCTGGAAGAATGTATTAAACTTGTTATACATTTCTATAACTTAGTCGGATAATGATATTGTTTTTCTGATGTTCAATTATTCGAGTATTAAGGTACTTTTTCCTTAATACAATTTGATACAAAAAGCTTTACTTGTTTGGTTCAAAACCTGACTCGCGAATCTGTCCCGTTTCATTTACGAAGATATTTTCCAAACCTCGATAAAAAAATTAGGTTGTGTTTAATAATAAATTGTTAATTAAAAATCGGGCGTATAGAGCAACTGCAAACTCACAAATGATGGAGGGGTGGTCTATTTCAACTCTTGTACAATCAGTCGGAAAAAGGCTGGACTTGAGGCGACCAAATTCGTTAGTTTCTCCTCGAAGAGAAGAATTATGCTCAGTTCTAAGGATTCTCACGTAGAACAAAGCTTACTTCTGTTTAAGCTGGATGGGGTGAAAGATTTGACTATATTTCATTTTTTCAGTTTCTGTTCGGCTGTTACCTGTTAATGCCGACAATATCTCTGAATTGTTCTGGTAATGGTGGGAAAAGGAGTAAGTTCCTGTGATATCACAGAGGGTCATGACCGATCTAAATATGCGTAAGCAACCAATACTACCTAATCAAGAATCGTTAATAAGAGAGATGTAGCGATAATGTGTAATTTTTCGAAATTGTAAAATTATTATCTGGGGCATTTATTTACATCTGTAACGATACATTTGCATTTTAATATATTTGATTGGCTTTCAAACTTGACTAACTTGTGCGTATTGGATTGGAAGACGCGACAGCAAGTATAATTTTATTCTTTGTGGAATTTAAATAAAAACATGTAACAGACAGTGAGCTTAAATTTTTTTGTTAACTTAGTTGAACACAATGTCAATAAAAGGGCACGAATACACATTAATTATCTTGCTCAAATAGATAAGAAATTTCTTTGTAGCACATTGAATACTCTTTGGTACAAAGAATTTAACAAGCTTAGTTAAATCAACCAAAAAATTTATTGAAACGAAGAAAAGTTATTTGTGGTCAACGAAAATATGAGGTTGTTATGGACATTCTCATTTCAACAAATTATTTTATAAAATTTTATTATAAATAATTGACGTTAGAAAAAACTATTATTTTATGAGTTTGAATTAAACTGGTTCGTCAAAATTACCAACCATATTTTTCTTCAGTACGTCCTTTGTTGTTTTTGTGCAGGTCTAATTTCTTTAAAAATAAATATTGCCTTAAAATATTCCTTAAAATGTAAACCGTAAAAAGCCTCATTGAATTACAAATTGCCGGCGAGCGCATACTCATGCAAGCTAGAATTGCACTTCGCAAAGTAGTTTAGTGTATTTCATGACATCAATAATATTGATATGATGAATTGTCACGAATTTCTTGGATAAAAACATTTTTCTATCGTTACTACCAATATCTGTCCAACGATTTCAAAATAAGGGGAAATATTTGTTTAATTGGGACTGTAATTTTATTTTGTTTACCCATCCAGGAGTTTTTGCGTGTATACCGGATATTCCACAAGTGACTGTCAAGAATAGTTCGGCTGGATTCCTCGATCAAAGCGAAGGTGACCTTACATGTACTATCTAACACGAAGATGGTCTCTTCTAAAGTTATAAGCGATTAAAAAAATCCGTTCGATTGATGTACTTTTCCGTGAAAAAATCTATAACTCTTAAACTAGTGATTTTACTTAAAATTGTACTTCTAAGCGTTGTTGGACAATTACAAATTTCAAATTTTTACACAAATAAGAAAAAAGTGAGACCTTAAATTTTGATTTTTTTTACGTTATCATACTTGTGTTGAGAAAAAATAATAATTTAATTCTGCTTGTACATGCTCTTTCGCTTTTATCAAGGAATCTAACCGTACCATTCGTGACAATTAGTTGCGGGACACTTAAAAGTATTAACTATGTACTAAATTTTATTGCAATTGAGAAAGCAACCAAATTTTTTTAAAACATTTAATTCAAGTTTAAGATTGTTTACGTGTCGTCTACACATAATAAAATATCGTTGTAATAACATTGTCTACTCTGTAGGTTAGAAAATTTTATACTGGTGGTAGTCTTAATAATGTAGGGGTTAATATAATAAAGTAAATGTCCATAAAATGGTTTACAGTTCAAAGCCATTTAATATCACTGTAAAAATTGCCATTGAAGCTTTCCTCTCGGACAATATTGAACACAACTTGGATGAATTAATACATTTTTTGGCATAGATTAACGGGTGGTTATCATTTATATTTAGGTAATTTGAAAAGAATATTCCATATTTGTAGGATTTTTACTAATTTGTTTAATGACACTTTGCGGTATCCAATGCGCATGCAACATTTTATGTGATTGGAGATCTTAGCACTTAAGCATTATTCGGGAATTTCAACATAATAACTGTATAAAGCAAAAATTTGAAAAATCTATCTAACATAAAATAAGTTTCCGTGCAATTGAGATTGAATAAGAATTTTAAAAAATAATGGGATTTAACGATAATTTTAAACGGATATTTTTCTATAAATATTCTAATAAGGAGCAGATTTGCCCATTCCAACACTTTTTAAGAAGATTAAAACTTTAGAAATAATAAAAGAGTAAACGGAGAAATAAATAGGAGATGTGCAAGGAATTGTCGTTATTAAGTTCAAAATGTTGTACAACTTGAAGGCCAATTTCTTTGTGTAATTCGTGTGACGTACTTTTACTTATTGGAAATCTTAGCATAGTTAATGGGGACGTGCGACATCCAAAAACTGCCAGAATATATTAACGATTAAATTATTAATTCAAAATTTCACAAGTCCAATTGAAGTACGCCGAATGTTCCAGTTACAAAAATATCAAACAGTAAGTATGTAAAGCACATTTAAGGATAAAAAATAACCTTAGTCGTATTTACCTTATCGTTTTCCTAATGTTTACGAAAGATTTTAACTATTTTATGCATTACCGCACACTATAGGTGGTTAGCCCAATTAAAGATTAAGCCAAAAGCAATACCCAGCTTGCGTAACACATATTGAAAATCTCATGATCCAGATAACCTTCTGTTTGTCCGTTCCTTTTTATTATTGCAAATTGTTTTGCTTGTAGAAGGAATAATCTTTAACTTTATGGAGGTTCGTGTTTATATTTCACTTAACGCCGATATCTAGCAAACTGAGGTCGAGGGGTATGCTTTCCTCGATCTATACGAAACAGGATTAACAAATAATTAAGGAATATATCGTCAGGAATGTGTAAAATGGCACTAGACGTTTCGAGCGCCATAATGCCCTTGAATATACACTACTGAAAGCCATTATTAAAAAATAATAAATCGCCGTTGAAACCATACAACTTTGTATAACTAATGAAAGTTACTTATTTCGCAATTATCAATAGATGCTGGTTAATTAAGCCATGGGAAACAGCAGGAATTTTTCGTTTGCAGAATTTGAGGAAAATTGTAAATGAAAGTTTATATAATTGAATAATGCTCGTATTGGTTACAATTCTCGAGCGAGGATTGGTGACATAATCTAAGCACCATATTAAATTTGACTCGGATTCCAAAAATTGTATAAAGTTTAGTGCAACCACATAGAAGTTATATGCTTAAGCCTTGAAACCGTCTTCAAAAAAATTTGTTCTAGACAGTTGTGTAAAAAAATAATGTAATAAATGATGTCTCAATTCTCGAAAATGACGTCAACCCGAAAAGTTGAAAATTTTTTCATCTTTAGGTAAATGAACTGTCTACGATAGGTAACGGCTTGATTTTTATAAAATATGAAAGTTTAATCATTCGAGTGCACATATCAATTCTAGAGTATCTAGGTACGGTACATGATTTGTTCGGCTATACCAATCTAATATTTTCCTGGGATGAAAGACAAACTGCATTTGCCGCAGATTTTCTGTCTAGAAAATTTAGCTCGGGGACGTAAAATATTTTTACGCACTCTGCTAATGACAGCTATATAAAAATACATTGGATGAAGGAATGATTTAGGTATTGTTTCAGTTAAAAAAACAGTGTTTTGACGATAGCAAAAATATAATTTAATTTTCACGCAAAAAATACAGCCTAATGTAGTTTTGCCAGAATATGAAATCTTAAGCCGGAAGAAATTAACTTTTTAAAATTTCAATTAAATTTTTTCTATTAGGTTTATCATTTAATTAGTCATTCGAAATTGAACTAAATATTCTTTCGATTATGGTAATGTAGTCCAAAAACGATAATGAAAAATTTAGAACTTTTTGAAATTCGTTTGCTTCATGTTTCTTCAAGAATGTCGCCCACCCCACAGTTTTAAAACCGGCGCAACTTATTATTTTGACTCATTCAGAATTTTATAGCAATAAGTTCTCGATCGTTTCTCGATTAACAGTTTTCTTCGATCTTTCCACGCTGTCATTGTTTGGAACGTTCTCACTCAAGTATTAGTTTTTTTTCATATAGAAATGAAAATTAAATTTATTTGAAAATGTGGAAATGGAGCCAATTATATACTCAATATCTCAGAAACCGCTAGTAATTTAAAGAAACGAATAATTTTATTTTAAATGGAACTTTTTTAGTTTAAAAACAGAAATTTGAAATTTTATCGCGATACAGTTTCAAATCGAAATATTCCCGGGCAAACGGGAACGAAAGCAATATATTTAAGCAATAAGTAAACTAAAAAAGGATTAAGCAAAATATTGAGCAGAAACGGGTTTTCGCTTTTATTAGGCACTTTGTGAATCACTTTGACTAATCTGCATCAAATTGTACGATGCTAAACAAAATAATTTTTAAATTTGAAACAATAGGTGTACAAATTTAAACGATAATTATTTAGAAAAAATATAAAAAAACACGAGGAATGTGGGCGAGAGTCTCAGTTTTGAGTTCCACAATTACACTTGTATAAAGTCTACACATATTTAAAGTATTTGTGACAGAGTTGTAATTAACACTTAAAATTTTGTTTTGGTTTCAGGTTCAATTGAAAAAAAATGTATATCGCCTGTAACTTCAAACAGATTCAGGGGAATTTTACACTATTAGTAAATTATACTTAAAATATCTCTAATTCTAGCTTTTAACATCAATAAAATTTTATAAGAAACATTAAAACGTCTAACCATTTTTGAAAAATGTACTATAGTTGGTGCAAGTACAGAGTTCTCAGAAAACTGTATTACTAAGAACAATATATTACGTGTGTCGGGTATTTCGAGTTTACCAACTGTTAGATACTACTTATTTCCGAAGTGGTATTAATCTATATTCATTCCCAGGTTAAGAACATGATGACGTTGCAATAGACTAACAGAAATTTGTTAACTCATGTTAGTTTGGTTTTTTCTTATTAATAAACGTTTCTTGTAATTTTCTTTTACTTACAAATTATTTTTCAATCAGGAAAACAATAAATAAATTCTGAATACGTGCGTGGAGCATAAATGTTACATACAAATTAATAAAAACTCTGTATAGTCTTTATATATGTATATTTATAGTGTGTATAGGTAGTAACATAATAATTTTATTTTTTATTAAAAGCAGAAATGTTTTTAGATTAATTAGAAATTAGGTTAAAAAATACAAAACAATTTAAATTTAACCAGCTTTTAATTGAAGGCTCGTTTTACGATTTAAAAATTATATATATATATATATATATATATATATATATATATATATATATATTTACATTTATATGACTAAATCACTAACAAGATTAAAATTAAGAAATTAAATTTTTTTTATCACATTTATGCAAAATGTTTTATTTGCATTTCTAGAAATAGTGGAAATAGCGCGCACTTTACCAACAAAATAATATATAAATATTTTATGAATTTGACATTTCAAAATTAAAAGAAAAAAACTAATAATTTATTGCAACAGGTTTCTCTCTATACATAATGTCGTTTCAATAAAATGAAACCTGCAATATTTAAGGTTTCTGAAATTGTTCGAACTGGAATTCTTCAAATATTTTAAATTGCCTGCACACTCTCGTGAAAATTTTGAAACTGGTTCTGTTGCCTAATTTAGTCTCTACGCAAGGTAATCCACGGTGTGCACTCGAATATGCCTTATATGATAGAATATCGGTCAGTTTTTGTATAACATTGGATTACACAGCTCGTGCTAAATCATATCATGTACACAAAAAATAAAAATATCACGGATGAATTGATATATTATACATGACCTTATTTGTATATATATCTATCTACCTATATCATACAATTAAATTATTTTTTTTAGTGTTTCTCAAGAAAATTGATTTAAAATTTGATTCGCGAAATTTTGTAATTGAAATTGATTTTTTCCAAACATTTTTTGTTGTTGTCGAAGCTCGTGTTATAATATTGTACGTATACCATATACATTCGAAGCTTAATTTTAAGATTTCAATGTGCAATTTTTTGTGTTATGTTGTCTTACCAGAGTTGTTGTGTTTGATGAAATTTAAATTAATTGAGGCGTAACATTTTAATGAATTTTAAGGTTACAATAGTGAAGAATTTTATGTGATATGTATATAGACTAAAAAAGAACTATGTCGCTTTATATTCACCGTTAGATGTTACGCTCGTTTAAGTTTTAGCAGCGCACCTGATCACTATATATATACTGGTATATAGTTTGTGTTACATAAAGTACAAACTGTCTCTTATCGCAAGACTAAAATCTTAAACCATAAATTCCAAGTGTAAATTTCGTTTAATAAGCCAACTACATAAATTAAATGTTATGTTTTGTTATAAAAATTTTATGTTTTTGATTAATTGATTTGTGTCAGTGCACGATATAAATCGATTGTTATTAAGTTATTAATAATTTTTATAATTATTTATGTAAATTATCAATCAAATTATATTGGGTTTAAGTAATTTTTTATGTCAATTAAAAAAATATACTTATATTGAACAAGTACGTTTGTTTAATTTGGAAATCATAAAAACTGTGTTCAATTAAAACTAGTGCACGTTTAAATATTTAGATTTGATTTGTTTTGGATAAACAAGGTCATATCATAGCTAGAACGCATAACCATACACACATATCTATAAAATTGTAAATGATATGGTATTCAAGGTCATCTTTCATCTAACTTGAATTTAATCTAACTTCTAAGACGTTGTGCTTCATCTTGATCGCCGCACATTATGATCATACGTACAACTCTTATATACCGCATATACATAGTTGTTACATTCTTCCTACTCTTCCTCGATTATATGTATAAATCGGTATCTTTTGTATGCATCGCAATATAAAAAACCATAAACCAAAGCCAAACACAAAAAAACTTTAAGGAAATAAATCAAGTAAATTATGAATGCAAGCGTGCACTACAAGTACAATGTGTTTTTAATATCAGCAGGTGAATTTATTATAAATATTAAAGATTAACTACATAAATAAAAAAAAAGTATAATGTTAACTTGCGCTGACAATACGACACACACGGTATTATTCCAAAAAGAGCAACAGCAATAACAAAAATGTTGGCAAGACGACACAGCACATTGTGATGACGACAATCATGATAATGATAATAAAAGAATTAATTTTAATATTTATTATTTAACTTTATATATTTAAGTCATGTCATGTACTTGAATTTAACATGTACATGTTGTTAAACCACAAGTCCACGGACTTCAGTAATATGCATCAAATACTTTTTTAGTAATCCGCTATTATAAGAATATAAATTGCCTAGAAACTAATTGAAATTAATTCTGAAATTACGATAAGTTTAAACAAAATCAATATTCAAATGTTTACTGCTTTTACGCAATTCATGCAAAACCGGAACGAAGAGCTATATAAATTCCATATATTCAAATTGTGATTACAAAAAAAAAATTAAATTTATCAAAATCATTTCAATCATCTTTATTTTGTAGGTACAACCCTCGAACAATGCCGCAACTTTCGCAAATTGTTGGTAGCGTCAAAGTGAGAAAAGTTCGACATTTCCTGGAGTGGTTTAACTCAAAGTATTTTCTTTGAGATCTTCATTTTATTGCAAATTGCTTGTAAGCCTCTAAAATTTACAAAACCATGGGTGTTCATGTATTGTAAAATAATAGTTCTGGGGTTTTTCTCTTAAATTGCCAAGTTTTCTGAAAAATGCATTGCTTTTTGAACATTTTATAAAGATGTGGCCCTTGTACTAAGACATTTTACACCTGGTTCTCTTGTCCCAAATAGGGAAATGGCCAATATTGTCAATATCCTTTATTGGGATGTTCTTAGCCAATTTGTTCGCGATTTTGCCAATAATGCATTCGTTAACTGCGAAGAAGAGGATTTATTTTGGCTTTCTCTACCAGAGCCGAAAGTGTATAGTGCGATTCCTAAATTTATCGTGAACTCACGAAGAGTTAAGTGCTGCTGGTTTTTTATTTTGCACACCTTTCTGTGCATTATCCAAGAAATTACTACTGTCATGCCAAGCATGTGAAGGAAGATTCAGAGATATCATTTTAATGACTTATATTTTATGCGATATTCGCCAATACATCTGTTGTGTAAATCGAAAACTCTCATATGCTGATTGTATTGTTTGGTTTTATAAGCACCATCAAATGTCGAGATGTCATAACTCTGGTACTGGCTTGTGATCCTTCCATTATATTAGGTGTAATTCACTATTCTTCGTATGATCTTCTCGGAAGTTTGGTAATTTTTCTTTCGATCTTTAGCTTCGAATGTGGGATCCAGTTACGCCTAATTCTCCCAATACATACGCTTCCCTGTTGTTGGAGGAATAATTAATGTGGGATTCTGGTAAAGTGGTTATCACAAAAAATTGTATAACCAATATTTCGTGGAATAGGTCTACATAAGCGGAAAACAATTTGCTCATCGACTGATTGGTGTTCTTCCAACGACATTTGAGCGTACTTGGTTGTTAGTTGTCTACGAAATGCGGGATGCTTTTGAGTTTCTTAAAAGGTTTTAAGGAAATTGCCTCCTGAACTGTTTTATTTTCCACAAGAATATTTTAGTACAGCTCTGTGTTGGGAATTTCATGGTTAGAAGAAATCAAACAAATTCCTAAGAACTTTTTCAAATCCGTTTTAGATAATGCAAATGGATTTGAAATAATTTTCTGTGCGGAATATAAATTCGATTGCTCTACGACTTGATTCAGCTTTTCATGGTCAAACAATATTATTAAAGATTGATAAAAAAGTTTTGCAATCTATTTGTATATTTGTGTTAAATGTAGTCGTTCTTGGATTAAGGACGAAGTGAACGTTTTTCCAAAGCAGTTTCTTACATTTTTCCCTTAATTATTTTACATCGCTTTCCTCATTATACTAATACCTTGTTGTTCAGCTAAATCTATTTCCAAATATATAGGCATTCTCTATATTATTGAAATATTTTCTTTATGTAAATTCTGCACTGTGAATTATGTGATGAAAACAGGGTCATCGACGGTTGCATCCCATTGATCATTCACTAATTCATCACCGTCATCGGCCATTTTACAATAATTTCTCTATCTCTTGTGGAGATAAGTATTTTGGTCTGGACATTTGGATAAAATCCCTCTGCACTTCACCAAATAAATTTAAATAATCCAAACATAGTTAAATAAATGAACTCAAAATATAAAACTTCAAACGACACATATTTGAAAAACGACATCAACGGTTTTAGTGTCATATATATGACACGTAAAGTGTACTTACAAATTATTAGCAAATTAATTTATTTCAATATTGAAATGTACTTATTTCACTAAAATCCATTAATTTAATTTAATTTTTAATTTTTTGTTAATTTTTTTATTAATTTAAATAAATTTCAAATAAATTGGCCATATACATTTGATAAACGGCCGCAAGCGCGATTTTATCTTTGATTTTCAACTACAGTAAAATATAGGTCGTCGAACGAAAACATACACAAAATTACTGTAATACTCAGTGCCAATAAACATCACGAAATGGAAATGGAAATTATACATTTTTAAAAGAAAATAAACATGTACCATAAATGACTTAAATATAGTTAAGAGATAATTTATGGTTTTAGTCGTAGACATCTAAATTACTAATAGAAACCAAATCTGTTTGCCAAAACCCAAATATTTTTAATCTAGGGATTCAGGACTGGTAATTGAAAATCAGGGATTTTTGGGAATAGTTTATTGTAAAATTTTTTTTACAGGTATGGTAAGAAATGAACTCCGTAGGCATGATATCGGAAGGCTTACCTCGTTGCTTAAGTTAGTGTTTCGAAAAAAAAACAGAAGTCTTGACAAAAAAAGAATAAAAACTCCTTCCAATAAAAAGATTTTTGCAGATTTACTATACGATTTGTCGCCGAAGTCAAAAAAGTGATTTTAAAAAAATCTGTATGTGCAGACTAAATGTCTGTGTGCTCTCTGTAGTCAAAACGGGTTATCTTATCGTGATGAAACTTCATTCTAAATTAAATTTACAATAGTACTTATCGGGACCAGTTTTCCAAAATTTAATTTTAATTTTTTTTAAATCTCTTTGATTTTTGGCCTGCATCGGTCCACCGGAAGTGCCAGCTTTCATAAAAGAGCTTACTTAGAAAAAACTATTAAAAATAAAACGATTGTAAACTAAATTTGAAACAAAAATATTTCAGATCATTATATTGTATTTTACAAAAATTCGGCACCTCAGTCCAGTGCTCTAATTCTCTAAGCAGTAAGATAATTTGTAAACGAGTACACGATAATTTATCTTGTCTTTTCACAATATTCGGATTCTCTAGTTGTACTCCAAGTTAAAATTTAAAACGGTTACGATGAGTTATGTAGATTGATATTTAGCCTTTGACGGCCCATAACTACCGTTCCCATTTAAATTTTAATAATAATTTTATGGATACAAGTTATTCTAAATAGCACCTATTCACAAACAATATTTCAAGTTGTTAAGGGTTGTGGTATGGATAATTTTACAGGTGAAAATTTTATACAATAAATTATCAAAATAAAAATATTGACATCAAGCGAACAAGATAGCATTAAACGTCAAATCGAAACTTTAATTAATTTATATCCTTAATAACTCAAAAAATACAATCTCTAGAAATGCAAATTCTTGCATATACATCAAAGCCATCTAGAATCACACATAGCCACAAAAACCATATTGAAAAATAGCCGGAGTCGAAAGTTATTTGATATAGAAAATAAGATACGGTTTGATAAACATATAAAACAATTCAAATGTTTGAAAAGAACATTACAACAGTCAACAATTTATTTGCTTCGTGTACAATCTAAGTCTTATTTACAATTCATCTGTTGAATTTTGATTATTATTGTATACGCTGAACCCTGTAAAGGGTATTCTTTATTATAAGTACAAAATTACATCATTCAAATCCAATCAAATCTGTGTTAAGCAGATCTTAATTTCAGTGTATTTCATTGTTGAAGACGAATGACCCTAGTTAGCACTTTCCGCGGATCTTGGAATCTAGAATATCTCGGGATTACCGTACTAGAAATGTAGAATTTCGAGTAAAATACAAAAAACTATGCGTTTTGAAGACCGAAGCTCAATTAACCATCAAATTTAGTTAGTCACCACGAGGTTTTCGAACTACACGAGTTTTCATGCAATAATTTTTTTGTGTGCCTGAGACTAAGTCCTCAATAGCACCAACACTTTATTAATTGAAACCCTTTCTAGTTATTTGATTTAGGTCTAGTTCTGGAGGGACGGTATAGTTTTACCATTTGGTTTTTACCTTTAGTTAATTTTTAATCTTTGTAAAATGAATGGGTTAATCTTAAGGATCGGTAATGAGTAGGATGTGAAATCGATTTTATAAAATATACATCGTGTTTGACCTTAGTGCTAGTTAAAAGTTAGTTTTACTGCATAATACAATTAATGTTTGTACTCAATTATTATTGTTCTAAATTTGTCCTAATTATCAATTTCTCAATCAAGGGACTATTAAATAGTCTAGAATTAAATCATTATCAGATCTTAAAGATTATTGCGAGCTACTAGTGCCTCTAAATGAAATATTAAACATTTTGACTTTCTGAAATTTTTTAACTAATTTAAATTTGCTATATGCCGTCATATTTAGTGTACTCGTCGATTTTCTTAATTGTGTGCAAGTGTAATGAAGAAGTAAAATATTACGAGTACACAACAAGTTGAATGCTTTGCTTGATATGTGGAGAACTGATCCATTAGATGTTGTCAAATTAGATATTTGAAACACTTGACTTTTATATTTGTACATTGAGAAACTAAAATGGATTTTGCAGTAATCCACAGACCATCTTGTTTTAGGATATTCTACTCCTTAAGTCTCCTTAAGACAATCAAGTAAAATATTCGAATGTTTGACTTTACAAACTATATTTTAATTCCAACGATAACAATCCATTTGTATAAGTTCATACATTTACATTCCAAATCGAAATAATTTTATTAGTTTTTAAATAAACAATCGCAGTTAATTAAATTGTTAAAGCTTGAGCTTATTTAATTCTAAAATAAAACAAATTATCAAAAATTACAATTAATTATTATTAATATCCAAACTACAGCCTTATACATTCATTTGCTTGTTTATTTCACGATAAATTATTTGTGATACTTTTTGACATAAATTTATCTTGCCACTTTACATTTTATCTTGAAAAAAATTTAGAGAATGCGAATTGACTAAAACATCACGATATCCAATATAAATCTAGACTTCTACGATAATTTTTGTCGTGTGTAAAAGTTATCACTTTTACATCATTTCAATTTATCTTGGGTTTTAGAGAATTACTGCACAGGCCGATTAAAAATTCGGGAAAACTTCATACTTTAATGTTTTCCATTAAATGCGAGAGACATGCAAAATTTGGAGGAAATTTGTGTACCGGAAGTGACAGTTCAAATAAGAGCTTTATCAATTTCTGTAATTATGTTCAAAAGTTTTACCAAAAGTCCGATAAGTTTAATTTTTCGCTTTAGAAATCAAATGTGGTGCACACCATATTCATTTCTCCATTTTTTGAAAGACATTGTATTCTGCTCCCGTTAGACACAATTTTGTGTTACGAAAGCTTTGAAAATTTAGATTTGGAAGAACTAGAATAAAATTGCTTAGTCTGGGTTATTATTACCGGATACCTAACACATTGACGCTGCTTTTGATCGGGAACCTATTTAGGAACCCCAAGTTCCAATTATGTAGAGGAATAAGTCCCTCGTTTTTATGATATTGTATCAAGTTACAAATATTGACAAGAATATTAAATTATGAATATTTTAATAAAGAACCATTCAACAAAATTTCTGCGGGACCGGACTTGTTCGCCTAGCGTATTTAAATAGACAAATATGGATTTTATCGCCAGCTAAAATACCAAATCTATAAAATAAGCTATAGAGAAATGTGTGTAAACATCAATATCTATAGATCATACTGCCCGTTGCCGCAAATCAAGAACTTGTTTTAAAACAACTCAATCTTATCGTACCCGTTACACGATTCCCACGAAAATCAATCAAAGTAAATAAAAAAAAAAAATTCCTTCATTCATATACAACACTAATGAAATATATAATAAATAAAGTAAATAAATACGCGTGCGGCAAGTGGATATCTTTTTTTGTATTTCATTCGAATAATTTAACCCCAAGTGAGTATGAAATTATTACAAATAAAATTCCATAAATTACAATAAAATAAACACTTTTTAAACAATTAACAATATCTTCTCGTTTTTTTTATTTTTTTGTAAGAGATGAGTTTTATTTTTTGTTTATTTTAACAATATTTAAAAAATAAATAAATAAATATTGACATGAAAAGTGTATATATATAGCTACTCCGCGTACATGTAGTTTTGTGTTGTGATATTATAACACAAAAAAGTTACAGAAGTTATAATAAGAAAAGGTTCCGCCGTCACATAACTTTTCTTATTAAGAAAAGAAGGAATAGCATGGTTAAAGAAAAAACTTCGAAAAAAAAAAAATTAAAAATCGTGTATATATACAAGAAGCACACACTGTGTCTGAGACGTCTTTGTATGTTGAATTTCTCGCAAGGCAGTGGATTTTAAATAAATTTATGGTAATGATGAAAATTTAAAGAATTTAATATTGTTTGGGTTGAGAGGTGCATAAATTCATTTCGGTTTTATTTTTAAATTCAACAAAAAATTGCTGCGCGCATGAAGAAGAGTGTTGTGCATTGGTTTTTCATTTTGTTGCGCTTATTTTTCGATTTAATTGAATTAATGGCAATTTATTGGCCAATACAATTAAAATATTTTAAGTGAAAAGCTTTTAAGAGATATGCGTAATCATATAATAGTATCAATTAGTGATATTTGTGTATGCATATGAAATATATATGTATAAAAATGCAATTCACGTCCAGTATATGTATGCCATGTATGTACGTCTGTTACATGTGTACCATGTATGTACAAAATCTATAAACGCATATTGCTTATGTTTTCGAAGTCAACATCTGGTTACTAATATCAAACTACCTTATTATAATAGGATGCTAATCAAAAAACTAACTCTCGTATATAATTTGCATACTAAATGATTTTGATATTGTTGGATGAGTCACAAAATCAACCAATCGGTCAACAGTATTGTGTATACATAAAAAAATTATAAAAACGCGATTTATTTTTATTATCGAGACTTATGGTATTTAAATATAATTGTTAGTCATATTATTAAAATTTGATCGAAACTAGCCAACATCAAAAATGATTCACGCACAAGCATTATGATGAGAAATTAATTGCACCCCCACCCGGAAATTGTTTTAAATCCTTCAAATTTTAATCCAAATTTTATTAATTCTCATCGCACATAATACCAATTTAATGTCCATATAAATTGAAGTTTAACCATTTATTTCTTGTGTTTCGGTATAATCTTGAATCCAAATGTATTTTTAAAATAATAATTTATGTAATTTATATACGAGAAAATATATGCTTAAAACTTAGCAGTGTGCTACGTTAAACTAAGTGTTTTTTTCGAGATACGTTAGCAACAATAATTTCAGATTAAGCGATAATCCGACTATCTACAAAAAAATTTCTAGAGATATACTTTTGTACGTAATGTATTCTGTCATATCGCGCTGGACAAATCTATCAAATCTATGGTATGATAGTGTGATGTTCGGATTTGCCTAAATTATACTACTAAGGCAACTCAATTTCGTTTTAGTAAACGGCGCTAAAAAATTAAATCGGGATATGAATTGCTATGGAGTGCTTCGATACTTGGACTGGTTGCTTATTTAAATTTTGATACCAGATCAAAGAGTTATAATGTCCAAAACTATTACCGTTTTGTAATCAAATTTTATTATACTTTCAGAATTTTGGAGTTTGGCGAATTAAAGTGCGAAATTTAAAAATATACCCTTAAAGTTTAACAATTAGTTTTTTTTATAAATTTGGTGAAAATGTATTAAATTAAATTAGAAATTTTTGTCAATTCCGGTTTTTATCAAATTTCTCACCCTTCGCACCATTTTTTCGAGCAGTAGATAATTATTGTTCAATCTTATTTTAAAGTTCGCTTATCTCAATATTTCTCAAGGAACATTCACGTTAATATGGGAAAGCTACATTTTCAACAAATTAACATGATTCGAGAAAGCAAGCGTTTCCACATGCTAAGTAATTACAATTAATTGAATAATATGACTACGAGTTAAGCAATGAACTCGTACTTCGACTCGTAAGAAGTCTCATCTCAGTCATAAATTTCTGTATGGATTTTGTTTTGATTTATTTTTAAGTACCGAGAAAAGCTGATTAAGCTCTTTTAAAAACTGTATATATGTTAATTATTCTGAAGTGTTAATGCTATAATTTTTCAAATATCAAGCTAAAAGTATTTGAATTTATAAAACAATATTCATCTATAGGTCCGATGTTTATCACTATCTGCATATTGCATAGCTCCATGCCAGCCTATACTGGCATGGAAGATGGGTCGGCCCATGAGTTTCGCACTCCGACAGGGGGTCATAGATGCGTTCCATTTCATCACAGATCGCAATCTGTTAATGAAAATTCCCTTTGCATCCTGCCCCTATCGCGATTTGAACCCGGTACCTCCCGATCTAAACGCCAAAGTTTTAACCACTGTGCATTTGGTCGGTAAATAGCATTTTGAAAAAGAAAATTGTAATTTTTTAAACGACTTTTACGATGAATTTTGTATAAAATTTAACATCTTGAACCGATTGAACGCTTAACGTGTCAGTCGAACTGGGGGTCTATTACCCACCCATTCGACATCAAATTTTTACATTATTGAAAAAATGTGCTCCATTATGCCATGCCGGTTCCATATTAAGCTGGGAAAATAAAAACCACGTTTCGAGTAAAAATTAATTTTTAATAAATAATAAAATAATGAAGGCAAAAAATCCTCTAGCGAGAGCACATTTAAAAAAAACTATGAAATAGGCAAAAAACCAAATGAAAACGACAATAAATTTAATTTTAAAAATAGTCACAAAACACTGGGATCCATAAACATATCGAATTTGTAAAGGTCTTATTTAAGTGGCTGATCCTCTGTTGGTAATATTTTGATGTGGTTTGTATAGTAGCGACATCATTGGCCCATTTTTTTCGAAAATGCTAGCTGCACAGTTACGTTTAATGAAGAGTACTATAGAGCGATCATAAACGATTTTTTGTGGCCCAAAATCGAAGACTTGCGAAACCTTTGGTTCGGCGCAACAATCCGCACAAGCGATCACACAGTTTTGCACAGTTGATATTTGACATTTAACGGCATTCTTGTGATCTGCCGTAGAAGACCGATGTTATTCGGACAATCCATAAATGAAGCCCCTTAAGCACAATACTGCTAGAGCTATTCGCGAATTGGGGCGTGAAAAAAAAAACTTTATTGAAAAATTGGGTTCAAAAGTTGGATTCTGTCAAGCTAGCCGAGCAGTTGCATGCATCATGAAATTGTATTCCATCAATAATCGGAAGGTTTGCTCTTGCCAATAAAGCAATAACATGTGGAAAACTATTACCTTTCGTTTATTTAATTCCATTTTTAAACAATAACATTTTTATTTGCCTAAAGATTAACGCTTGTCAAACTGAAACACACAAATAATTGACGAACAAATAAAGTTAGTTAACGTTTTACTTTATATTGAAAATTGCACCAACTATTTCATGATACATCGATAATTTCGTAGCATATCGAATTTCTTAGTTATCTTGAAAATCCGAAGTCGATTAGTTTCGAGATAGGCCAAAATTGTAATAATGTGTTTAGTTTTAATAAAATTATTTAAGGGTTTTAGGCTAAAGGAATGTTTATTGTGATTACTTTTAGATCTCTTTGTTAAATATTGTCTGACCTATTTACAGATCATTGCATTTAATATCAATGGCGAAAATTGTAATGTGTTTTTGCAAAAATAAGGACTTCCTAAAATCTGGCGGAATATTTCATATATTAGTATTTTAAAAAATTTCAATGTTGAACATTTACAGACCAAACGGTACAGTGATTAAAGGTTCGATGTTTGGATGGTGAGGTGGGTTCGAATTCCGATAGGAGCAAGAGTCAAAAGATATTACGATAGGTGGGGGAAAAGAACACCCTGTCGGAGCGCAGAATTCATGGGTTGACCCATATTCCATACCAAAACAGCCGTACGTGTTCGATTTGACAGACAACTGCGTAATGAAGGACGTGAAAAGCGAACCGCACAAGAGTTGGGAGTGCCTCGGCCACAGCAGAGAGCTGCAAGAAGTAAAAAAAAATTATATTTTGATTTCTGAACGTTGGATATAACATATTTGTCTGACTAATAGTTTTTCACAACTATACCCTACATTATGCTTACAGTCCGATAACGAAGTTAATTTCTGTGAAAAGCAATATTTAAAACAGTCTGAAATTAATAATTTATCATCACCCAGAAAATATATTTTTGAAATTAAAAAAAGCTTAGATTTTTTTTGTAATTTTTCGCAAACTAAGATATTCGCTTTTTTAGAAGCCAAAAATATTTATTTTGAAATATTTCAATTTAATTATTTAAAATAGGTAAGAAATGTTTAAATCATAAATTCTAAAAAATAAAAATGTTTAAATTTTAAAAATAAAAGAAATGTGAATGTTTCACAAATCGCTGTAAACAGGAGTTTTCATTCTTTTGAAAAACTAAGTTCGAAAAATTAATGTTTATTAATGTTGTTAAAACCTCATATTTCTTTCTACTAATTTTTATGAAAATTTCTCTTTTAAAACAAAACATGACTTTTTAGATCAATAATAATTTTCTCTAAAATCGTCCCACTTTATAAATAAATAGCAATTAACTTTTAATATTCCATAGTTCTTTGATTAATTTTTTTTTGATTGCTAAAATTTATCAAAGCCCTAAAGTTGAGAAAAATCGATTGACTTCAACAAATTTTACTTCATTTATAAAAAACTGTAAGAAGATTGAGAATTTTTTTAAAATCAATTGAACATTTTTTCGTAGCTTTGCTGCTTGGTTACATATATGCAGTATAAGGGTAAGGTGTAAAATTGACTGTAGCTTTAGAAGAAATAATTTCTGATTGATTGAAAATAAAGTTTGTCGTTTTGAAAAGTAACAAACTGTCAAAATTTCTTTTAAATTCAACAAGCTGTGCAAAGCCAACTTGTTAGACCTAAATTATTTGCGTATCCAATTACAACTGCCCAAATTTTAATAGTTTAACCTGGATAGGAACCAAGCATACAATTTATCGATAAAAAATATCAACATAAAAATAGGCGCTTTCAGGGCACCCAGCAGTTGGGGACATGTTGTGCAAAATCAAAGCCAACGTTATGGAAATGTCTATTACTATGAAATTATGAAATTAAATTGGCGATGATTTCACTAATCATGATGCCAACAGTTGGCGGTCCTGAACGCGCCCAATTATTTTTTAGGAGAACCTGGAGGAAGCAACGGCTGCTAGAATAATTATTTTTATCCGTTTGTTTTTTTGATCACCCAGTAAAATCAAAGGCCTACTACAATCATATTTGAAGTTTTAGTTATATTTTACTGAGTTTTTTAATCGATAAAATTTGCGCTTGGTTCCTACCCTGATGTTAATAATAGGTGGATAGTGTGTTATTAAGCAACGTTTTAACATCCGTTAGGAGATTCCTAAATGATTTGTAATGATGAACATAATGCTTTTGTAAATACATTATTTGAATTAAGATGGGCCAAATTGATAAAAACGATCGAAAAAGCTTAAACGCCACAAAAAAAAGTTGCTTGATGTTAAATTTGATCCAAAAAATTTCTCATGATTTTCACAGCGATCGCCGTAACAGTTTTATGGAGTGTTTCTATTTGAAATTTATTTAAAAGTAGTTGTTATGGTTCATATACAATTTATGACTGATGTTATGGTTCCAAACTACCAGGATTTTCCAGAAAATCAACTAGATTTTATTTAAATTAAGTAGTTTTAAAATATAGTTTAACTATAGAGATCCAAAAAATCGACAGTAACAGTTTGAAGCTTTTTACACTAATGAAAAGGGGGAATGATATTTTCTTTAGAAAGCTCAAAAGCTCCTCCTTTCTCGTCAAATCAATGTTTCGGTGCCCTTTTACAGTAGCACGATTTAATGGAATTTAATTTTTCACTAATTTGGCCTATATCCATGAGTGACATTTCAGCAAGTCTATAAATTTATAACGGAACCGATTACTGATTGCTTATAACCGTTGTGGATATAATCAAGTTTAGCAAAATAGTAAAGTTTGCATTTAATAATGATATCCAATATTTTTTAAACAAGCTTCGCATATGCAAGTCGGTTTATGAAAGTTTCTTTCCATCAGAACCAATTTCTATAATATTTCTAAATAGTAAATATTTTAAGAGTGAATAACTTCATGATTCTAGATTATTGATAATCATGGTTTAAAAAAATTTAAGCTAACAATGAAATCGAAACCAAAATGGCACCTTATGCGGTAGCTTATGTTGGCGTTTGTACGAATCAGGTCAAATTGAACATAGTCAAACATTTTATAAATATTCTTTTATTAGAATGAGGCATCGATATAACGAACAGTTAAAAATTAACCAAATTGCAAACATATCTTTAAGGTCATCAAACGTTCACTAATTCAGCTCAAACTGAATAACATAGTTGTAATTGCTTCAAAATATGATTGACAGTCTTTATTTGACGTTTATTTTAGGTTGTCCACCAAAGGCAATCAAGCTCAAGATAATTTTTGATTTTGTATTTGTAATTTGAAAGAACTGGATGAATTTAATGTAGGCATTGTTTTAAGGAATAATGCACCATTTTATTGCACGAATTAAAAAAATATTTTTTTAGGGACTTCATTATCTGTTATATACTGGCCTTGGTAGGCCTTGTTGAAAATCGATCATCAGTGCATAGCATATTGTTCGCGGAACTGTTTATTAACAACACCTGTATAGATATATTGTTAACAGCCGATTTTCAAAACTAAGTGTTTCTAACCATATTTCTTATATACGACGAACGATTTTTAGTGAAAGATCATACTTTAAAATTTTGTTTATTCCGAGCAAAATTAATTTTGTGGCCATGAAATTGTGATATCATTTAAATAACATTGCAAAAATTATAAATCAGATTTGTTTTCAAACTGTGATATTTTACGTGAATTTATCAGCTAAGTTGAGCATGAAAGCTGTATTGACACAATAATAATTTTTTTGAATTTAATCAAAATTTAATTCGTTTATTAAATGCTCAAAGGTTGGATATATAATTATGAAATACAACTCAATGAATTTTGAAATATTCTGACAACATGCATTATAATGTAACCGATTTATTTGATATTTGTTTTTGAACCGCCTAAAAATTGTAAATCAAATATTTATTATGCCGGAAATTAAAATTCCGATCAATGCATGTCTTATACACAATAAATTTAAATCAATCGATATCTTGTCAGTGCATGAACATATGTACATGCTACACATACATGTATAAAATAACTTTTATCTTAATTAAATTTTTATAATTACACAATACTCGTATAATAAATTAAGGTATTACGGTGCTGCGCTGCAAAGAAATGTACAGAGTGATAGAGTAAGTTACCTTGAATTATTGTTTGCACTTGAATTCTAATTTATTCGTACGATTTATAAATTAAAATTCTTTTGAAATAATAGCAACAACAACACAAATTATATGCCTAAGATAATTTTTTCTAAAAACCAAGAATTTCACAGTTGAGTTAATTTATTTGCTCGCGAATATTTATTTCATAAATGAATATTGCAAAAATTAAAATTTACTTGTCTTATAAGATTGGCACACAACAATAAATTAATTTATTTAAGAATATTTTTTGCGAAGGACCAATGATTTTCCATATGTACATAAATTACAATACATAGTAATCCATTCTGTATGGAAAATGTCATAAAAAAATTATGTATCTACTCGTATAAGAAAGAAATTAGCATAAATATATCTTAAACGGTTAATTTAATATATTAAAGAATAAAAACAAGAAATTATTTATTATGGTACATACATTTTTATTTCTATGTTAATCTCAATGTAAAAATCTATGAAAATTATAAATTTTCTATTTTTCATTAAAAAAATAAAAATGATGTGGAATATAATAATAGTTATAGTCGTAATAATAATAATAATAATAATAATTTTTAAGATGACATCATTTTTTTTCTGTTCGATGTATATAAACATAAAAATAAAAACTATCTTGAATGTGTAATATTGTAACAACTATTGGAATACATATAGAGTATTTTAAATAATAGTTTAATACAAAACTTGTTCATTGTTGGTATGGCGAATAACATACTTCGGCTATATGAAAAATTCAATGAAATAGATAAAATCTTTGACTAAAAGTCAATTAATAATTTACGTTAAAATATAAAAATGGATTTTGTTTAGCAAAAAAAGCAACTTTTTATGTAGTTTTATCGTCTCTCGAGCTGTTCAACATATATGTATACATACTTGTATGTAGACAAGAGAATTTCTATAACTGAGGCAAAGTTACACCTACCTGATGGTCTTTTGGATGTTTTCATTTTATTTCGCTTTATATTAAAATTTGCAAATGTTTTGAAATTTAATATGAGATTTATGGACAATGAATCGAATCAATGAGTGTTCTATATGCTGAGAGATTGGCTTAAGCAATGCTTTCGAATCCTTTGCTTGAATAAATACGAAACCACTTTTTTAAACGACGATATTATAAACTATGTTTATCCGAATGATTATGAAGGTATTAATTGTTTAAACATAGAGCTTTCTATCAAACGTGCTTTTATAAAGAGCTTTAATTTATGGAATCATTATTAACAGATCCAACGAAAACACATTCACTAATCCGATTTAAAATATTTTAATCGTAACCTCGTTGAGGTGACCCATTTCCTTATTTGAGTGTAGTGCAAGTGAAAAAATAAATAAAATTAATGTGACCACAATTGAGGATAAAAGAGCTTTTAGGTAAATATACACAATTGAAAATGTGTATTCTCAATATAGTTTCATGAGTACCAAAAGCACAACTTTAAAACCAAATTATTTCTATTATAAAATACGAGTATTTAAACTATACGTATTCTGGGTTGGTATATTTTGGTTTTCTTGGTAAGGTAAATACCAAGCTATATGACGGCGTTTGAACACTTTTTATAAACAATTTTGTGATGGAAACTTTCATCTTTCAAGAAATAAAAGCTTCTTTGTGTAATCTCTTTACATTTAAAATTATTTTCTCCTTGCGGGGACTATTTGTTCGTTTAGTTACGAAAACAGCTGATTTATTTTACAGAAAAATTTTCTGTTTTAAAATTATACTTCGCGCACTATTTTTGCATATAATTAATTTATTTAACTCCAAACAAATATTTTTCATTAAACTTTTTAGTTAAAAATCCATATTCCGCTATCTATTTCAAATAAATTGAAATAGGAAATTTGATATTGCCTTTAGTTTGTACAATCCCCAAACCATAACAAACTTAATCTCACAGTAAAAATTAAAACGGCTGGAAGACGAATTTTTGTTTATAAAGTCATGTCAAAATAAATGCCAATTGGTATATTTCAGGTCGTTAAAAATTTGTTTTACGGGTAAATATATTTTTATTTTTAATGGTACAGTGGTAGTAGCGGATTTCGGACAGATAATTGTCTTTCAGCGCTTAATGGAATGGTAGGGGTGAGAAGGGGTGAGAAGAAGCGGCAAGAAATTAAAAGTACTGACTTCTTGAACAAAAGAGTACTGAATCTACCTTGAAAGTACTTGCTGCATCTTTATCGACTACACCAATATTTCGGCAACTAAATAATAGCAACAAACAAATTTCAAGGCGAATTGAATTGAGCCTGATGGGGTTCACATCTAAATACATTTTGCAAGAGCCTGGTCACAATTTTGAATTTATCTTGGAACTTAAACTGTTTATTGCTGGTGTTGTTAAACCGCTCCAATCGTTACGCTCGATTCTACTTGAGGATCGGGTTCCTGGTCATCACTTACCATTGAAATAATATAACAAAAGTGTTTGCTATTGTAGACTTGCATTACTTGTTTGGTAATTAATCCTTATTATTGGATTACGTTAAAGAACTTACCGTTATCTCAGCAATTATTATTATTATTCCTGGAACTGGAGACTGGAAGAGCAGCGCTAAGTAATACCTAAGTAATTATTAGATCATGTTGAACATTCAATCAATTGTAAATACAAAATGTTTGCGTCTCAATATCAAATACATACTTCGAACCCCTGTCAGCGCTTTAGCCAAGCGATCTAAGCCTACTGTGCTTGGAGCCAACACAATCAACCGTTTACACATTAAACTTTGGCTACAGCAGAAACGGGATAATGAAAACATTTTCCAACATACTCGAATAAAATTATTAAAATTTGGTGTAGTGGATGTGGACTGATGCATCAATGAAATTGCTATAATATTTTAAGAGTGACTTATTTATAGAAGATTTTTGAAAATTCAATTTCTACCGGTAAAACAATTGTCAACTACAATTTTACCGTTAAAGTTTAATTTATTTGTGTTTTCACAAATCCGACCATTTTTCGAACATTTTGTGTCAGGCCATTGAAAATTTTTGGAACAGTTGATTCCGACTTCATGACCTCGCCTCAAATCTTTTAGAATATCCGTCTTCACGTCCTGATCACAACAATTTTAATGTAAAGTTACTAAATTTAGTGGTCGTGAGGACCAAGGTACTGGGCTATGAGTCCAGTTCATGAGGCAACAACTTTAATATAAAATTTTTTTCAGAACGAATGGTTAATATTGAGGATTTTCGTAATATTACATTCACACTTTTAATCGAGACAAATTAAGGGTTTTTTAAGCAAATTCTCCGAGAATTAATCAATTTAAATTTAAAATTTATTATCTGGAATTTAGTTTCATTTAAACCAATAAAAGAAAAATGTTTTATATCTTGCAGAAATTCATAAGTAAGCTTTTCATTGTGCATGGTAATATATCTTAGTTTTTAAATTAGAGCTGATGGACACCCTAATTTCTAGGTGAATCAAAATATTGTCTCATAATTTAATCACGAGTGATATTTGCTGAATTTTCTCAAAAGTACTACATTTTTTTCGAAAGTATTGAAGTACTTTTCATATAGCCAAAGTATCAAAAAAAGCCCTGTTCCGGATAGCGAATAAAAAGCACGGCAAATGTAAATGTATAGCAAGGTCAAAGATACTACAGGCTTTATTGTACAAAAATTAAATGTCATCGAGCTCTCCATATGGGTACCACAACGAAGGTTTTCTAGTGAAAAAGGGTTTTTTCGATCGTAAAATTATAACATAAAATTAAATTAATTTTACGATTTATTTTTTAATATACATTACAGAATTTGTCGGATAAAATATAAAAAACGAATTTAATGGAACGTGAATTTTTACAAAATTTGCTGACATTTTAAACTTTCGTGCTGCTGAATGTAGATTTACATCGTCTAAAGCTCAAAACAGAATAAGAGCGAAGGCGGCGACCGAAATCGCCTATGTCATATTACAAAACACCGAAAACATGAAATACAAACAGAACTATCGATTTTTTCGTTGAAATAAATGTAGACTCTATTTCTATTTTCATCGCCGGCGAAACAATGTTGCAAGCTGTTTTTCTATATATTTAAATTGGTGGCCCCAACGTCCTATACCTGTACAATTTTGAAATTTTTATTATTTTAGAATCCAATTTGACTCAGGTAAAATATGTCGTGATTACGTCCTATTCTGTCAGCTACAGCGATATCGCGGCGATATTTTCTATTGATCCGTCGATGCTTGTCGTTGTCGTTCTTGTTGTTTCGAGCTTAATACAGCGCATTGCTGTAATGATTTTAACGTCATTTTTGTTTTTTTTATTTCAAAACACATTTCTGAGGAAAAATTGGAGCTGTTGGTACAAATAAATTTTGTACTAGTAATGCGTAATGTTTGGTCCGCAGCTATGTTACATTTGGGTGTTTATGTTTTCTTTGAGTTTAAATTGACAATCAATGAAAGTGTAATATTGAAGGTGGTGGGCCACCAGGTGAAGCAGCGTATTTCAATTAAAATAACGCTCTACCCGAACCGAGCCATTCAAGCACAACGACTATCCAAGCAGACAGGATGGTTTTATGGGGGAGACCGGGTGAAATCGCCGTTTAAAAGGCAGCAACAAATAGTAATACCGTTTTATTAATATTTTGATTAATATTTATTTTAATAATCGATATTTTAACATTTAAAGTTATTGTTTTAATCGTATCTTGGTGATTTCAAAATTCAAAATTCAACAAAAATAATTTAAATTTTCTAAGCTCACTTAAAACATCAAGATTTATTCACCACCCTAGTTTAAAATTCACCATATTTATTTAGTACGAAAGTAAAATAAAAGGACGTAACGATGTACAAAAGTTCAATTCATATATTTTGCATGAAATCGTTCGACAATCAATTTCACAAGATTTTTATTTAACGGTAATTATTTTAACAGTGGCACTGTTATTTTATAAAAAGCTTCACAACATTGGCGTCTATTGTAAACTTTGAGCTGATGACCCGCTAAATATCAAATTTCATTGACCATGATAGTATCTTTTGATTGACTCTAACACATAGGTAGAATTCAATTCAATTGTACTGGATAGCTTGGGTGGTTTAACAGTTAAATAACTACCACAAAATAAAAATATAATTCATTTAAGGATGGTTTTTCGTTGCCTGCCAAGTAATATTGAGTTGTAAATTAGGTTGATGAATAATTTCTGTTTTTAAAAAACCTCATGCGTCTTTTAAACCACGAATTACAATGTGTTAATCAATCTGACCAAAAATGGTTATTTTGTCGCTGTATCTACGATATGATAGCTTAGGTTTTATTGCACCAGAACCATTAGGTACCATTAGAAGCTTTTATTTCATAACAAAATTTCTTCGCAACTACTGAGTATTTGCAATTTACAGAGATAATACAGGAACTAATTAAGTAATGCGAGTTTAAGGATTGACTAGTCTTTCGATAAATATTAAGAAAAACCAAGCATAATCCAACTTGCGGAAGGATTATTTGGTAGCAATAGAGTCGACTCTATCAAATAACTTGCAAGAAAACATAACGAGGACCTCCGCTTAGGGAGATACTAACTGGTCGTTGGGCAAACAAAGTGTTTTTAGCCTTTGTCTTTAAACACATTTTGATATTTTTTATTAATAGCTTAAAATCGCACGAAAACGTTCTAATAACTTTAAAGATTTTGGGCCTTAGCTATATATTTAAATTTGTATTAAAGCTTGAGTCAACAGGGCACCACAACTTAGTTTTAATTTTGAATTAAACACTATGTTTCAAGTAGAAAAAAACCCCACAACGTAGGGGAATTATAGATGAGACTTAAACTGTAGCCGTGTTTGCTTTAGAAGTCCTTTTACTCTAAGGACAACAATCCTTTCACAATTAAATGATATAATGGAACAATGAGAATTTTGAGGTCCTTCCATAAAAACGAACACACGTACTTTCATCCGAGTACGAACATTTACAAATAAAATAAAGAAGGGAAAATTTGACTAGCTAAATTATATTCTAGCTAAATTATAATTTGTACTTTAAGTCATTGGTTTGTGTTTTACTTCGAATTTGATGTAGATGACCCTCCATCCTTAAGACATCAATCTTTTAGCAATTAAACGATATAAGGATACTTTGGAGAAATGCGACATTTTTGGCGTGGTGATATTAAAATAATGAGAAGTACACACGTTCCTTCCTCCGAGTATGGGCATTTAAAAATAAAATAAAATTGAGAGCATTTCACGAGTGAAAATTTATTTTGTTTAATTTGCATTTAAAGACTATCGTTCATGTTTCACTTTATAGTTGATTTAGATGGCGATCCACTCTTAGACTATCAATCTTTTGGCAGTTAAACGATACTAGAATTCTCTGGCTACCGTGGTAATATTAGAATTGTTATTTGAATCATGTTGTTGGCAACATTATTTTATATAAAATGCAAATTTAACAAATCTCACCTAACATTTGCAAATTACAATGACAATTATGAGAGGTGGTATTCAAAGCAGGTAACAGATATGTATTCAGCACCGCTACTGTCACCATCTTGATAAAGGCGGCTAAAATATTTTTTACCAGTTATTGGATTATATTTGTGAACGATTCGTGGCCATACCACCATATCTTCATCATTCTCTCGAATATAGTTGAATTTACTAACATCACCGATTGCAATGAGCTGGAGAAATTCCATTTTAACATTTTACAAATTTAAAATTTTAATTTTGCCTATAATTCGGGAAAAATGTTTTTAATTAGCAATTATATAATTTTCTAGCGTGGCCAAACCATACATAAACCTTTCATCGGTTCTATAACTAGATATTCGTAAAGCTACAGTTTTCGAGTATAATATAAAATATATTAACGAATACTATTACAATATTAATCGAATTTCTTAGTTATTACAAAGTATAGATTAAATTCCAGAACCAGAAGGTTATCGGTAATTATCGGTTGTCTCCGTTTAATATGACACTTAAACTATTTATTAAAATTAACAATAAAGTAATAAATAATAAAAAAAAGTTGTAAATGCTAATACATTTTGTTGATTGACATGCTTTCTTATGTCCCAATTAAATTATATTACAACTAATTATATCAGACATTTTAAAGCAAACGTTTATTGCAAATATGTGCAATTTGTAACTCGGTATATTGAGAGAATTGTAGTTGAAATTTTTTAAAGCTTTCAGGTGACATTAATTGAGAGAAACAATTTTTGAAATCAAATCGAAAACATTGACAATGTAACTAGAAAAAAAAATTATCGACCAGCCTACAGAAAAGTCAATTAAAATCTCCGAAATACTTTTCAACACTAAAATGTAAGTTAAGTAGATAACCTACAAAACTAAAAAAAATAATTTGTATCACTCGTTTAATTTTAATTACATTTAAGACACGGAACTTTTTTATTATTTGCGCAAGATATACATATATTTTATTAAATGTGTTTAAGCAATATTAACAAAAAATAAAAAGAACTTTCATTGTGACAGTTTAAAATTATCACCCAAAATTTTCTTCGTATTTGTTGTACATTTAGGTGAACCAATTAAAATTACAATTTAATCTGATATATTATAATGTATATATGGCACTTTATAATCATGAATCATGACAACTATCTTTTGAGCACGTCATGCGTTGTTAAACAACTTTTCTCCCCAAAAAGTTAAAATATATAATTGCGTTTACAATAATTGTTTTACCACTTATATATTACAGTAAGGAATTCTAAGATCTCTGAATTTGTGTACAAATGACGTAGGTATATATGTCTATAAATTGTAGATAAGGCAGTAAAAGAAGAAAATTACCTATCTACCTCATAATGACCATATCATTCCGATTGACTGTTGTTGGTTAAAAAAGTACTTGTGTTTTTTATGTATTCTTGAAAGAATTATAACTGTACAATTTACTATTTAACTACAATATTATACTCATTAAAATGGAATTTTTGAATATTATACTGTACATTATAAACCTTCCTTCCCTAAAGCACCACAGCACACATATGTATGCGATGTACAGACAATAAGAAAATATGAAGAAAATGTCTAAGAAAACTGATTAAAGTTACGCCTAATCATCACATTTTTTAAGATGACTTTTAAGAAAAAGTTAAGACATTGTTTATATGACACGTATATATAGGTGTATGTACTTTTATCTATCAACTATTGTTGTTACTTGGTATACATAATCCGATTAATCATTTGGAAATTATTTAATTTCAAAATTTTCCTCTAATACGATATTAGTGTTTTTTTTTGTAAATTGAATTTGGAAAGTTCTTATATCGCGTGGGTTTTATCAAATCAACGGTGGATGCCTTCTGGCAAAGATTGAACTATCTTAAATCAATGTTTTTGTACTCTTTTATTTTTATCAAATAATCGGTTATTTTATTTGAGTTTGTACAATTTTATTATTTTATTGCATTCCATTTCAAGAATTATATACATAAACTTCGACCACACACGAAGTTGGTCAAATGCTTTTATTATAAATTTTACTTTGTTGCGTTAATGCCTGAAGTTGTATATTTATGCACACTAAATTATCTGCCACTATCACTGTAACGGGATAGATTAAGTGCAGAATAATAATGATTACACAAATTTGAAATGCTTTTATAAAAATTCTAATATTAAGGTCGCTACAAGTCATCAAATTACATCAGGTTAAAATTATTGAACCCCCAACATTTTTGAGTCTTATTGGATACAAACATTTTAAGAATCAAGGCCGCTTGGGATAACCCGTGTATAAGCATTATTCTGGTCCTAATAGGGAGTATATAATCTATTCGTTTATTTAGCTAAATCTGTGTTTCCTGACCTACTAAGATAAACAGTTTATTTAAATTTTTATAAATGTTGAATATTACTTCCATATACAAACTGTCGGGAAAAAGATTAACCCTGAATTTCAGAGTCAAGATTTCTGACTGTGTGGAAAAGTTTAATTCTAAACGAATTGTTACTTAGAAATTACCAACCGAAAACCAATCCTAAATGACCTCAAGATTCGAGAAAATATGTGAATCAGCTATACTCTATCAAGACCAAATAATCCTTATCTAGCAAAACTGATGGTGCAAAGAATTTTCAAAATGAACCAAAACATAAATCCTCAATTGCGAGTGACATACGTAGTATTTCTTTTGTTGAAAGTTTGAATGCAAAGCAGAATACAAAAAAACGAAGGCGACCAAATACAAATATGGGACGCAACGCCAGCGCAATTGAAACAGTGCTAAGAATTAAACTTAAACAAATAAGAAAATTAAATTCGTTATTGCGAATGCTGCGAACCCTTGCGCTACACACAATTTAACGTTCGAATTGTGATACCAGCGACACGAAACTATCTACACTGTCGAGTCAGCTACGATATCAGAACCACAGAAAGCGGATTTGCTGAGTGAATTTTACCGAGTTGCATACTCGGGTTGTACGAGTGAACCTGAAATGCGAAAAGTTGGACTTTGCACATTGAATTTCTAACGATTTAAAAGTATTGTAGAAACTTTTTAATACGTTGAACTAAGCAGCCTTAAAATCGACAAACCGATGGTTTTGTGATCAGGGATCTCCATGGAGGAACTCATTTCTATATTAATTGCTCACTTCGCGAAAGAACTGTTTCAATTGCAAGTCAGTCGGCCACAAACCAGGTTATTGTGTATTAGCTGCATCAATATGTCGCTTCCGTGGGGGAGGACGACAATTTAATCCAAGTCGAAACCTTAAGCGCTTTATCCTTGTCGACCTTGAAGTTTGTTGAGCTTACAAATACAATTATTTTAGTTGCAATCCCAACTAGTTTCCGGTTCAAAGAGAACGATTAATATATACTTGGAAAATTTACGGCGCTGTTGAAATTGCACAACTGAAAAGACGTTGAAATACGTTAATTAGCTAATTTAAATCTTAACTGAATTCACTGGGTTTGTGCAACAAAATGAAGACAGCTTTAACACTGAAGGCGGAAACAAAGCCAATCTTTCGCAATAGAAACCCAGTGCCTTTCGCAGCAGCTAAAGCGAGCAAAAATGAGCTCAAAAGATTCGAACTATTGAGAGTAATTAGTCCGACCGCAGGGTTAAATGAAGCACTGGAACCAAACAAGTATCCACAAAAGGAGAATGTAATGTTGATCAAATTTTGTGTAAATTCTTGATGCCTTGTTATGAAATCATTCACACAAGAAATGATGGAACGAAATTGGACTTATCTAAAGTTAGAGCTAAACCTCCTAATAAACGTGAAAAGACTTGAACTTTGTGGGCTGGTGTTTGTAAAAAATGTCAGCAATGATAATTGCAATTGGTTACACGGAGTAACGAAGAGATGCGGGTTGGTA
This sequence comes from Nephrotoma guestfalica, assembly GCA_963691935.1. Lineage (NCBI taxonomy): Eukaryota > Metazoa > Arthropoda > Insecta > Diptera > Tipulidae > Nephrotoma > Nephrotoma guestfalica. Next base: position 78,712,543 of record OY829914.1, on the reverse strand, counting down.
ATCTACTTTGTGCTAACCGAAACACAATTGGGCAAGAGAGAAATTAAAATTTGGACGATTTTGATTTACCAGTGCCAACGGAACGAGTAGATTCCGAGGAGGAGGTTCCACCTCGCACGTCTCGAGCTAATGCCGGAAGAGCTCACCAGTGTTAAGAAATATAAAATAAAATGTATGATTTAGATGAAACTTCATACCAAAGCTTATTTCATAATTCGGGAGTTCTCTATGAAAATTGGCCGAAATCGATAAAATCGATTGAAGACATAGGATTCTAAATTAAATTTACAAAACATTTAAGTTAAAATATTTTCCCAAAAATTAAAAATTTTTCACTCTATACAAATTTAACATGTTGCCTGATTAGGTTTAAATTTACATTTTATTCTTAAGCTGCTTTCATAACTTAGTGTACCGAAAGCGGCCCCATAGGCGATTTATCATATTTTGCTAATATTTAAAATATATGTGACGGATACATTTTTAATTAAATTTGTAATAAAATTTGTTCAGATCGTGTTTCCCTAGTTTTGCTGTATTTGCCACAAAATTGGGACAAATCCATTTTTAAAAAATTTCAGAAGAAACGGCGATTATTATAATTAAGCTGATTTGTTACAAAAATTCGGACAATATAAAACCCAAAAATGTTCATATTCGAGCTACTTTCACAATTTAGGAAATTTCTTTGAGGGCTTTTCTGATTTCTGCAATATTACAAAATGTCAAGACATGTTCTACAAAATGTATACGACAAAATTAGTAAAGATTTAGCCTAAATTATTTTAAAGGAACCCGGACAACAACAGTTGAAAAATGATAGCTGCCTTGAAAATCATATAGCTTGATTGAAAATCATATAACGGGTGATTTTTTAAGAGCTTGAGAACTTTTTTTTAAAAAAAAACGCATAAAATTTGCAAAATCTCATCGGTTCTTTATTTGAAACGTTAGATTGGTCCATGACATTTACTTTTTGAAGATAATTTCATTTAAATGTTGACCGCGGCTGCGTCTTAGGTGGTCCATTCGGAAAGTCCAATTTTGGGCAACTTTTTCGAGCATTTCGGCCGGAATAGCCCGAATTTCTTCGGAAATGTTGTCTTCCAAAACTGGAATAGTTGCTGGCTTATTTCTGTAGACTTTAGACTTGACGTAGCCCCACAAAAAATAGTCTAAAGGCGTCAAATCGCATGATCTTGGTGCCCAACTTACCGGGCCATTTCTTGAGATGAATTGTTCTCCGAAGTTTTCCCTCAAAATGGCCATAGAATCGCGAGCTGTGTGGCATGTAGCGCCATCTTGTTGAAACCACATGTCAACTAAGTTCAGTTCTTCCATTTTTGGCAACAAAAAGTTTGTTAGCATCGAACGATAGCGATCGCCATTCACCGTAACGTTGCGTCCAACAGCATCTTTGAAAAAATACGGTCCAATGATTCCACCAGCGTACAAACCACACCAAACAGTGCATTTTTCGGGATGCATGGGCAGTTCTTGAACGGCTTCTGGTTGCTCTTCACTCCAAATGCGGCAATTTTGCTTATTTACGTAGCCATTCAACCAGAAATGAGCCTCATCGCTGAACAAAATTTGTCGATAAAAAAGCGGATTTTCTGCCAACTTTTCTAGGGCCCATTCACTGAAAATTCGACGTTGTGGCAGATCGTTCGGCTTCAGTTCTTGCAGGAGCTGTATTTTATACGGTTTTACACCAAGATCTTTGCGTAAAATCTTCCATGTCGTCGAATAACACAAACCCAATTGCTGCGAACGGCGACGAATCGACATTTCACGGTCTTCAGCAACACTCTCAGAAACAGACGCAATATTCTCTTCTGTACGCACTGTACGCATTCGTGTGGTTGGTTTAATGTCCAATAAAGTAAACTGAGTGCGAAACTTGGTCACAATCGCATTAATTGTTTGCTCACTTGGTCGATTATGTAGACCATAAATCGGACGTAAATCGCGAAACACTTTTCGAACCGAACACTGATTTTTGTAATATAATTCAATTATTTGCAAGCGTTGCTCGTTAGTAAGTCTATTCATTATGAAATGTCAAAGCATACTGAGCATCTTTCTCTTTGACACCTTGTCTGAAATCCCGCGTGATCTGTCAAATACTAATGCATGAAAATCCTAACCACAAAAAAATCACCCTTTAGCTGCCTTATTCAAAATCATACAATTCAGTAGTATTGTTTTAGTCACCATTCGTGGTAAAATGAAGTTTGGTCCAACATGTATGTCCATTTTACACTATATTGCGCAATGTAAAAAATTTGCCACATATACAGCAATGCTAAACAATATTCAGGACAGTTGTCAGTTTTTTAAGTCAGATTAACGAATGATCTGTCATTCTAGTTAGATTTTTAGGCAAGATGTTGAAAGATATTTATTTATGAAGTTTAGAAATTGAGAATCAGTGGCATACATGAAACACAAAAAAATTAATTTTAGAAACAACTGGTATTTTACAACATTGTGAAAAAGCCAGCACTTTAATTATCAACAAAGTTGCGAAAATCTTGTGTGACAACGAATGCGAAATCAAAGCTTTTTGATAATTATATTTTTATTAAAGCAATACTAAAAGCAATTTGTCAAATGAAGCATACAAACGAGACACTTTTAAGGCTTAACCAGTAAAAGCTTGAGTTAATCTCATTTGTACACTTAGTGACCAGTAAGATTTTCTTTCTTCTCTTTCATACAAATAATTAAATCTTTAGTGAGTTAGAAATAAAAACAAGATGCGAATGATATCGCCTTTAGGGCCTCAGTGAAGAAGAATTTTGTTCGTATATGAAAATATCTTTCGTTCCGTTGTCGGTATATCTTTAATTTACTAGACCAATTGTTAGCTTCAGGTTAAATAGGCGTGTTTTGTAGGCAACGGGTATGGTACTATGACCCAACTATTTATGGCTCAGTGAAAAATTTCCAGATATGAGTACTGAAAGCTCGAACTCAGTCTGACAACAAAAAATCTGCGTGATAATCCTATAAGTGTACTAGGATTTTTCAACAGCATTTTCCCTTTCCATTAGAACTTGAAGAAAAGTCAGGACAAAATTTAATAATTATTTGTCAATCGTATACACCAAAATAACCAGTATACTTAACTCTTTCCCGTAAATCTATAAAAAAATTATAAAACAATAATTCAAAACGGGCGCTTGCCTCACGACAACGGACTACATACTTTCAAATCGATAGTTTTTGGGTCCTTAACTATATCCATAAAATGTATATTGTTGTGAGGCCTGGTGAAAGCGCATCATGCTCTAAGAATTTTCTTGGTCCAATCCAACTGTTTGGCAAGATCACATCATGTATAACCTTACCCCATTCTTTAGAAAATTCTAATATTCATTTGCAAAGGGTTTCCTAATATTTGGCACGATAGACTTTTCCACCAATTTGAAACGTCGACACTGTATTAACACCAAAACGAATTTACCATTAATCATTTTAATAAATAATTGCATGCGCACTGTAAGCAGAACCAGGAGGTCTATTAACATAATTTACCATTGTAATTTATCACTTCGGTTCTGGTTTGGTTTTAATATTGATTTTAATGGCGTTGTGGCCATATTTCTTTAATGGAACTAAAATCTGATCACGTGTTTTAAACAGTAAGTATACGGGAATCCAATGATGATACTATTTTATATGGTTCCTAAAAATAGAAATTCTTAAGAAATTGTGAAGCACGTGTGCCATCTAAATTTTGTTGATAATATTAAATAAACAGCTGCTTTACAACATTAAATGTTAAATAAAATTCAAATTTTGAATTTGGAAACCATTGTCATTATAATGGATTATAAGATATTTTATTTTGGACATACAATACAAGTCAAAAGTTAAATGTAGGTATTAATCTTTGCCCTATAATCAATTAATCAATGATTAATTTAAAATGTGCTGTTTCATCAATTTATTTCGTAATTCGCAAAAATAAATAATTGCAAAATCTTAGGTGCAAATTAGGTCGAGAACAGCCAACCTATACTCCAGAATGATTATCACATAAAAACTTCCGCAGTATAAAATATCTTAGGGTGTGACGTTATTGGGCGAAATTAATTATTTCTTATGTTTGTTTTCTAAGGCAAACTTCAAAGAATCCCATATTTTATACTGGATATCGGGTTTTAGGATTTCTTCTTCTAGAATGCAGAGTGAATATAGGTTTGTTATGATGTTTGTTATGCTCAAAACCTGAGATTTCCAAGATAACGACTTGTTATAATTATTTAATTTATTTACGTGCAATAAAACAGTTAAGGCGATTTAATGCGGAGAAGCATATTCACTTTAAAAAAGAAAATTATAGGAATGCCAATATATTGAATTTGTAGGAGAACAAGGTTTTAGACAAAGAATGGCCCTTGACTCAGAGAATCTTCGAAACTTGGACGAAATGATATATAGAACGACCAAAGTGATTTGCAAACAATGGCTGGGCATTATGCCATTCATATATAGCGGAAACAATATCAGCCACATGGTTTACCATATTCAATCACTTTATCGAGGTAAATATGTAGATTTAAAGCTTAAATAAGGAAAAAAAATTTCAGCGCAAGTTTCTTTGGAGTAGTGCGACATTATAAAAATTTTATTCCAACCTAATTAAGACTTTATATAGCCATGGAAACTGAAAGCAAATGTTATATAAAAAATACAACCCAAGTTATTTGAAAACTTGGTTCTACCGTCCAATAGACTTAAAACTTAATAAAATACCAAATCGCATAATTTTAACAGTAAATTGGGGCGAGATGCCTATGCATTCCAAATGATATACTGTAAAAGTATGTAGTCGCACGCAAGATTCTATCAAAAATGCACAAACACAATTTCATCGCGAATCTTATTTTTTCGTATCAAATAATATTATTTAGATATTACAAATATATTCAAAACATAAAAAAATGATATGCAAATAGATTGAAATTTGCATAAAATGTCACCAAACAGGCATCGCCATTTTGCATGCGCATGTTGTGTTGTTGTTTGCTTTTCTTATCGTTTATTACATCGCACATAAACCATTTTGATATAAATATTCTAAATTCATTCCACATTATACTATTAAAAGTGAATTAAATCAATTGCTACTTACATTAAATATTGTTTCTCGTGTCATTTTGATTTAACAAAAATATTTCCATAAATAAATTACAATTTTCACACAGAACACGATTAAACAAGACACCGTCACACCGATCATTGTCAACACTCAACTGTTTTATATATTTTTCGATTAGCCGTTCAAATGTAAAACAAAATTTTATGTTAGTATGAATTAGTTCGCATGCTTATCACAATGATGCGCTTCATCTCACTTATTTCAAATTTGAAATAGCGTTCAGTTGTTTTATACGTTTTTTGTGTGGTTAGCGTTTGAAATCAGAACTGTTTAATACACGCGTGTTATTTTAATATAGTTGAAAATTAACCAAGTTTTTCTAAACTTGTATTATTTTATGGTGTGGCAGGTTAGAATTTCAGCTAAAATAATTCGGCCATTTCTTAAGCAATTAGACTTTTATCTAAATTAACATGTATTTTGTAGAAAGTTTCAAAATTTTGTATTGCTAAATGGAACAAGGCAATTTCTTAAACCAGCCAAGATTGGTATTCTATAAGTTAAAGTATTCCAAAAGGTCTTGATTCCGTTTATTCTTAATAGAGTTTTGCCATTTTATAATACACTAGATAACCCGGTGAACTTCGTATCACCTAAAATTGATTTGATTATAACTCTTATAAGCGACTATGAATCCCATTCAACTTTCCAACTCAAATTTACTGAGATCGGCAATATTGGACGCACTGTGTACTATTTGCGTTTCGTTTGGAGATTGAATGAAACTCGTTCGTAACTCAAATGAATTCAATATTTACATGGAAAAGGAATGAGGTTAACAATAAATGCAAAGCGTTGTGGTAAACTATGTTTTCGTTTTATTTTGTAGCGCGTAAACAAACTAAGATGATGGCTTGCCGACACGCGAACTCGCGAAATGTGCGTCCATGTGCGAAACACAGAAACTCTAAGTTTATCCCGCAAACTCCCAATGACTGGCCTTGTGATTTGTTGACGGTCATCGCGAATGTCAGGCGCACGTTTAATTGAAGCCGTTTGAAATCGAATCGGAAGCCCGCTGGAATCGAGATGCGCGGAATCAAAACAGCCTCTTCTTTGTACTGGCCCTTGAAAATCATTGCCTTGACGAAATAGTTCATCTTTTCACAGCTAATCTCGTTCCATTGTACAGGCGAGATTGATTGATGTCAGCCTGCCTTCAATTGCAAGTAGTGAGGTGGTAATCTGGGCAAATTCAAGAATTCTCTAGGATACTTGACTACTTCATCCTGCTTGATAACTGTGCCAACCGATTTGAAGGAAAACAACTGTATCGGAATGTAATTTTAAATGGTCCGATGATGAATCAGGTTGAGATGTGAACTGCGATTTTTCCATTACCAATACCCAACAATTACTTCTAAAACACATCTGCAGTTCGATCATGTTGCAAAAACACTCGCGTGTTAGTCGTTAACCGGAGGATCTTCACATAGCATCACAAATTTGATGATTTCAAGCACGCATTTAGTTCATCAGCTGCAGTTGAACGTGCAGTAACAGGAAGAATCTGGCAAAAATTACCTGCGTTAACAGAATCAGGATCCCACCAAAAATGTTTTAATTGCCACGGAGACCTTTCATCGTTCTGTCCAGCGCTTTCAGTGAAATTTTGCATGTCTAGAATCTTTACCATTGCACTTTTTGGCGATGTTACAATTTGGTGTCTCATTGATTCGAAAACATTTTTCCAGTCCCTCCGAGAGCATATACAAGAAGTAAATGCCACCAACTCCATTGTTCACAGCTTCTATCAAAGAGTCGTACGCAATCTTTTGTTGTTGATTCAATTGCAAAACATTTGTAAGAACTGCTTCGGCTAATGCTTCAGTGTCATATTGTTGTTCTTATGGTAGTTCGGAGTGGAATGCATCGTGCCTTGAACGATTAGATGCTATCATGCCCAAATACGATAACTCTATATTCGTCATCAATAAACACAGATCTTCTACCATAATCATTGAATTTGAAATTTTGCGACGCACATGATGCAAAACATCCTCAGACATGTCGTCCTTATATTTCACCCACAAATCGATTCGAAATGGAACATATGGGTATGATAATCGCAATATTCCCAATGCGAATTGGTCTCGAGCAACTGTAAGTGTTGACACGCCTCACGGTAAATCGCACACAGATGCCCATTAACGGTTCACAGTTGTTGAAACGACGTTGGGCGACGAACATTCACCAACACCAATGCACAGTGTAGAGGCGACCCAGAGCATCTGAAGCAAGTACATTCGGATGTCCTTCAACTCGTGTTCCTTATTTCCGACGCTGAAACGATCATGATGAAGCGTTCCATGTGTACTGGCATTTCAGCATACAGCAAAAAGAGGTCAAAATCATCTGCTTGACAAACCGAGACTAAGCTTACTAATGTTGTCGATGGTAGCCGTGCCATTCTGCGTTTTATGGATTAAAATATACTCGTTACCCGTCTTCCAGATGCGCCGCCAAATGTACTGAAGAGGGTCTTTCGGGTATCGCAAAGTAAAAGATGCGCCAAATCGCCTTGTTTCGGCTCACATAGCGACCCATGTAATACTGATATACTTCGTCGGTTGAATTTGTCACACCAAAAACAGCCATAGCCCATGTTCACACATTTGCATATGTACTTGATCAACTTGACAGAGTTACTGTATTCCACATTGATGTGAGCCTCAAAAGCCTTGTACAATATCGACGAATAGGGAACAATCTAACGATTGGCCACATCAACATATTGCCGTTTTACCTTCACAACTGTATATCGCACATTATCGCACAACTGTATATCGCCGTTGCATGTGATGGCGTAATCAGGTCTCTCGGGTATCGCTTGGAACACTTGCCATCTATCAGAGAGGGTGAGACGTTGTTGAAAATCCTGCAAGTGTCATGGACCATATTCTTAGTCATCACTGCATGCAATTTCGGATCAACAACTTCATCGGAGATTTTGACTGTGACGATGGAATCGATTTCACCTTATCTGATTTTTTGAGCGAACCATACCAAAATGCCACGTTTTTGCCATTCAACGGAGTAAATCCAACAAGGTACTTGGTCATACCCACAATAACGGTGTGCCAAGAAATGTGGCAGTAATGTCAGGTCTACTCACTGGTGTTTGGCTGGCTACATAGTACCTTCTTGATTTTGATCCATTGAGGATTAAAGATGAATGTTATAAATTGGTATGGGCAGCCATATTGTCTAACATATGACATCGCATCTTGCAAGTGGCCTACCGGCCACTTGCAAGATGCGATGTCATATGTTAGAATTGCCATTCATCCCAGCATCATCGTCGGCATTAATCGTTTCGCGGATATGAATGTATAGCTCAGATCGGAGCTGCTTTTGTTTCAAACAAATATAGGGTTTTCCAATAAGAAGTTTCATTTTGAATAGCCTGCTATTTGGGCAGCTGTCATCTTTTGACATTTGACAAGTAAAAACTACGCCATTTCTAAAAATGGTACGATTCCCGCTTCAACAACGCATTGAAATTGTTAAATTCACTATAAAACTTTTGGGTCGTCGTGAAGCACCTTCTAGGCCGGCAATAGTGAAACTGGTGGAATAATTTGAGCTGTTGGGACAAGTTAGTGATGTGAAGAATCGAAACACCGTATGCGTCGCTCAAGAACAACTGAGAATATTGCTGTTGTAGCCCGTAGTGTTGATGAAAACCCAGGTTTGTCGATTTCTCGTCGATATTTGGAATTAGAGATTCCGCAAACGATATTACACCGTATTTTGCATAAAGACTTGGTCTTAAGGCTTTTAAAGTCCAGTTAATACAAGAAATCAAGCCGGTCGATCACCATAAACGTCGAATTTTCGCTGACGGAGTCCTTAAAATGCATCAAAATGATCCGGATTTTCATCGAAAAATCCTCTTCAGTGATGAGGCCCATTTTCACCTCACCAGAATTCTCGCATTTGGGGCTCAGAAAATCCAAGAATAATTGTTGAAAAGTCTCACCATCCTAAACCTGTCACTGTTTGGTGCGATATTTGGGTTGGCAGTGTGATTAGACCTTACTTATTCGAAAATGAGGCTGGTGCAACTCTTACGGTGAATGGATTGCGCTACCGAGCTATGATTAATACTTTTTTTGGCCGGAATTAGAAGATATTGATTTGGACGACGTTTATTTTCAACAAGACGGCGCTACGTGCCACACAAGCAACGAAACAATCGTAGTTTTGCAAGAAAAGTTTCCTGATCGTGTTATTTCTCGAAGAGGTGATCACAATTGGCCACCTAGACCTTGTGATTTAACACCTTTAGACTTGTTTCTTTGGGGCCAGGTGAAAGATAAAGACTATGTTAATGCTCCACTGTCAATTCAAGACCTTAAACCATCTTTTCGAAGAATTCGTGAAGTTATCGAGGACTTACAGCCACAAATGTGCGAATTGGTCATGGAAAATTTCATGAAAAGGATATGGTACCTGGAAAAGGATATCGTTTCAAATGTTAATGGCCTTCATCTTTCCAATGAAATAAACATTCATTGATTTCTTTTAAAAACACTCATTTTTTTATTATCAAAATGAAAGCTCTTATTGAAAAACTCTTTATATGTCAGTCAGTCGTTCAGTCTCCTCCTCTGCCATAAAATCAATGGATATTGTAGCGCATCGTAAGTTCTGTGCGTTTCGGACACGCGTTTCGATTGATTGTTCCGACCATGAAGCACGATATCTCTAGCTTGCAAATTTTTTCCGACTTTATTGTCGGCCACTTCGTCGATTGTGGGCGAATTGAATCTTCTTGCGTGCTCATCCGCTATGGCGTTTTGCCATTCTGACGACGATGTTATGACTGTATCATGGCATCCGATCCAACGCCTTTTTGAACAATTTGATCAATTCTTTGTTCTGATGAAGAAGCGTTTGCAATTCTCCGACACAAGCTCGCTTCGTTGACGGTTTGTGACTATTTTTAACTTCAGAATCTGAATCGCCCATGTAATAAATTTGTAAGAATTGATACGCTGCATCTGGTGGTGGCAACATCACCCCTACTAAATCATATATTTGCCCTTGAATCTGCAATGGTGATATGAAATTTGCACCAAACGACGTAATTTGGAAGCAAATGTTGTATTGTTGGATGTTGGCCAGAAAATGGGTGGAATCTCTTCCTGTTGTAGAAACTAATAAGCGTCCTAGCTCTGGTGTCGGGTCCAAATGAGGCAATTTCACTGATATGTCCGCAATGTAATCGATTTAATCAATTAAACCGTAATGGAATGTCACTTATTCTAGGTTTAGAGAAACACCGCGTCTGCGAATCGATCATGTTCATTGTGTCTTGCTCGCTGGCGTTGTGTGTGATGTGCACGAACTTGCTGAATTCTGAAACAATTCGTTCATTTTCAGTCGCTCTCGAATGTAATGGGGATATGTAAATACGACTATTTTCATTGTCCGTCCCGTGCTGGCCATTAGTTGTGTTCGCGCACTGACTGCGATGACCAATGTTAGTAACGAAACAAATCTGTCGAAATTACCTTGTTATTCTTCACTGAGAACTTTGCAACATTGAAATCCTCGTGTATCAAAACTAATTTAGCCTCGCTAAAAAATATTAGAATGAATTTGTAGTTGTTTCTAATCCTGCAAAGTCAATTTACCTTAATGGAATAGCTGATCAAAATGACTGTTCGCAAAATGTAATTAAATTTGCTTTCATCAAATCTGTTCTAAAAATCCACTGCCTATTTTTACGAAAAAAAAACAATTTTAAATCTAATAGATTTCACTGAAATGATTGAGCACAACCTCATGGTGTGTATAATCCAATCAGAAATTTGTAATGAATGGCGCAGCTGTGGAACGATAGGTCCGCCACCAACGCCATCTATTGAAAATAATTCGAAGTCACTATATAAACGAATGCTCATTATCGAAATATAGTTCTCGTCGGTGGTGTTAAGTAAATTTCCCAATCCGAATTTTCTTTGGTTTTCCGAATTTTTCGATTTTCCAGACTTTCCTTTGGATTTTCCGTTTTTTTTTTCAAAACCACCTTAGTATTAAGATGAACAAAACAAAAAAGTGTCATTAAAATTGGTTGAGCTGATCTCGATTTTTTGCGAGACTAACGGTAATATAGTTGGCACGGAATTTAACATGAATTTTTGTCAATGGCATTTTAACATTAAGGCACTAAATTTTAAATTCGTAGATTAAATGGTGTTTTCTATAAATGTTATTCGATGTCGAAGTCAGATTCTCTAACACATAGCACGATAGAGTTTCTATTTCAGTAATAACGACACAATAGACCTTAGAATCTTCTGCTGCTATATTTCAGGTTTTAGCTATAAAATATCGTAACGTTTTTCTTTTTTAGTTTAAGGCCTAATTAATTAATTATAGGCGAACATCCGGATTTTGGAAAGAAGAATTTTAAAAATTGGGTTTTCAGAACCGCGGGATTTTTATAAGTAACCTGAAACTCAAGGCTCAGATTGTACTTGACCCATTCGCTTCGGTTCTTTATAGAGCAAGAATATAAGCACAATTCAATTAATCTCTATCTCTACCGCTATATACAAAATCATTGCTTAATATAATATTTATCTTAGATCCGCAAAAAAATATTGACACTAATGACCAGAATTCTAAAGATTTCTCCAATTTTATAATCATATGTCTCAAGAAGTATACTACTTTATAGATACAAAAACAAAAAGAATTTATTGAGATTTGACCGCTCGTTAATAAATATTATGTGTCACCCAAACTCACAACAGTGTGTCAAATATTTTAAAGTATTTTATTGTTTCTTGGTTAGTTTTTTTTGTTAGTTTCTTAATAGATTCTATAAATATTCATACTCGTAGATATAAAACACAAGATTTATTAAAATCTTAAATCAGTTATTGAAATCGAATATATCATTCTGGACTGATGTCATATAGTATACAATACTTTGGCTTTATTCAAGCTAAATGAGTCACATACCATTGGCTTAACTGGTCAATAATATGTTTGTGTCGGGATTTGTATGACTGCAAAATTTAGGTAACACATTTTAGTGTTTAGAAAATTTGCAATCTCATAAAATTTGTTATTAGTAATATCAATTTATTAATTTAAAGTTGCACGATATCTGAAGAGATGCTGATTGGGGAACCTGGATTGCTAGAATAAACATCTTAAGAAAATTGGGCGATCCTAATTTAAAAACAATTTACCTCCATGGAAAACGGATCAACGAATATTTTTTTAATAGTTGCCTTTGGCTTTATTCTTGAATCTTTCTTAAATTGGGAAAATCACAAGTTGTTTTCAAATGTTACAAGCTAATTAAACGAGAAAAAAATTTAAGTCTTAAGCGCTAGATCTAAGGGATCTTTTCTTTTAAGGCGTTGATATCTAGGCCTCCATAATATTTGCCATTTAGTTTGAGGCACAGGCTGAGCCCCACACTTGTATTCCGTAAGTCCAGATTGGGTTTAATACCATTTTATACAGCAAGACTTTACAGTTTAGAGTTATTTTGGAACGTTTTCCGATTAACCAATTTATTTGATCATTTTTGATATTGATTTGTCGTCGCTTTGTTTCGATATGCTTCTTCCATGTCAATCCTCTATCTAAATGTAGACCTAGGTATATAATGGTTTCGCGTTGGGGTAGATTGATGTTATGAGTGAGAATGAATGTATTGAGTACTGATTTATGCTCGTTTGGTTTTATTGTCCATTTTAAAAGCCACTTAGGCATTTCTTCTAGGTGTTTTTGTAGGACTCTTGATGCTATTTGAGCTAATAATGCCGTATCATCTGCAAATATTGAAACTGTTATATAATTTGAAGTATGATGGTCCGCTGTGTAAATTAGATACAACACTCGACCCAGTGCACTGCCTTGTGGAACCCCTGGAAGAATTTCCGGTTTAGCAGGTAATTTTTAACCATAGCATGATAATTTAATGGTAGCTAGGCCTTAATTTTATGTACAAGGCCTTCATGCCATACTTTCTGATTTCTGGTACGATCCTATGCACTTGTTCTATGGTTCCATGATTTTCTTTAAATCCAAACTGGTGATCCGGTATAAAACTTTGCTCTTGCAGAATGGGTTTAAGCTTTTTAAGAAGCATTTTTTGAAAGAGCTTTGATCTAGTTGGCAGTAAACTGATTGGACGGTACAAGTCTGCTTTTGTTTCATCTATAATTGGTTTATGTATCATTATGATCTGTGAAATTTTCCAAGTTTCACGAAAATACCCAGTTTTCATTACAGCGTTGAAAGTGTATGTTATTAATTTGATCCATATTCGGAAGTTCTTGAAGTATTTTACCACTAAAAAAACTGAAAACATTTCACATTAAAATGACTTCTAAAATTTATGGAACGCCACTGACGCCAGTTATAGATCTTATGTTACTCATGTATATAGATTATGATCTCAGCTACCATAAAAACATAAGCCCAGGGTAGTTACAGGCGGGTTTTTCTAACACTTTTGTTAAAAAACTGAAAACATTTCACATTAAAATGACTTCTAAAATTTATGGAACGCCACTGACGCCAGTTATGATTCTTATGTTGCTCATGCATATAGATTATGATCTCAGCTACCATAAAAACATAAGCCCAGGGTAGTTACATGGGGGTTTTTCTAACACTTTTGTTAAAAAACTGAAAACATTTCACATTAAAATGACTTCTAAAATTTATGGAACGCCACTGACGCCAGTTATGATTCTTATGTTGCTTATGTATATAGATTATGATCTCAGCTACCATAAAAACATTAACCTAGGGTAGTTACATGGGGGTTTTTCTAACACTTTTGTTAAAAAACTGAAAACATTTCACATTAAAATGAACTCTAAAATTTATGGAACGCTACTGACGCCAGCTAAAATTGTCTGCTCTCTTATACAGCATATTTTCGCCCCTTGCTCCAATGTCTTCGTTAGGTGTTGTACTGCTTCATCAATCTCAGATTTCGTTTTAAGAGGAATGCTTAATGAGCACTCTCTTGTCACTGCGGATTTGAATTGAGACCAATTAGTGTGTCGGTTCGTTAAAAAAATAATTGATTCTGAATTTAAAATTTGGTTAGATGATAGTTCGTAGCATGTTTTGACCGTAACCTAAGTTCTAGCAATACCCTTTGTTACACAGAAGTTAAATGACTCGGGAATTGTTCGTCTATCGGTTAGCCAATAGATTGGTCTTTCACCAGAAACATGCCATAGTTTTCCTGCTTGTCTTTTGGTGATGTTAATCGAGAGCCCCTTTGGATGTGTTTGGAGTTAAAATCTCCTCCTGCAAGGAAATTATTTCCCAAGGTTTTGAAATAATTTGAAAATTGTTGCTTTTTATTTGAAAATTCCCGGACCATTCTTCTAAGCAGATGCTAGTTGCCGGTATATAGGGTGTCACAATAACCTGTTCAGATTTGACATTTCGATTATTTTGGATCTCGCAACACAAATGTCATTCTTTCTTTGACAGAAACTCAGTATATTATTTCTAATTGACGAAATAAGTCGCTTAATGCTTCAACAAAAGTGGGAATTGTTGGAAATTTACCTCCTCATCAAAGACAATTGGTTCGAAATCCCAAGAAAATGTCGTACAAATTTGGTCAAAACACGGGACGCACACCTAACGGTATCAAGAAGTATGTGCATAAAGTGCATGATACGGGCTACCTAGTCGACAATCCAACGCGTACCGATGCTCGTCGTGTTCGTTCAACCACCGCGGTGGCCGAAAATGTGCGCCAACGGCCGAGAACTTCAATTCGTCATCGTGCATTGGAAATGAACATCAGCCGGTCTTCCATGCAACGAATTCTGCGTAAATATCTTGTTTTGTGGCCCTATAAAGTAAAATTGATCCAGCAATTGAAGCCCCGTGATCATCCGCTTCGATATCGATTCGCTGTGTGGGTCTGCGACAAACTCGAAATTGATGAGGATTTTGCTCAAAAAATCATCTTTTCGGACGAGGCGCATTTCCATCTGGGTGGGCTCGTAATCAAACAAAATTGTCGCATTTGGGGATCGGAAAATCCATAACGATATGTGGGGAAGCCAATGCATACATTGCGTGTCACCGTGCATCGGAAATGAACATCAGCCGGTCTTCCATGCAACGAATTCTGCGTAAAGATCTTGGTTTGTGGCCCTATAAAGTTAAATTGGTCCAGCAATTGAAGCCCCGTGACCATCCGCTTCGATATCGATTCGCTGTGTGAGCCTGCGACAAACTCGAAATTGATGAGAATTTTGCTCAAAAAATCAACTTTTCGGACGAGGCGCATTTCCATCTGGGTGGGTTCGGAAACAAACAAAATTGTCGCAATTGGGGATCGGAAAATCCATAAGGATATGTGGGGAAGCCAATGCATACATTGCGTGTCACCGTGCATCGAAAATGAACATCAGCCGGTCTTCCATGCAACGAATTCTGCGTAAAGATCTTGGTTTGTGGCCCTATAAAGTTAAATTGGTGCAGCAATTGAAGCCCCGTGACCATCCACTTCGATATCGATTCGCTGTGTGAGCCTGCGACAAACTCGAAATTGATGAGGATTTTGCTCAAAAAATCATCTTTTCGGACGAGGCGCATTTCTATCTGGGTGGGTTCGTAAACAAACAAAATTGTCGCATTTGGGGATCGGAAAATTAAACGTGCGTGTTACTGTTTGCCACATGTTAACATCTTTTTTGTGACCATATCTTGAAAGTATTGGTTTGGACGACCTTTGGTTCCAGCAAGATGGTGTGCCATGCCACACATCGGGCGTTACAATAGCGAAACTGCGTCGAAAATTCGATGGCCGCATTATTTGTCGAAATGGTGACGTGAATTGGCCGGCAAGGAGCTGTGATTTGACGTCTTTTGATTTTTATTTGTGGGGTGAAATAAGTAAAGGACAAGTTATACGGACAATCCACAAACAATTGAGTATTTGAAAACCAATATTGAAGCAACAATTGCCGAAATAGATCCGCACACAATCCAAAATGTGCTCAGAAATTGGACCAACCGAATGGCGTACGCCAAGGCCAACCACGGCTCCCATTTGTATAAAATCATTTTCGATAAATAACCAAGAAGATTGTACTTTCAAACAAAAAAATTAATTTGGAAATATATTAAGCCGTTTTTGTTTCATTTAATTTTTAAATCTGAGCTACTTATTTGGACACCCTTTATGTACCACGCGATATTTTTCCAGTTCATGGTGTCTTATACATACTATCTCGAATAATAATTGCTGATCCCCCACGAGGTTCCCGTTAGGGTTCTGGGTATCGTAAATTTTATAACCTTAATGGTTAATAAGGTTATAATTTTACAGAACTCATTTGTGTAAAATGTGTCTCAGAGCGCATCATGATGTCAATCAATATCAAATGCTGTACTTCTAATTTATGTCGCGCTAGCCCATTGGCATTCCATAAGGCTAATTTAAGTTCAACCATCTTATATTTTGATTGTTCGTTAACAGTTGCATCAGGGTAGTCATGTTTTGGAGCATGAGTTCAGCCACCTCTGAGTCCAGCCACCTTAGATGTTTCTGTGTTAATGCAGACATTGACTCGTTTGAGCGTTTATGTATTTGATTGATAGTTCGTTGCTCAATTCGTTGCCTTGGTGTTATTTTTTTCACTCCTTACCCACAATGCATTCTCTGTAAATAGCGATATGGTTTTTCCCACAATTTCTGCACTTCTTTCGTTTTGTGCATGTTGCTGCATATCATGCAAACAGCTGGCTGTTTGCAATAATTTCGAGAATCCCCAAATTCTTAGAAATTGGTGCATTGTAAGACTGACTTACGTTTGTGTGGCTCTTCCACTACCACCTTTCTATACAACAGATACCTCATGTTGTAGATTTCGTGTGCCCCTTTGGTTTTTGCTGCTTCAGGTTCCAACTCAACCTTGAACATTGGTTGAGGAATTTTCTCAAGATTAATAATGTTGACAACGCTTCTCATATTGAAGCCTTTGGCAACGAGTTCCTCACGTACTTGTTGTGGCGATACAGTTGTCTCGAAATTTTCAATCTGTATATGTGTAAAAGTATTTATTAGCTGATATTGCCTTGTTTAATTGGAGCAACGAAAAACTCTCCACCTGTTTCTAAGATCAGCTACTTGTTGTTGAGACGGCGCTTCTCGAAGATATATTGATGGTGGTCGCTCTCGCCTCTTATCGAGTTTTATCCTCATAATTACTTTTATTTCCAGACAGAGGTTGGAAACGGTTACCAGTTGTTATCTCTGCTCCTAGTTTTAGAGTTTTTGTTGCAGTTTGCCCTGGAGACTTGGGATTTCGTTTACGTTTGGATCTTACGGGTATGTAACGTTCTATACCTGTTTGCATTAATGAATGCAAAACAGTGTCCGTTCCTTTTTTGAATTGCAATTTTATTTATGCCAGAGGTCGATGGCACTAGAAAATTAGCACGATTTTTTGCACTTAAATTGGTGACTGTTTGTGATCGTTGTTGTTGTATTTTGCTTGGAGAATTTTTTTTTTTAAATTTTCACTTGTAATTTAACAGACAGAAAAAAAAATATTTTGAATGCATTGCACTTCTTCTTCACTCATCGATTTTACGTCCGTACCTCGCGACGATTTAAATCGAATTGCTAATCAAAGCAAATCAAAATATAAAATAAGGTAAATATAGTTAAGTTGGCTCATTTCTAGAGATTTATATTTTTGTTTTGAGAGATCTTGTAACTTCACAACAATAAGATATTTGGCGTTTTCCACCGGGTTTTTAAGATTCTTTGGTATACTGAAATACACAAGACTAAAACAGATTTAACCCATCGCTTACTCGACCACATTTCCTTCTCTATGACTAAATACATAAATCACATACTCACCACAAGATTAGTGAATAGCACATATATGATATATTACTCTCAAGCCAACGATGTATATTCAAATTCCTTTACGGTGGTACCATAAAATTATGATTATGATTTATAATGTTAGATTCACTCTTCTATATTTATAGAATAAGCATACGGTGTTTTCGTTTTTTTCAAACTGTTGAGTGATTTAGATTAGAAATTAACATTACCGCTTCTTTGATTTGAAAATTGGTTGTGGTAAAACCCGTACCTCTACCCAAAATGTATAAATCATTTTAGACGAATGAAATAATTTTTATGTAAATATTCATTTTTTTCTAAGTTGAACCATTTCTGTGCCTCTCAACTTTTAATCGGTGACAAGGTGCATCTAAAATCATTTGCATTATGCATAACTATAAATTTAATGGGTTTAAATTACAAAAATGTAAATTATTAGAATTAATTAAAATCTGTAATTTACGATTTAAAAATTTAAATTTCAAATAATAATTTGAATTTTAATAATACACGAGTGTATATAAATTAAATGAATATTCAACATTTTTCCGGTTGGTTCTAAAAAGATTGTTCTGACATTATATGTTAACATTTCTTTGTCGTAATTTACGTGAACGGAACATGGACGAAACTGCGTCCAAAACTGCGACGAAAAAAGCACTTTTGGGCTAGCACTGTGCCCAAAACAGAAAATTGATAAGTTACATACGAAATAGATAAACATCAATTTCCTATTCTCCACAAATACTAAAAGGGAGTGGTAACATGTGAATTTTAAGAGGGTGTTCTGAGAAGAGTCTGTTCGTCACGTGCAATCTCAAAATTAAATCAATGGGTTGTTAGATATTTTTAATTAAAAGGTGATTCAACTGTCTTTGATAAAATATGGTTTTTGATTCTGGTTAGTTCCGTTTTATAATAAATTACAATTCTCGCCAATTAAAATATTTTACTTTCTAGCTTACAGGCTATTAGAATTTATATGTAAATTTAATGGTTCTGAAGTCATAAAAAATATTTTTAAAATTCAGATACTCAGTTTCTGATTTATATGTTTTATGGTTTTATGGAACTTTATGTATTTTGCGGCACAACAAGTAAAATTTTATTTCTAAAATTTCTTACAACAATCGAAATAAAATGTCACAACTGACACTGAAATCTCTTTTCGAAAGTCACTGATGCAATTTGTCGTTTTTTGGCAACGAATGCAATAACTGGGAAATAAATTTAAACTTTGTTAAAAATGTTTTGAATTAAAATTCTGTGGTGATAATTTTTTAGCGTACTGGACTCTCCCCTATTTGGGAACTCGAATTTGGAAAGGAAAAACATATTTTGACGATATTTGTGAATTGGTAAACATATTCAAATAAATCGAATGTATTTATTTATTTATAAATGGTGCCTACAGTGACTACAATCGGCACAACCAAACAATTGGTAAAAAAAATTACGGCCCATAAGCTCGACTACAAACGATTATATAAAGCTTTCTTGAATGAATTTCTTGACATGTGATAATCGAAAGCTTCGTAGACCTTTTTGAACACCCGCGATAAACTCGGATTTGGATCAGAAAGACCGTAGTTTGTTACCGCTCGATCGATGAATAAAGCTCCATCGCGTTAACGCATTCGACGTTCGGGAGCGCACAAGTTGATACGTGGCAGTAGCTCAAATTAATGAAAACATGCACAAACAGCACGGGAACTACACCTCGGCGAGTATCTAGACGTTGCAGTTTCAAAAGATTATATCGATTCCGATAAGGCGGAGAAACGTAGTCCGCAGCACGCATGGGTGGTAAACATCGTAGCGCGAACAAGATAAACTGTATCTGGATACTCTCAATTCTGTTAGAATGACAGTGGTAGAAGGGTGACCAAACAGGAGATGCATACTCCAAAATGGACCGAACCAAGCATACGCATATATTGATGTCAAAGTTAACGGGTCACTAAAGTCCTTGCAGTTTCGTTTAATGAAGCCAAGCATAATTTACGACTTTGTAATAATGGCGTTAACATGTCTGGTAAATGTAGCATCAGATTCAAAGATCACACCAAGATCCGAAATGAACTCAACCCGATCAATGGTTTCGTTGTACAGTTGATATTGATAAAAAACAGGCGAGCGGATACAGAAGACAGAAAGAGTTTTGCATTTACTCACGTTTAAAGCCAGTTAGTTGTTAATTGACCAGCTGCAAAAGCGGTTTAAGTCATATTGTAACATTTCGCAGTATAATAGGCTAGAGACCCGGGCGAAAATCTTCATGTCATCTGCGAATAGGAGGCATACAACATTTTACAACGTCGTTAATAATTAATGAAAATAACAGTGGGACAATATGGCTACCTTGAGGCACGCCGAATGGCGCCCGAAATAATGGGGGGCAAGAAGTCTGTGTAGACAACGTCAAGCTGCTGCTTCGAGTTTAGACTGCCAAATAGACTACCATTAAATGAGGACAAGTTGATCTACCGGGATAAAATCTATGCTGAAAAGGAGAAATATGTCTCTTTGTATGGAAGTGCAATACTCTGTGAACCATGCGGACTCGAACAGTTTGGGTAAGAGAGAGAGGATGGCGATCTCACGATAATTACTTACCTCACTTCTATTACCCGCCTTGAAAATTGGATGATCACATGAGATTTTCCAGGGATTTGGAAAAATACCACAACGAAGGCTTTCGTTAAACATGAAGGTAACTGCAAGGGCCAGACTTACAGCACAACGTTTGAATAGGATCGGTGAAAGACAGAACCTCCTGTTCGGTAAATTTGAAATGATCGAACACGATAGAGGATGGAAGTAGTAGGAGACCTGGTGTCTGTTGACCGAAGTGGCTTGTAAACCGATGCAAAGAATTTGGCAAACAAAGTGTTCTGGTAAGACACATTCGACGGAAAACCAGATACCTTTTCTTGCTGTTAATGAAGTTTCAAATTTTTTTGGGATTGGATGTCAAAACTTGCTCAATTTGTACTATGTAATTATTGAAAAAGAACCAATAAATGGTCTTAAACTCATTGCGGGCGTTAACGTAATCGGAATAGTATTCTACGCCGTAAATCATGTAAAGGGAATTAAACTTGTTGCGTCGTTTCTCGAGCAACATCAACTCGGTATTATACCATGGCTCCCGAAAGCCGGATTTATTATTGATAACCCGCGGAACGTGTTTCTCGAAACCATTTCCGAGTCGGCCATTCTAAAATCGTTAGGAAAATAATTAGTAATACATTTAGTATAAAAAATATTTATCATAATTGGTGTGCGATAAATGCTCTCACGTCTTCTGAAGTCCACGCATGGAGCAACATTAGCCTGCAAGACATCGTTGGCAAATAGCAGGTCCAGGAATTTCCCTCGACAAAATATTACTCTTATTTATTGGAAATGCCACGTTATATGGTTATCCTCTTGTTCTTCGAAACCTCGTAATCAAACTTTGAGCCACGTTACTCGATATTTCATATTATTTGTCGTTTAATTTGGTGTATGGAATTAAAATTATAGAAGAAGGCTGGAGAGGGGAGTTTACTTTTGTTTGGTTTTTAGGAGAACAACTCCGCGGACTAGAGAATGCTTCCTTAAATGGATTAAAAGATTAAAACATATTTTAATTTATAATAAATTCGATTATAGTTTGAATTCCAACATACTTTGCTGCGTCGTAGCCGTTTGATCGTTCCAATGAAAATGTTTAGTAAAATCAAAATCAGTTCAAATAATTTGTTTGTCTAACTTTAAATAATTAATTGTTGTCAATTGTTTGATTGGCCATTAAACTAACAAAATAGATTAAGATCGCTTCAAATATTAACTGTGCTTAATTTCACGTACAACTCTTTGGTGAAGAAGATCTGGGACATAAAAGCATATTCTATGTTATTTATTATGCTAATAAATCTTATTGAGAGCTACGAACCGCATTTCAATCACAGTTATCCCTGCAAATTAAATTTAATTGCTTGTTAAGTGGTACTGAATCATTAAGTTTTGTTCAAAATCACCCTTCAAGCTTAAAGATTATAAAGTTAATTTTCAACTATGATCCCTTGTCGGAGTTCAGAATTCATGCGCCGACTCATCTTCAATGCCAGTACTATATGCTGGCTGGCTTTGAGCTATGCAATGTGCAGTGCAGACATTTCTACGTAAATCGAACCTATACCCATACGTCCTCAAATTGGCAGACAATGCGTAAGGCAGAACGTGAAAAACGTTCATGGAGTGCTCCAGAACAGATTGCAAAAATTGAAACATATAAAAAACATAAGATTTATCGAATTATCGAGACTTTTTAAGATATAAATTTGGTAAGTGGTTTTATTTGGTAGTGCAAGTTTTAAATCTGTTCTATCATTATTTTGGACCAAATATTTCACTATGACTTTCGGGGACGGTGTCCAGTAGTTTATATGAAAATCTTCAAGTTAATTCAAAATTGTTTGTTTTTGAAAACAAATTTTAAGGTGTGAAAACCCCAAACCTTACAATTCTGGAAATTTTTGTGATAATTACAAAATTTACATAATATTAAATTACTTGTTCGTGTGTGTGGTGATAGGCGATTGACTGTAGAACCTTTTTCAAAATTTATATTAATCATTTTTTATACTGATGACGATTTTCTGAACGATAATTGTCCCGAAACCCGTTAATTGCACTTTGAACATTTACTAAAATTTTAATATGAGGCACTTAATTACCAATTGTAGTAGGACAAGACTTCCTTAAACTAGAACAACATTTTACGTAACTATTTCTCGTGCAAATCATCAGGCATTTTGTAACGAAAGGTTTTCATTCATAGTTTGCATTAGCTTTGAAAATGACGTCGAAATGAAGTTCATATCAATTCGATTGTTTAAAATATTTCTGATAAATTTTTGATATGGAATGTGCGGTTATAAGAAAATCTAAATTCTTGTTGTAAATTTAAGCAAGTTAAATATTTTACAAAGTAACTACGAGTCCTCATTCAGGAAAACATTTTAGTCAAACGTGTTTTAGAACGGTTGTATTGGTGGTTTAAATAAATTTTCTTGAGATTTCGTCGATTTCAACGATTCTAATCCTCTTTGCCATAAATTGTGGCTCATTGTATCGCATTTATACTGAACAAATTTGTTCAGTTCAAATGTGTGAGAATATTTTAAAAGATTAAGAATATCATTTTGTTTATCTGAAGTGAAAGTGTCCAGGAAGCCATCACTGTAATAATATGACAACTATACATCTTGTGGTCACTTACGAAAGCAACTCATTATTTTCGCAAACTGTGGTAAAAGAAGATGTTTATCGTTTTCCCTCGTTCATTTTACAGTACATCGTGTATTTATTTTACCGCTGCAATTAGCCGTTCAGTAATAGTCTAAGAAATATCAACCTGGTAATTTATCTAATTTTAAAATGTGTCCGATTTAGAATTGTCAGCTGAAAATAACTAAACTTTCTTACTAAATAAAGTAAAAGTGTTTAAAATAGCCAAAGTGATAGTAGTATATAGTGACACATTTTCGGGTAGACTATGAGTTATAAGAAGAATAGGTTCACTGCCAAATAGGTGGCGGATACACACACCGATACTCGAAATGTGTTTGAATGTTACAAAGGGTTCTTAACGCTATGCAGCAAGAATACAGAAAATGTTATTACCGTAAAATGGGGTGGGATTGATAGAAAAAAACATTTAATTTGATATGATTTTCTAACGTGTTTTAATAATACACTTTTAATGAATTAAAGATTACGATACTACTACGTTAAAGATGGATTTTAACGTGTTTGGAGTCAAAAAAACAGATCAGTAGATTTACTAACTTTTTTTGGGTGGTGATCAAATTCAAAAATTGTTTGGGGCACCTTTGATCACCCCAATGTTTTATCATATAAATGTTCTTTGCGTTATAAGCTATATCAATGTCGAACGGATTTTGAAATCGATCAACAGCCTTCTGAAATATTCCATAGTCTTTTGATAGAGGTGTCTTTGATCGCCCATTTTAAAGGAAGCAACCACAGTAATTTAGGTAAAATTTATAAATATAAGCAGGAAAGAAGATAATTATTTAAGAAAACAATGTAAACATATTTTGGAATATATAAGATTTATTAAATTCAATTTGTACTCGTATAGGTATACATCTTTCATGTGTATAATCAGTAATTTAAAAAAAAACGTTAAAGTTCAAGTAAAAGATAAACTAAAAAGAAGTAATACTTCTATATCTCCTTCACGTCTACAACAAACTTGAATTTATGCAAGAATTGACCGTCTTCTTATATTATTTCTGGCATGGGTAGTACTGCAATAATATCATCAATTTCGACTGTCGATATGTCAGATTCCACGATTTTGAAAACTGTTTTATTTCCAGAGCAAGATTTTAAACCAAGTACTTCATATTGGTTAGTATCAATAATATCTTTCAGATTTTCGACTTCCTGACATAAATTTGGCCAAAACGAAAGTACCAATCATAATATTTTCAGCTACCGCTTCAATATATTCGGGATCTATTTCAGATTCTACTTCTTCTGACACGTCCATATCTTGGTCAGAAATTTGTTGATCTTGACAATCGTTGCTTTCTGATTCACTGGTTAAACTGGTAACACTTTTGCCTGGAATAACATTCATTTTCTTTTTCCTGGTTGCAGTGCGGGGGTTTGATGTAAATCGTTGTGTTTTAAATGACACCAATGATGTTTCGAGAACAGGGTCAGGGTTAACCAACGAACCACCTGGAATTTTATCCAATACTTTTTGAGCATTAAAAGGTTATGCTCCAGTGGCACTAAATCCGCTTTTCAAATTGTTAGGGATGGACCCTTCTTCATTGTCAAGCATTTCTTTATTATTCATTATCTTCAATGTTGATCTTCCATTATTTAATTTCCAATCAGTCAATACTGTTCGCCATGCATTCTTAAACGGTCTAAAGAAAGCTACATCTAACGGTTGGCAAATGTGCGTAGAGTTTGGTGGCAGACATACGAACGCAATGTTGTGTTCTTTACAAAGTTGTAGCAAGGTTGTCTCCAATTATTACTTTTCTACCTTCCAACATTTTTGCGTGTGGCAAAAATAGACTTTCGAACCAATCTGTGAAACAAGAAGCTTCCATCCAACCATGTGATGTCTTGTTATACCGTATTCCTTGGGCACCATTCTTGGTCCAGGTATCCCACATATTCTTGATTATATATATTACATACGGTGGAAGCAACACACCAGATGCCGAACCACATACCATAATTGTTGTGGCCGATTTACTATGGTTCATTATTTTCTCAGAACATTTAGTTCCCCGTCTATATATAATAGTAATTTCTTTCCCGGGCCATCCGCTACGTTCGTCTCATCGTATTTGAAAATATGCGATGGGGGAACACCTATCGATATGTTATATTTCAAATAATGTTAAGAATAAGAAATATGAACGTCAAACATTACCTATAAGTGTTTTTTCTAAATTACAAAAGAAGTCTGTGATGACCTGTGGCGATACTTCAGCTCTGGCTCAAGAAATATTCGTTGACATTCGCTGCCCGATAAGAGATCTGTGACGTTTTAAAAGTGAATATGCCCATTCTTGCCCCGGCAGATTATTCTTAAATTTGATAATATTTCGCCCAGTGGAATCCAAATATATTTTTGTGTTTAAGGGAAATCCCCATTCTGCGCAGGTTACAATGTTCCTTATTATACCAATCTCTTCTTCTTTTCGAAGAGCAGTTTGGCCTCCAATTGGTAGGGTGAGTTTTTTTTTAATTTTATTATGAAGTATCCCGTGTATTTTATAGTAAATGGACGCTTGTCGAATTGATATTTATTTAGCTAGTATTTTTTCTAACGCTAAATCTAATCGGTCCATTGTGTAATCACGATATTTTCGTGCACCTAACTTTCTTACATGGTTGCGTGGCATTTTACAACGATAAACTGAAATATAAAAAATAATTATGCAAATTTATATGTAGATATTGCATCTCTAGGGTGAGATTGATCTTTGGGATGTCATTAATAAGGCAATCAATTTCGACCCAAGTAATTGATCAAAGTAACCTCCGAATATAATTTTCAAATAACGGGAAACTAAGTAAGCCAATTGTTTAAATTATCGCACTAATATTCATTACATAGATCATACTTCCGGTTTTAATTCGCCAAAATTCTTCAACACTAATAGAAACTTTTCGTTAGCAAAATTTTTTTTGTATTAAAAAAAATAAAAATTAAATTTTTTTTTACACCTAATACAACATATCCATACACCACAAAGGATAAACTAAAACTGCGTGAAACAATGCAGTAAGTCATATAGAATAACAAAATTATAAAGGGGGTTTCCATAATTATGAGATTTTTACTATATTTTATTTTAAAAAAGTATGTAGCACAGCATTCAATGTCACCCCGTCTGATCAATATCACCCCATTTTACGGTAACAATAATTTCCCTAGAGATGAAAAACAACACAACACGCGCAACTCAGAGGATCTGAAGGAAATCTAATAATATTTTAAAATTGTATCCAAATCTTGAAACGCATAGAGGAACTTCCAGCAGTTGGGATCATAATATTTTTATACCTTACAATATGATTGCGGTTTTTTCTGCCCCATTCTCGTAGAACCGGCAACGTCATTTATGCAATAAGTTCAGTGGTTTAAATTAAAGTGCATACTCATAGTTCATATGATCCCGCTCTGTGCTTGCATTCGAGGTACAAATAATAGAAAGGATTTTATGCAATGCAATTGCAAAATCACGTTGTATTTAGTGGTATAAGTAGAATTAATACTTAAAAGGCGAATTTAATATCAAAAATTAAGGTTTACCATCAGAAATAAATAAAACAGATCTCATTTTACGATGGAGGTGAAAGGTGGTGTTTGAAATTTTTAGTTTCAGTTTTCGTCTGGTATTATAGAGTTTGTGTGAGAACTGTCCCAATATTTTTAATAGTCCACTATCAATAAATGAATAATTTATTAAAAAAATAAAAATAAAAACTTAAATACTTTTTTATTACTCGTATTTTAGAGGATTCTTTATAGCGAAAATTATTTTTTTTATTTCGAATTTTATATCAATTTTAATGTCTAGGATTACTGACAGTAAAATTTACTTCGCTCACTTTTATATTTTATAAAATCGATTTTAAATCGAAATCACATAAAATAATAAATTTCCATTAAATGGGATTAACTAAAAAAATATTAAAAATTTCTATTATTTATTTATTTATTTTTATTAAATCAAACAAGTAGATAATTTATAAGCATTTTCAATGTGAAATTTTCTCGTCGAAATCGAATAAAGAACTACTGGTTAGGATTAAGTGGCAGATTTACAGTTTTGCAGTAAAATATTTCGATTCAATTCTATATCGATATAAGCTAAGTTTAGTTTTTAAACTTATTTGATTGGCAAATCAAAATTAATTTATTTTCGAGCTTGTCGTTAGGTCATGTAGTAAAGACATAGCGAGTAGATTGATGTAGCCAAGGAAACTGAAGTGACAATTTTACCACCTTTCGATGCGGCCGAGGAGTTCTGTTTTATTTATAGCGACGAATACAATATTATAAATTATGGTACTAGAGTGACAAAAGTTTGCCTGATAAAACCTCATAAAACAGAAATGATGCTTTGCTGAAAACTTGGGAAATATTTTAAAATCGTAAAATTTCGGGTTACCAAACTTATATTCATTTTAAAACCACATATGTTTAGTATGTGAGTAAATGACAGGACCACATGACTAAATTTACAAAAATGCGTTTACATTTGAATTATGAAAGGATCGATAGAAATTTCGTAACAAACACAACAGAAAAATAATTATAACCAAGAGTTTGGTTAAGTTGATTTTGTTACATTAACCCAAGTTTTTGTTTGCAAATGCAACTTTTGACTTGTTCATTTCATTATTTTGGTTAATTTTGGCTTGGTAACCTCGAAAAATGCCATAAAAAATGGTTTCCAAACTCATAGTTAAATTTTTTAGTTGTTATGACAAATAAAAATTAGTAAGGTGGTTGTTGGTTATTTTAATCAAGTTATATTCATCGTACCATAATTTTGGCATATGCAACAGTGAAATAACTACCATGTAGCTTGGTAAATTGAGTCAATAATTTCGGTTAACTTTCCTCGGAGTTTTCTATTTATGGTTAATTGTTTTTATTTATAATATGGTTTTGATTATTAATATTTTTGTGTAGATTATTTGCGGTAGACATTTATGCGAAGGCATTTGAAAGTGATTTTTTTCCGACAAATTTTTAAACATAGCTAGAAATTTATCGATGAGTTCGAACTCATGTGACTTATGTGGGCGAGAATGGTGTTTTGAATCCTGAAATCGGTCTCATTCGGTCCGCTCCCGCAAAGCATCGTGTAGGATCTTTTGGCGGTACACCTCTAGGTTTACCTTGACTCCATGTTCGATGAAAACCAGAGAAGTGCGTCCATCTGCAGTCACTGCAGCCCAAACCATAACACAAGCTGGTGACTGCTTGCGCATGGCAACTCTTGTGTCCAAATTATCGTTGAACTTGTGCTCTAACCAAACACGATCATTTTGTTTATTCACATACTGTTGAATGGTCAAAATTTTCTCATCAGAAAAGACAATTTTTGGAATCTCATCACGTTCGGCCAAGGCTTTCAATGCTCATGTTCTTTCAAGCCTAACTTTTTTTTGTGCCTCCGTAAGATTTTGAACATTTTTCAATATGGTTTGAATGCTGTATCGTGAAACATGTAGACGTGCGGCTAATTGATTGGTACTTTGACGAGGATTTCGTTGGATTCGTTTCTTCACATTTCGTATCATTTCTTTTGATGTTGCTGTCTTTTTAGGACCGCCTCTGTTGCGTTTAGCGATGCTACCAGTTTCGTTGTATCGAGTTATGGTTCGATACACAAACATTTTATTCACATTCAAATTCTGGAGCTGACGAACTATTGCTGTTTGTGAATTTCCACCCAAATACAGTGCAATTACACTATTACGGTTGAATTCCATTACGATTTTTTTATGAAGATATTAATTTAGAACAATTATTTGTTGACCACATGTAAACAACTAACCAAACTTCAATCTGTCAAAAAATTGACGCGCAAAAATAACAACTACACAAATGACAGCAGAGTGAAGTCAGTAACCGTTGGTCTCAGCCACCCTGTATATAATGTCGCTCATGTGCTGCAACCGTGACACAACTCAAAATTCAAAATTTTGGATTGTGTCGCTCTTGCGGCAAATCAGCGATATGCACAAACATTGATGGGTGTTTTCTATCTAATTATTAATAATGCACGGTGAAAATTTGTACTTAATTTTCAATTTCAAATAATATAAATAAAACATATTTTTTGTATACTGGTTTAAAGGAGTGATACTCCATATATGTTACGGCATGGCAAAGGGAAAATGTAAAGTAAATCTTTGAAGTGATATGCCTCGGCCTTTCAATGTTGACTATTTTTTAGATTGCTTACGGCTGGCACTATTTTTTATGAAAAAATTTTTCTGGCTCAACAATATTTCTCTAAACAGGGTTGCAATTGCATGGGAACGTCAAACACGAATATCGATTGATTTGAGTTCTAAATATTATTCAACGATTTACTCATGCACCAATTATGTAAGAAGCCTTCCGCGTGGTTCTATCTTCCGGCCGTGCCATCACTTCACGTAAACCTTGATCTTTTTTGATTGACTAAGATGTGCGAAATTGTCTCAGTAACCTGTTTTTAGACAGTATACTGCGGAAGATGCATAGATTAGATTTGCGTACGAATTAGGCTAAATTTGAATTTCAACAAATTTTAGTTTTGGAGAAGCTGAATTTGACTGGGTCATCTCTTAGCGGGTTAAGACCAAATTTGGTTTGGCTATGGTAAATGGAGGATAGTTCTTTGGCCGATTATTTTCAGATTTATTTTGTAGAAAAATCCAGATCTTCATCCGGGATTTATGTTGGAATATCGATTCAGCTCAACGTACCAGATTCGAGCATAATTAGTTAAGAAATTGCATAGCACGGCCGAACTCCAGAATTTCTCTAAAATACATTTTTAAATTGCCACCCAATTCTGAATACCTGATTTGACAATTTTTTTTTTCTGATATGGCCAAGTTCCATTCAAAATGATTGACGTTCTACACTTCATCAAAAAGACACGTTAAAATCCTAAAATAAGCTGACATTTTTATTAGAATCCTACCTCAGCTCTGCAAACTAAATTGGAAGGTTATCGGTTGGGAAACGGCCTGGTTCCATTCATTATAGCCAAATCTCACAAATTTTGTCAAATTTGGCTTTGCACACCGAATTTGACCATCATTTGTTGAGAGATGGCCAACCAATTATACTTGGTAATAAAACGAATATTCTTTGGTGGCCAAGGTTAACAAAACATTTGAAATGTTTGCGAAATAAGCTTGATTTACTTGAAATAACCAATCCAGCAGCTAATCTGGTATTGAATAACACTCATAGTTTTCCGAGAACCATTGCCTTTGGGATGCCTCACATATTTTTGAATTTTTTTTAAAGATATTTCGTGGTTGCCAATTCAAGGGTTAAATACTAATGAATTTTAGAGTAATTTTTAATATAATTTAAATAACTATGGTTTCCAGAAATTCTATAGTAAGTTGTGGAATTGCATGAGGATTAAATTAATCGTTAGGTTAGTCTCACCACATATTTTGTTCAATTTAACGAAACAAAGTTTCATTTAGCCAAAAATTTTGTTACATTTTACCTAACTTTGGTTAATATAAACAAGTTCATTTGGTATTTCAAACTACAACTTCGTTAGTCTCATCACATATTTTGTTCAATAGTTGTTTTGTTCAATGTTTTTAGAAGATTACTGTAAAGTTATTAAGCTAAAAAAGTTACAGCCTTTAAAAATTATTATTTTCATATACAATTTTAAGCCTATCAGTATTAGAGAAATCTGACAAAATACAGTCTAACCTCTTTTATCCGGTAAGTCCGGTTCCTGATCCATTCTGGATAAACGGTTTTTCCGGATAAAGGATTTCTCTGGTTTTCTATAGTTTTGATGGAATAAAATTGATTTTTGACAATTTTTCAATCGACTATTTCTTAAAGAACGGATCTATGACATATTTAGAGTTGTTTGTTTTTGCTTTTAGTGATTCTCTTTGAGTAGTTTATTGTGAATTAGGTTAAGACTTATTATTTCCTCTTCATTAATGAAAGTTGTCATTTCTAAGAAGCCGATTAATTTCTCACAAGATTCTGTCATTGCAGCATACACTAGTGCAGAATCATCACATGTAAGCCAGTTCGTGACATCTTCACTAGTGTAGCTTTGGCCCATAATCCGTTGTCGTATCGACTGAACAGTCTTCTTCTTCCATGTTTAGTTCCGGCCATATAGTGTTCCAACTACGAAAAATAGTCCGGGGACTAATCTTTTTCTATAAAAATAACACGTACTACATAGTTCGACATGCAAAACAAAACACAAACGTAGAAAATAAAAATCTGTGTATAACGGGAATAATTTCATTTTTACGGATAATAGAGGTTTTGCCGGATAAACCATAATTCATTTATGACAAAAAAAAAATCCGGATATTGGAGGTTCCGGATGATTGGATTACGCATAAAAGAGGTTCGACTGTAAATTGAAACCGGCTACAAACGTTAGGCAAGCATTTCAAACTAACTTGTCTTCAGTTTCTTTATTCTCATTAAAAGGACCCTACCAACAATATTGCCAATATGCTGGTATCCCACTTTGCCAAATATTTTGGCCTATTCGAAATGCCAAAATTTGCAATAAACGACTGATAATTTTCTTTGTTGGTTAGTGTGAAAAAATATGTATTGAGATGTGATGTTAAGCCATCAATGGTTGTTTATCTGCCAAACGGAACAGTAGTTAAAGCTTTGTAGCCTGAAACCCCCGTACTAGGTTCGAATCAAAATCGACTTTTCGTTATGCTGTGCAATGCTAAGATAGTTCTCCGTTAAGCCGGAGCTATAGCCGTAAGTCCTCGATTTGGCTACTGCGTAAAGTGGGACGTTTAAAGTGAACGGCGAAATAGTTGGGAATACTTCAGCCTCAGGACAGACTGCAAAGTTAAAAAACAAATAATGGGTTGCTTAAGCGTTAAGAACGCAAAATGATAGGGTAGCAATTAAAACAAAACAATTTGTTTTTACAAATACTAAAATATTTCATTTGTGCGATTGAAAACACATAAAACACAAAGCGTTCCAACGGGTAACTCAAATTTGATCATAATAAGAAAACGATTCCAAAGGTCTAAATTTGTTACGTCGTTAAAATTTTTCACTTTTGAAAGCTCTTACTCTTGTGAAATAACCAACTCAATGCCATACTGACTCAAAATATCCTAGCTCCAACTCCAACATCCAAATCGGATTTCATATTGATACTAGCACTATTCAACATGGTCGAATGTCGAATAGAATACATAGCATTGCTGGCCTTTGATGAGACTAGACACATCAGGAAGAACCGTTTTCTTCGTAAAGGTAGTGGATATCAATCAGTATAATTTCCGAGCATAAACTAGCCCCATTTGCTGCACTGAATTTAATAAGATCGCAGTTAATTTTATTTAAACTTTTATTAACATTCTATTTTTAAATTTAGCCACTTAAAATTTGTTTAACTTGGATTAATCTTAATAACTCAAAAAACATAAACTGCAAACAAAAAAATTTGTATCTTAATTGAGTTTGAAAATGTTTTATTTACATAGAGCCTTCGAAGTCTTAGAGACCCACTTGTATTGATACAAAGTAAGTAAGTCTGTAACGATGCGGTTTATTAAGACTTTAGTTAATAAAGAATATTTGGCTTAATAACTTTTATATCTGCTATAACTTTAAAATATATCACGAACCAGATAATTGAACCAGACATCCTATCGAAATTTTCGTAGTGAATTTTTATAGATGTAACGATGCTGAACAACCGTAACTTCGAGATTGGATGCTGCAATTTTTTATCAATATTGAAGATTAGAACCTATTGACCCCGCCTGGCTATACCTTCATACTTTCGGCGTGCCTTTCGACCGTTTATCTGTTATAATTAAGATCATTGATGGTTCGTTTAAATTAGTTACGTCATTGCAGTAGCTTAGTATATTAGCTTTGATGCCTCATATACATATAAATGCTTTTGTCGTTTTGTACTAGTTGATAAAAAAGCTTTCTAACCTCTTTTAATATTTTTAACACGTTACAAATCTTGGAAAATAGCGATTGTGTTCCTTTTCAAAAACTGCTTATTGCTATAGTCTTTACACAGGTACAATCCCCTCTAAATATTTAATGGTATGCAAAGATTACTACGTTTTCTGTTAAATCTGTTAATCATATGGGGGTTGGGAACAAAGAAAAACTCAATAAATATTCGAGCAGTTTCGGACAATTAGACTGCATGAGACAGTTAAATTTTGACTGTCTCATGTAGTCTAATTGACCGAAACTGCTTTTAATTGTCGGATATTTGCCGAGGCTATCGTCCATCAAGCAACACTATTGTAAAACACCGACTATTCGAATCAAAGAAACTTGATAATCTTAAGTTAAAGAGCATGAATGGGAGTTATGACTACCTGCGGGAGTTCATAAACTCTGGATACATAACGCTGGGCATTTTATTAACCTACATTGGTAACAAGCGCGAAGGTGTATATAACTCACTCTGTCTTATGTAAAATATGTATAACTTAATTTTTTGGATTTTCTAAGAGATGGCGTAACTTTAGGATAATGACTTTGAACACTGACACCTACGGCGTTATAAAGTGTTAACATTCCACATTAAAATTTGGTTTGTCATTATTCGTGTCGAACATGTCGAATTTCGTACCAACAAAGTAGCAATTTAGTCAACAGAATAAAGCAGCTGAGAGTTTTCGTTTGCTTCAAGAAGCTAATGGCAAACGTTTACGTGCTATGAAAATGATTCAACAGGAAGGAAAATGGGTACCACATGAACTGATTGAAGCAACACTGAAAATCGTTTAATGGTTTGCAATTCATTGCTTACAAGATACCGAAGAACGCGTTTTTTGTCTCAAATTATGACTGGCGGTGAAAAATGGATTTACTGTAATAACCGTAAACGCAAAAAAGCATGGGTTCATCCAAGCGAACCATCCACATCAACAGCAAATCGAAACAAATTCGAATGGAAGTAAGGTTATGTTATGCATTTGGTAGGATCAGAAAGGAGTGGTGTACTATTAGCTGCTAAAACCGAACAAAACTATTACTGGTGAACGTTATCAATAACAATTGATAGATTTGAATTATGCATTGGACGAAACCTGTCCGATTTCAGCCAAAAAACAGCGTTAAGCGATTTTGCTGCACGACAATGCTCGACCACATATCGCAAAACAAGTAAAAAATACGCTGGAAGTACTTAAATGGGAAATTCTACCGCATGCTCCCTGTTCACCAAATTGTGCCCCATCAGATTACTATTTGTTCCGATCAATGCAAAGCGATCTTTAAGACCAACACTTCAGAAACCACGAAGAAATGCAAAAAATTGCTCGACAAATGGATCGCAACAAACGGCAAACAATGTTTTTTCGATGGAATCCATAATTGCCAGAAAAATGGTCAAAAGTCATAGATAACGATGGAAAATATTTTGGTTAAAAGAAAATTTACCATTTCTTAGAGATAAATGTGTTTTTTCTGCAAAAAAATGCAAATAAATAAGTTATACTCCCAATATTTTAAATTAATTTAAATTTGAAATATTAACCTCGTCGGGGATCGAAATATGTAACATTTCTTTAAACTGCGCCGTGTTGAAATATTATTATGAACATTTTTAAAACCAAATTGTTAGGAAACTACTTCTTGAAAATTATCGACAAAATTTTTTTTAAAATTGCATGCGTGACTATAATATTTAGTTAACACATAAACTTGAAGTGACAGGCTAAGGGCTGTAGAAGGCTGAAAAGTGTGTTTTAAGTTTATAGTTACACGCAGAGAAAAATTATGATAGCGGCAAAAAAAATTAATAATGTTTGGAAAAGTCGACCCCTGGTATTTTCGTTTGATTCTCGAACACTTTTGTTTTATTTGCAAATTGTATCTTCGGTTTATTATTGAGAAATTTTAAACTCGATTATTTCGAGATGGAGAGAATACTGTGCATATAGAGAACGCTGCAGATTTTAAAAATTGTACTAATGTTGACATTGAAAAAAGTTTAAGCTTTATCACTTTAATACAATACATTTGAGTGCTCAAGAAAAACCATTTAGTCAAGCCATTACGTTTTATAACACCATTTGGTTAATAATTAGAAATTTATGTACTACTTTTGTTCGCAGTAAATAATCAGGCTAATATATTTTTGAGAGATAACAATTGTACCGTAAAGCTATTCCAATTCTTAGACATCTAAATGTATCTTTATGTATGGTTATCGTGACGCCATATTATTACCAAAATTCAAATATCTGAAGGCAAATGAGTTATCGTAGTTGGGAAGTGAACGCGATAAATGAATTTTTACAAATTAATTATTTCTTGGATTTGTAATCTAAAATATTTATTCTAAAAAACCAAGAGCTTTCCATATAATAAAGGGTTTTCGAAGTAAAGAAAACGTTTTGTATTGCTGCATTTATGCCAAACGCTTTTGATTTAGTGTAAAAGCTTTACCGCTTTAGTTGTTTGTTATATCTGTTTACGATTTCATTTATTTACAATAATTGTAGTCCACAGGATAAAAATCCCTAATGATTATTACAATATAATTTCAAAAATTTAAAATTACACAATAAAAATAAATTCAATGTCAAGACTAGATTACATAAAATTAACGAAACCTCATTAAAACACGACAAAGATTACGTCACTTTAGTCATAGAATTTTAAAGTTATGTTTCAGTCTATTTTTGAAACAAGCTTTAGTCATTCCCAAATCAAAGATTTGGCATATTAAGAACATGGCATATTGACCGAATCATCGATGAATATATGATTTGAAGTCTTCTTTTCTTTATAATATTTAGAGCGACGCTTATAAAACCCAACAAAGATGACGATTTTGCTATTACTCTATCAATATGCGGAATAAAACTCAGTGTGGAGTCAAACGATACTTCAGTCTGTGATTTGGTTAACCCGAGCTAATGTTTCGTTGTTAATATTGTGATCAAAATTTATCAGAGTTTTTATGTCTTTCTAACTTTAAATATACAATAGGTTATCCAATTCAAGCTTGATAAAGTAAACTTAAAAAAAAGCACACAAAATATTCGGAATGTATTGTAATTTTTATTTCATTTTACAGATTGATCCTTGCCATTTTTAGTTAAACAAGATATCATTCAAATGTCCTCCACGGGACTTCTTACAGGCCTTGATTCTTTTGCGGTAATTTTCAATGACTTTTCGGCACATTTCGGGCGGTATCTCGGCCATTACCTTACGAATATTAGTTTTCAATTCGTCAAGAGTTTGAGGATTGTTTGCGTAAACACGATCTTTCGCGTAGCCCCACAAAAAGAAATCCAAAGGCGTTAAATCACTGGATCTTGGAGGCCAATTGACATCAGCCAATCGCGAAATCAAACGTCCAGGAAATTTCTCTTGCAAAAGATCTCGATTTGCTCGTGTTACGTGACTGGTTGCTCCATCCTGCTGGAACCACATATCGTCAAGATCATAATCTTCGATTTTCGTAAAAAAATAATCGGTTAACATGCGGCCATAGCGCTCAGAATTGACGGTAACGGTTCGCCCATGGTTGTTCTCAAAAAAATACGGCCCAATCACACCACCAGACCACAATGCGCACCAAACAGTGACTTCTTCCGGGTGTAATGGCTTCTCTACAATCAATTGTGGATTTTCTGAGCCCCAAATTCTACAGTTTTGCTTATTAACGTATCCACCAAGCGAAAAATGAGCTTCATCACTGAAGAAAATTTTGTTCGAAAAATCAGCTTCGACGGCCTGTTTTTCCAACACCCAATTTGCGTATGTTCTTCGTTGTCCATGGTCAGCAGGCTTTAGCTCTTGTGTCAAATGGACTTTATACGGATGAAGATGCAAATCCAGATGCAAAATGCGCCATAATGAGCCATAAGATAGGCCTAAATGTTGAGCTCGACGAGGAATTGACAAATTTGGATCTTCTTCCACACTTTCAGCTACAGAAGCGATATTTTCAGCATTGCGAATGTTTCGATGATGCACAGACCTTACAATATCAGTAACAGATCCAGTTTGTTCAAATTTATTCACTGTATTCAATATGGTTTGCTTTGTAGGACGATTATGACGACCATAATCTGCTCGTAAAGCGCGAAATGTGGATACGGCAGAATCACTATTTTTATAATAAGATTTAATAATTTTAACGCGTTGGTCGATTGTTAAATGCTCCATATTCTTAAATGGCAGAATGTTAACTAAATAAATGACAGCGTACTTGACGTTTATCTTTGACAGATGTCGGTATACAGATTTTTAATTTATCAACCTCGAATTGGATAACCCGTTATAATTCCTGCTACTTGACAAAAAGAATCTAGGTCAGATCGTAGTTTAGTGGTATTCGAGGGGTCAACAATGCGACAGAGAAGTTCGAGATCATCTGCATCTATAAGTCCCTTAGAGTAACGCAATACATCCAACAAGTCATTTACAAATATTGTAAATAATAGTGAACAAAGGTATGAGCCCTGTGGGACAACGGAAAGAACGTTTATTTGATCTGATTTAACACGATATAACTTAACATATTGAAAACGATCAGCCTTTTTAACTAAAGACCGGATTTTGAATAAAATGTCTATATCACCAATTATAGTGAGATATCTCATTTTTGGAAGACTAAGTTTCGAGTGTCCTTAAAATTCCGTAAAATGTACAATTTAATGCAATGCATATTTAGCTTTTTTTGATTATGTATGCCTAGCAAAAAAAAGAATTATAGTTAATTATAAACATTGTTTATACGTGTTCCAACCACTCTCGAGTAATGTCGGAAAAAATATTAGAATAATATTTTAAAGAGTTTGGCCCTGAAGGTATTACAATTACTGACGAGAAATTAGTGTGCACACTATGTGAATGCGATGTTGAATTAAAAAAATACCTCATTCAGCAAAATTTAAGAACATTGAAGCTTATTCGACTGGCTCTAAATCCAAAACAACAGAATGCAGAAACTCAACCAGAAAAAACGTATTTGAATAGAAAAAATTTGTTTAGATCTATGCAACATGATGATTGCTACAAACACCTTTCTGGAAATTAGAAAGTGTTTAAAATTTATTTCTAATGGTCTTTACTAGAGAAATACACGAGAGAAGTAATTCCTAGTGAATCCACCATTCGGAAAAATTATCTGACTTCCTGCTACGCAAATATAATTTCGGAAATAAAAGAAAACTTAAAAAGGCAAACAAATCTAGATGACTAACGATGAAACAACGGGCGCTGCTGGACTTTTCGTTGAAAACATTATAGTTGGAATTTTACGAAAAGATTTGGATAATATCATTTCGGTGTATTTATTAGACTGCCAATTTGTAGATAAATCCAATGCTACGACAATGGCCCGTGCTTTTGACAAAGTTTTTAAAATACTCAATGGTGCTTGCGATCGTGATGATGTGTTGTTAGTGGTAGCCGATGCTGCACCATACATGGTTAAAATGGGGAAAGGTTTATCTATTTTGTACCCCCACTTGACACATGTAACACGCGTTGCATATCCGATCCATTTTCTCTGACGTTGAATCGTTCATCAACAACTTAGAAAAAAATTCTTAAAATCACCTTCCAGAATAGGCGTTTTTAAAAGATTGGCGCCAAATTTACCACTATTACCACAACCTGTTGTTACCCGATGGAGCACATGGTTATGGGCGGTAGAATATTGGTCCATTAATTTCGATATATTAAAAATTGTCTTGAAACAAGCTTTAGTCATTGCCAAATCAAAGGTATCACAGAAATCGTTAAAGTTCGCAACTTCTGATGGACGGGGCTACACATTTAAAACGAAACATCTCGTATAGTAATTAGGCATATTAAAGATTATCCATAAGTTAGTCATCTGTCGACCCCACACGACTATAGCATATTCTAAATTTGACCGAACCTTTGATTAATGTAAGATGTGAAGTCTTCTTTTTTTATAACATTTAGAGAGACGACACCACAAAAATAAAGAATCTAAAACAGATTGTAATTTAGTGGCATCCCATGGGTCAACAATGCGACAGAGAAGTTCGAGATCATCTGCATACATAAGTACCTTAGAGTAATGCAATACATCCAACAAGTCATTTACAAATATTGTAAATAATAGTGGACTAAGGTATGAGGTCTGCGTTGCAGTAGATCTACCGTTAAAAACCCGTGCTGAAATGATGAAGCGCTTAACGTTAAAAAAGTGTATCTTGTAAATATGACCTGAAAGGGCTTAGTGATTAATGATGAAATAGAGATACCTCTGTATTGGCTATTTTGGCTATATTAGCTATAATATTTGTTGTGTTGAAATCTCCGGTTACGACAAAATTTGTGCTCACCTTATCAAATTTACACATTATATTGCACATGCAGTAAATATTGAATAAATTTTCTAGTTAGAACTAGTTCGCGGTGGTATGTAGATGTTATAGATGATAGTAGTTTGACATAATATGTATAGTTGTCTAATGAATGTGAAGTTACCAATAACTAGCTAGAAATGATGTTTATCAACTGCAGTTAAAACGCCTTCTGCTGATCCTGATGTTTTTGAACTAAGAAGATCGGTCACAACGGTACACAACAATATTTGAGGGGAAAAATTTGACACTGTTAATGGATTCATGGCACCTAGTTTTGAAATGCTGAAGTCGACTTGACATTTGTAGTTATTCCCGAAATTGAGATCGATTTGGATGACAAAAATTTCCACGACGAGCCTGATACTCTTTAACGAGAATATGTTGTGGCCAGGATGACGGTAACAGTAAATTCACTAATTCCGTAGGATCAACGGCGATTTTGTACGATATGTAATCTCTGACAAAACGATCATTAGGGCATGGTTCAATTATGTGACCGTTGGGACTCGATTAACAAAATTTTTAAAAGGATCCTTATTTATTATTTATTTTTAATCCGAGAAGAACTGTCACATCCACAATAAATCAAATCACAGTACTGTGATGACATTTTCCAAATGGCACAGTGGTTAAAGCTTTGGCGTTTGGATCGGGAGGTACCGGGTTCGAATCCCGATAGGGGCAGGAAGCAAAAGGAAATTTTCATCAACAGATTGTTATCTGTGATTAAAAGGAATACAACTACGACCCCCTATCGGCATGCAAAACTCATGGGCCGACCCATCTTCCATGTCCAGTACTATAGGCTGGCATGGACCTATGCAATGTGCAGATGGTAACTTAAATCGGTCCTATAGCCGTACGTTTTCGATTTGGTAAAATCACAGTACATAAACAAAGGTGCAAATCGCAACTAAATTGGAAATAATTATTTTATTAATCTTAGCGAATATAAACTAAAGTTGACACGTTGACACAATGTGCTAATATGGTCAATCCAAGTAAGTTTGGAATTTAATATCAGTCCTAAGTTATTAACGGTCGGAACAAATTTTATTGTGTCATCGCCCAAAACAAGAGTAGGCTTAATAATGTTCGAATTATTTTTACATAAAAATTATGCTTTACTTTTATTAGGATTAAGCACTAGAGAATTATGTTTAGCCGTTTACATCCGATGTACAATTGTAAACTATCAGCAAATGGATGAAAAAAACAATGACGAATGTGCCATGGAAGATCATTTATAAATATAGAAAAAAGCAAAGAACCCAGAACTGATCCTTGAGGTACACCTAAAGTGACTCTGTCCA
The DNA here is from genome assembly GCA_963691935.1 of Nephrotoma guestfalica. Classification (NCBI taxonomy): domain Eukaryota; kingdom Metazoa; phylum Arthropoda; class Insecta; order Diptera; family Tipulidae; genus Nephrotoma; species Nephrotoma guestfalica. The sequence goes on along the minus strand of OY829914.1, from coordinate 78,671,508 downwards.
TGCTAGAGAAGTCAACACTGTACTTAACAAACTGCTCCCGACTATGAAAATAAGAGTACAACAAATTAATTGCAGTGTCAGAAAATGTATTTCGCATCCAAAATTGAAAAAAGATCTTCAACAATGTGTACCAAAGCCGTTGCATTACTGAGACCAGGCTTATGCCCTGACTGAAATTTACAAAGAAAATCAAAATCTTTAAAATGCTGCATAATCATCTTTAAGTCTGGCTACAATATCATTTGTTGGAATTTTAACAATAGAAGCAACTCCACAAATTAGGAAGAACTGATTTTGACAAACATTGATTAATTATATACGTCACCTGTGGAAGAAAAAGGTCAACAAATAATTTTATTATTATAAAAATTAATTTTAGCATATGCAATAGCATTAGATTTAATTGATCGGATAGCATCCATAACAATTAGCTCGTCAACACAATCAAAATAATTATAATCAGAATCAACAGATCCAATATATCTGGCAATGGCAGAACCATTATATTATTCAAAATATCTTCAGCAGTGAACTTTACGTCAACTTTAGCAACAGAACACGAAATACCAAGTTTCTTTAAATTGGTCCAAGTAATTTTAGAAATATAAACATTACCAAAGCAAAATCTCTATACTGAATTGAATTCAATATAGTCTGGTTTAACCATGGAGCTGTCGGATAATTGACAAATTTGAATTAAATAAACCAACAATCATTTACATCAGACCTTTTTTGTTGCTCCCCAATAGACCAATCAATCGGAAAAAACAATTTACTAAATATTCAAAATTAGTTTTCTTACAGTTGGGCACAACAGAATAAGTCAACTTAGCTCTAGTGCGACAACATTTATAAGAAGCAAAAATCAAATCATGATCAGATGTTGAAGGAACCGGACGTAGACCATAACTGATTATATTATGTCGATCAGACTTAAAAGCAACAATTAAGTCTAAAAAGTTTTCTATTGAAGTTAAAATCGTCCAAACAGAACACTTTCATATTCTTGTAATAAATCATTAAGAATATCATTAATATTTGTAATGTATCCTCTCGAAGTAATTCAACTTTACCATTTGAACCACATGATAACACTTTGACAAGTATGATAGATAATATAATCCTACTCCACCACCACGAGGATTGATACGATCAGACCTCAGAAATTTGTTAATATTTATTTGAAGAAATCTAGTTGAAATTTTGTTATTTAACCAGGTCTCTGATACAGCTAGAAAGTCAAAATGAAATTTGTGAAGAAGTATTATCACCTCATCTAAATGCAATAGACTGGTTAGTAACATCTAAAGTAAATTTATTTGTGTTGGATGCTGTTTCACTAAAAAAGGATTACTTGTTGACTTATTAACAAATTTCTTCATAAGAATACCAGGTGCCCACGATGATGCATTAACAATTTGTCTATACGAACTGATAATTTAAAAGACGAGTCTTGTATAAACCCATTAGAATTTTTTCGATTGAATCAACAAATTTTAACATCACTTATATTAAATTTGTCCCATAAATAACACTTCACGTTATCCTCACTTACATCAGGATGCAACCTTGAGACAAATACCTGCGAAGTCGGCTTCACAGCACGCAAGCTACTCTCTCTAGCAAATTGTTTGCAAATATTTGATTATCACTAATATTATGAAGACTAGTTATTTTTTCATTAGACAGACTTACACAAGTAATTTCAGTGGAGTAGCCAAGCTAAGTTTGATAGAAGATGATAATTCTGAATTAGACCTTTCTTAATCTACATCAGCTTTACCAACAATGTCGATGGACTCAGTTGAGCCCAGGTCATAAATATTCTTATTTTCAATAATATGATCATCTTTATCCAAACTTGTCTGACACTTTTCTACTAGCCTAGACAGACTGAAGATTAGTTAAACTGGTTTAGCAAAATTCGGTCAAGTACTCTAGGAAATTAAATTCAAGTCCGACACACTACGAAAAATTCAAAAATCTACTAGCAAATTCAGGTTTTTTCATAGGGTGCTTGATTGAATTTTGCTAAACCAGTTGAACTAATCCGCAGTCTGTCCAGGCTATAAGTTACACATAGATTTTTCAATGCTCATTAAAATTTGAAAAAATTCACAAAATAGTCACAGCAAATTTATAGAATAAATAAATAAGTTAATCATTTTTTATTTAGAAGAAATATTTTCCGATGTAAACTGCAAAGCTGGCTTAATTGAATCGATCTAACCTTTATATCGTCAGTAGTATACGTTGATATTCTGAAGTCAGATAACCAATTTACATCCGTCATGCAACGGTGGCTTATTGCATTTTTCATCTTCCGAAAACTACTCCAAGGCTGCAATGTTTACTAACATCTACGCGTATAAACATTGCGAAACTCAAACTGATATTGATATTAACCCAGCACAAAACAAATCGATCATCTCATCATTTAAATCTAAACTTATGTTAACAAGAGGCGTAAACAACAACCACCATGAAGATTATATTAACTGATATGAGTTTATGAAAAATATTCCTTCTCTAAAATTCTTGCTTGCTGAACCTCAAATTTAAACATGGATGGCAAACACTTAGTTACTTCATCTATTTTAATTTGTGTTGCGCCTTAGGTGAGAAATTGGAAAATTGTAATCTTAAGAAGCACTTGCAGTTACAAAAGTTTATAAAATTGAGAGTAAAACGTTATTGTGGTTAATCAGCAATCTAAAACTGATTGTAGTGATCTAATCTACATCTAATTACTTTAGATGTCAACCACCATGTCACCAAACTTATGTCGGTGTTGGATTATATTACAAACTATCCATCTATAACAACATCAAATGGGTTTTGAACATTCCATTTAATATGTCAACTCGAAATTTTGTACGGATTTCCCAAATACATATCCGGCATTTTACAAAGTGCAGAGTCCAGCTATAAAAATTCCATCATAGAAATAATGTTTACATTAAACACTCAGACCGCCTAATTAAAAGTTACTTAAAGGACCATTAAATCAAGAACATCCATCTAGTGCCTTTCTCTACTTCTTCGTTACGACAAATGAACTTATTTATATTTGATAACGTCGCCAAACAATATCTTGAAGAACCGACCACAAAACATCACTTTGTCTTTGATGGGAATAATCTGGTGCATCTGTGTGAAGACACTAACACATTTAATACTCAAAACGATATAATTTTTGTTCATCGGGTACGGAAATTATGTTGGATCATCAGACATACAACGCGTTAAACAATATCTATCTTCAGGGAAACATAAAGATGCCGGATATTACAAATATTCAGTGATCTTGTTTTATGTGCTACAAAAGAAGTACTTGCTGATATTAAATTAAAGGTATCATCTCGTTGTGACCACGAAAACGTCGATTATAATCAAATCAAATTAAATTACAAAACGATTGCCTCGTATCTAATCAAAGGAAATCGGACCTACGATACAGTTTTTATTGATGAGTACATGATGGTGCTTGCTGGATATATAGGACTCGTGGTTATCCTTAGTAAATGATCTATTGACAGATAACATCATGTTGGGTAACAAATTCTATCTAACCTTTACCAAAGGTGATAAGCAATTAATCTCCCAGCTTAAGATACCAGAATCTAGTAAAATCATGACGATCTACGAAGCACCAGGATTAATCTCACCAAATGTGATATGGATTAGAACAAATTCTCAACCACTTGGGCTGTTCGATAGTGTACATAAGACACACCCAATCATTTAGATATTTTTCACCAGTGGCTAATGATAGACTACACTCACTTTTAATGAGAGCTCGAACCTCCACTACTACTCATGAAGTAAATCAACCCATAAAATCCGATAAATGTTTGGTTTATGAGAAATATGCAATTTACTATCAAAACGTCAACAAAATGGCATCAAAAGCATCTAAGTTTCGTAACTTCGGTTTAAAACCAAACTACCTAATCTATGTAATTTGTGAAAATTCATTAAAACTCGGCATAATGAGCAGTGCATTTTTTGGCCATGATTAAGTTGTCTACGCCGTCTTTGGCGTACTGATAGGAGTACATTCTAAACTCTGGAATGTTTCAGTAACTTTAGCCTCATCGAGAGCTGAACAAGTTGGTGTAAAAATCAAAATTAACCAATACGCAGCATACATACCACCTCAGTCAAATAGTGATCATTACGCCACTTGCTGATTTTAATCTTCCAAATATAATCTGGAATCTGGATCCGGAACTAAATTGTATTTTACCATGCAATATAACAACAGATGCTGAATCTTTATTTGAGGCCGTCATGCTTGGTTATAATTTGAACCAGATAAACACAATTGCTAATAAACGTGATAGATCACTGGATCTTGTCTTCAGCAAAGACACTTTCAAAATTTCAGAATCCGTGTTACCTTTTGTAATTAACGATATCAATCACAAGTCTTTAGATATTGTATTTGACTCAACTAATTTAATGGCGAGTTCGGAACACCTACAACCAATCAGATACAATTTCAAAAAAAAACGAACCGTGCGGGGCTAACAGCTCTCAATTCCAATGATATGAACGAAAATGATGATAAATTTAATGACATCATGCAGCAAGGCTTCGAACTATATATACCTATGTGCTGTAAACCACAAAATGCTCACCCTCAGTGGTTTGATGATAGACCAGTTAACTTAAAAAATTGAAAGTCGGAAGCGTATGCCAAACGAAATACAGGTCGTATCTCGATCAAATTAAAGGAAAAATCAAGTAAATCCAAAACAATTTTGGAAATACTTTAGGAATAAACCCGAAATTGACGGATACTTTGCAAATATGACCTATAACAGTACCAACTCCTCAAACTCCAAAGATATAGCTGACATGTTGGCGATTTTTTCCAATCTGTCTATCAGTCGATTGTACAAACAATCCAGCAATATCAACGTATCAATAACTCCTCCTGTTATATATGAGGATAACATTTTATCGGCTTTAAAGGGATTTGGAGACGGTTGCGGTCTTTACAATATACCTTCTATTCTGAAGAGTACGCAGACATTTTAGCAATTCCATAATGTTACCTATAGTCAACCACTACTTAAGCACCGGGGTGTTTCCCGAAAAATGGAAAATTTCAAAAATTACACCAATTTTTAAATCGGGCAAACGAGATGACGTTACATGCTACAGAGGAATATCAACTACATCATCAATTCCAAAATTGTTTGAATTAGTTTTATGCAACAACTTTAAATCCACAATTGCACGTCATATATCAATAAACCAGCATGGGTTTATGCCTGGTCGATCCACATCTACTAATCTGGTTGAATTCACCAGTAAAATAATTAATGCGATAGAAAACCATCATCAAGTTGATGTAGCGTACACGGATTTCAGTAAAGCATTTGATTTCATCTGCCATCAAAAAGCACTCCGGAGTTTATTTGCATTTGGGTTTTCACTCGATTACATAAATTGGTTCAAGTCTTATCTATCAAACCGGCGACAATTTGTATTAATAGGAAATGAGAAATCAAACGTTATTAAAATTAAGTCTGGTGTTCCCCAAGGGTCTCACATCGGGTCGTGGATATTTATTGTTTTCATGGTTTAAATAACCGAGATAAATAAAGTCTCAAACGTGATCATATTTACTGATGACGTCAACATTTTGCGAACTGTTAATGGAATGAGAAATCCGTTAATTTCTTCCTACAAAGTCAACAACGAAGTATTGCAACGAGTCAATGAGATCATAAATCTACAAATATTATTTTTTTAATTGTCTCAGTACTTCAACAAGCTTATATCAGCTTACTTATTTTGCTGCTATTAAACTAAATTGAGCTTGAGTTCTGCTTCATAAAATTCGTTCTGAATTATTTTCGGTTTTGTTTCAAGTTGATTATTTTCAAAAATTGGTCTTTTTTGTCCGAGAGTAATTATTTTGACATAGTTTTAACACTAGAATGCCAAATCCGAAGAATAAGTGGTAAAGCCCGCAATAAATTGAGTTTTACTAAGCGAAGCCTTATTATTGGAGAGAATGGTGATGAAAAAGCTCCCAATATGTCTCGAGCTTCCTTGCACTTTGAGTTTCGAAACTCCAATACGTAAGCGCAACGTTTCAAAATTTATTAAGGAACTCTAATAGCGTAAATGTTGAAGAGTTAGATGAGCTTAAATTAAAACCGATTGTGATATCTTGACCGATTCTTGTTAAAAAAGGTTAAAATATGTAGAGGACATAAGTTCAAAGCAAGTTCCTATATTTTATTCTACCGATATGGATTTTGACTTCGAAATTGCTGATCGATGAGGGAAAAATGATCTTTAAAGTTCGATTATTAACAATTTAAGTAGCAGAATAGCAGGATAACCATATTGTTGAACAGGACGATTCCCTACATATATCATGAGATCAACAACCTGCCTCTTATACTCAACTTCCCAATTTTAACCCTTTGATAACTTCTCCGCATCCCCAATCCCCCAGTTTATTCAATGTTCAGTAAGTTCAAAATCAATATTCGAATTCAAAAGTGGTTAGTGCGCATGTATGGCCTATTTATTTTGATGATGATTACACAGGAACTCCGTTCGAATAATTTTTTATCGTACTAATACTATGGATTCACAACATTCTTAGCTTGAAAGGCTTTTACAAAGTCGCTCAATTGGTTAATAAATGCGGTGTTATGGAATATTTAGTATTGGGTCATTGCCGTAGTAATTTATAAAGAGATGACAGATTTGCTAGTTAAGGGGGATTGTAACTCGCCGGCTAGAGGCCTTATTCTAAGGCATATTGAAAATTGGATTGCGAAAGCGAATGCTATGTTTGGATTTGTTTAAAGATGGACACTCTATTTCGCTTATGTTCGATCTCAACTTGAATACGCCGTACCGGTCTGGAATCCATATTATGCTGTACACATTAAAAGAATTGAAAGCGTTCAAAAGAAGTTTCTGATTTGCTTGTTAAAGAAAAGTGACTGGAATTACGACCACAATTTACCATTCCATGAAAATGTGGCTCGCGTTACCTTCGTGCTCAACAATAGAGGACTTCTCTTAAGTGCAGCTTTGATTAGTAACGTTTTGCTTGGTCACATTGATTCTGCATACATTTTGGAAAACATATCAATTTATGTGCATTGCAGAACATTTTGAAACCATGAGTTTTAGCACTAGAGCACCATTCCACAAACTATGGAGAAAATAACCCCATTAATAGGTCGTCTAAATCTTTCAACATCGTCGACGACCTATTTGACTTTATTAAAGGACAAGTTCAAAAATATCCTTAAGAATTATTTTTAAAATTTTTAATTGTTAAATCAAAATTTTCTTTATTTGATTTTTTAATATTTTTGTTTTAATTAAATTCTTTAACCTAACCAATCTAGCCAAGAAGGTTTTGCTTATAATAACTTCCATCTCGCTATAAAGATACTCATTTTAAGTAGAGAGAATCTTTTAAGGATTTTGATCAGCTTCCTAAAATAAGCTGAACCTAAACAATTTTGATAATAATTTAATTTTTGTTTTCTTCCAATAAAAAGATTTGAAATTTCATTAAACAACGATACGGTTACCGTATGTGTGCTTTTGGTTCAATAAATTTAGAGGATATTGCACGTGACGATATAAAGGTTAGATCGCCTAATATAAATCTCTACTCTTTGGGCAGCACTGTACTAGTCCAATAAAACTAATCAAACTCAAAATATACGAGTATTTATGGGAATCTATAGAATATTATATTTAAACAAAAATGAGATAATTCCAAGTGTGACGCAGATTAATAGAAATTCAAAACTTAAACACAAACTAAAAGGAAAAAAAAAATAAGAAAAAAATCACGCCGTCGCATGATTCATATTACAATAACTTTGACCTTTTCTAATTCAACTTCACAAATAATAATAATAATAAATTATGAAATCGGAATTTATTTCGTGTAATTTAAAACTTTAAAATTAAATTTGTGCAAAATAACAAGAAACCTAATGTTTATTTGACTTTTGAACAATTTTGTATTTTATTTTTAGGTTCGTCGCCTGAATTCGAAATCTTTTGTTCGTATTATACGGGTAAATTTTTGTATATTACAAAGAAAGTTTATATTGAACGGAAATTGGGTTGCACATAAAGCTCATTATCGAATTGTGTTTGATTTCTATATATCGATTATATGTATATTGTTGAGTATTTGTGATACACGCAATATTGTATATAGATTTATATATATGGAATGGAGCACGCACGCAATAGCCGGCACTTAATTTTCTTATATGTGCATATAAATATAACACAAAGACTTACCTCTATCAAAATCGATATAAATTCCAATGTAGTATTTTATAATTATATATTCCAAAATAATAGTTTATAATTTTTTCGCACTTATATAAGATAAAGCCGCGTACACAATCAACTCACTTATATATATAAAAAAAAATATTTAATTTTTTAAAACACTAATTTTGTATAGATACAAAAATATATTTAACTAAAAATCACAATTAAAACTATTTCACATATATTGTAATTAAAATATAGTTGTTTTAATTTTTATTTCGTTCAACTTAAAAAAAAAATCACTTTAATTAACACATATAAAAAATGTAAGCGTAAACCAACAACAATATTTCATTTAATTATAATAATATATGTGTATAAAATATAACATGAAATAATTAACAACAATCATAATAATTATAATTTAATTTAATTAAATTATTATAAATTCCACTTTTTTTTTATTTTTTGTACGCAGAAAGAAATGCATATAGCTCTACATATAAATCAAATCACAAGCTTTCACAAGAAATTTTCATTTTCATAAAAAATGCATAATAAATATATTTTTGTTATAAAAACATAATAAATTCATAGAATTATTATAATATAAATTTTTTTATTTATAATAATATCGGCACCACATAAATTTTTGCTTTATTAATTAAAATTATGCACGTTAACGTTTTAATATAAAATATATATCACAAAATCACTTTAATATATATAAAAAAAAAAAAAAAACTTTTCAATGATAACATAAAATATTATAACACTTTGAGAAATAAATATTTTATTTTGGCAGTGTTTAAATACACGAGCTTTCGTTTCTTGTTTTAATTAAACAAAAATATAGTTCTATGAACTTTTGATACACATTTACGATACACAAATTTTTTTTTTTTAGTTAAATATAATAAATATTATGAGAAAATGCGAAATATACAAAAAAAAAAATAAAATAAAATAAGAAAAACTAAAAAAAAATCCACTAACGTTACTGCTAGCGTACCTCTAAACCGACTGACCGAGTAATACAGTATTCAGATATAGCGAGGCCGTTTCAAATCATTATTATTGAAGACAGAAATAAAACTAAAAAGAAAATACGAAATAATATAACAAAATCTTAAAGTTTATATTTTTTGTATACGAAAACAGCCAGCATACAGCAAGAACGAATAATACAAATAAAACAGTTGGTTTTACTTTATTATTTTTTTTTCTTTTCTACTTTAATTTCTTTAAGACTTTTGCAAAAGTGGTGAGTGTAAAAGACTACTCCGCAGCATGTATGGAGAGTAAAGCTATAAGCATTTTGTTCTCTTTTATATAAAATTTTTTAGTGTGTTGTACACCATACCTGATTTAATGGTATATTGCAAAGCTTTTGTATTCGAGTGCGGTGTCAGATGTTTTTATCGCGCGGTTTAAAGCTCCCCCGATTTAGGAATCTATTCAATATATATTTTAATGTGTTTGTAAAGCCGTTTAAATTACTAATTTTTCTAATTAAATATTTAACATTCATAATATTTGTCTTAACTCTTATACTGTTTGTTATATCTGTTTTTCGATTAAGATGCGTGACTTTGCTTGATCGGGTTGGTACTTTTATAGATGGCGAGCTGCTTATTCAGGATGCTGCTGGTGATTTCTCATGCCGAATAATTGACCACTATATTTTATATGTTGCTATATGTCTATTACGTTTTTATTTTTTATTTTATTTTATTTTAACATTAATTTTTATACATAAAAATCATTAAAGTGAGAATGACTACTAGTGGATTTAATGTCCTTTAAAAGTTCGTCATTCACACTTTTATGTACTGTTATAACTTATATATTTATTATTGTTATTATTATTATTAGTAATGATTTGTTATTGTTAATAGATAATCGAAAAACTCTTTTTTACTTATTTAATTAATTTAGTTTATTTATTATTACAAATCTGAACTTTTATTTAATTATTTAATACTTAACACTAGAACTTTTATTTAATTAACTCTTAATTATTATACTACTTAAGGGAAGATATTTTACTTAAACTTATGCTATCAATCTCATCTTATCACTGCCAATTTTTCCATTTTTCTTCACTTTTTGTATTTCGAATATTTTTGTTGCACGCGTAAACCAAAATATGCATACCGCAGAATATTAAAAAAATTATGCGATCGATCATCGAATTTAATGTGGGGTTAAGGGACTTAGGTAAGCACATTATTTGTATTGTGTATATATATTTATTTTATATTTACGTGTGCGGGGTAAAGGAACTTGAGTGAAGTATGGAATTGCTTTATTTCAACTTTGGAAAGCGTGCGGGGTTACTGACTGAAATTGTTTTAATTCACAACATACCTTCCCCCTTAAAAAAAATTAAAATAACTATCTTGTTTTTAATTTTTAGGGAAAATAGGGTAAATTAACAAGATACCAGGAACATACCATAATGATCGTTTCCGGATTAATATTTTGATATTTTCTTACACCAAACTCCCCATTTTATTCACGATATTATCATCACAACTCGTGATATAAGCTTTGCAAGGGTGATTAATTGCTTGTTAAAGGAGAAGTTGTGAATCGTGGGTTAAGGATAGTAAGGGAGTGTTTTTATTTGTTATGTATACTTTGAAGTAGGATAGATAGGATGTAATAGAAACTCTTTGATCGATTACATTTTTTCACTATAATTTGTTTCAGAAATATGATAATATGGTTTCGAATTTCGATTGCAATTATGTATATATAAAAAAAATCGTTTACTGTTAAAAAGAACGTTATACATGTTTTATTACAAATATATTTTCTGAAAATGGTTTTAAATAAAATGAAAATTAAAGTAATTATTTGGATATTTATTTTAGTAAATTCTATGTAAGTTTTTTTTTATTTTAATTACTAATTTCGGACGGTTAGGTTAACATGTACGTATTGAATAATATTATAGATAAAACAATATTTCCCTTATTTTTATAAAATACAGAATACTTAACATATTTAATTTTAATTTAATAATATTAGACTTATATTAATATCTTAATCGTTGTATTTTTTTTATATACTTTTAATTCCTTTGTTATTTAGAATGCAATATTAACTATTTTCTGAATTAGAATAAAAATGAAAAGTGGAAAAGATTTGATATGAATAGAAAATGTAAATTTAAAGAAATGTATCTTGGTTATGGTTGTTACTTTATAAATTCTTATTATTATCTTATAAGTCCATTTAGCTGTTGTAGTAGTTCTGTCTACCGGTGTGAAGTACTTAACGTTAATGAAAAGTGTAGCTACACATTTTAACGAAAAGTGTAGACTCAAAGAGTGTAGATACACAAATTATCAAAAAGTGTAGCCGCAACGAAAAAAGTTTGGAATTCGAAATGCGTGGTTTAATTAAAATTATTAAAAATAAACAAAAAATATTGAGAATCACAATATGTACTACAATAATAAATTTTATCTCATAAAAAAATTATTTAAAAGTTTTTCTAATTCAAAAAATCATCGGAACAATGAGTGCCTAGTGTGGAATTTAGTGTTCTCAGCTTGGCGTGGTGTCTAAAATGTGTACAAAAATTTTCAAGACAATTTGCATGTTGTGATTGGCGACATGGAGCTACACATGGAAGCGTGTTTGGCTAAATTCACTTAATTCTTTCATGATTCAAAAAATAATCGCAACAATGAGTGCTGAGTGTGAAATTTAGTGTTCCCAACTTGGCATGGTGTCCGAAATGTGTAAAAAAAAATTCAAGATAAGTTGCATGTTTTGTTTGGCGATATGGCGCTACACGTGGAAGTGCCTTTGATCCAAATTCACTTAATTCTTTCATGATTCACAAAATCATTGGAACTACGAGTGCCGAGTGTGGAATTTAGTGTTCCCAAAGCGACATGGTGTCCGAAATGTGTACAAAAAATTTCAAGACAATTTGCTTGTTATGATTGGCTATATGGCGCTACACGTGGAAGCGTATTTGGCCAAATTCTTTCATAATTCAAAAAATTTTCTGTAAAATGTGTGCCGAGTGTGAAATTTAGTGTTCCTAATTTGGCATGGTGCCCGAAATGTATAAAACAAATTTCAAGACAAGTTGCATGTCGTGATTGGCGATATGGCGCTACACGTGGAAGCGTCTTTGGGGCCAAATTCAATTAATTCTTTCATAACTCAAAAAACCATCGGAACAATCAGTGCCGAGTGTGGAATTGAACACTAAAGAACACTTTAGAACACTAAATTCTACACTCGGCACTCATTGTTCCGATGATTTTTTGAATTATGAAAGAATTAATTGAATTTGGCCCCAAAGACGCTTCCAGGTGTAGCGCCATATCTTCAATCACAACATGCAAATTGTCTTGAAATTTTTGTACACATTTTAGACACCATGCCAAGTTGAGAACACTAAATTCCACACTCGGCACTCATTGTTCCGATGATTTTTTGAAATATGAAAGAATTAATTGAATTTGGCCCCAAAGACGCTTCCACGTGTAGCGCCATATCTCTAATCACAACATGCAAATTGTCTTGAAAATTTTTGTACACATTTTAGACACCACGCCAAGCTGAGAACACTAAATTCCACACTCGGCACTCATTGTTCCGATGATTTTTTGAATTATGAAAGAATTAATTGAATTTGACCAAAGACGCTTCCACGTGTAGCGCCATATCTCTAATCACAACATGCAAATTGTCTTGAAAATTTTTGTACACATTTTAGACACCACGCCAAGCTGAGAACACTAAATTCCACACTCGGCACTCATTGTTCCGATGATTTTTTGAATTAGAAAAACTTTTAAATAATTTTTTTATGAAAAAGGTATTTCTAAAATTTATTATTGTAGTACATATTGTGATTCTCAATATTTTTTGTTTATTTTTAATAATTTTAATTAAACCACGCATTTCGAATTCCAAACTTTTTTCGTTGCGGCTACACTTTTTGATAATTTGTGTATCTACACTCTTTGGTCTACACTTTTCGTTAAAATGTGTAGCTACACTTTTCATTAACGTTAAGTACTTCAAACCGGTGTTCTGTCTCCATTGGTCGTATTTGGTATGGCGCGTTCGCTCTCGTTTTGGTTGGATTGCAGGTTCTGCTCGTCTCCATTTCGTGAAGGGTTGGTAATTGTTACGTTGGTCGTTGCTTTTTTAGTTTTGTTCAGCTCTTCGTAAATTGAATGAATTATTGAAGTCTGTTGTTTAATTAACTCTGAGTTTTTGTTAAGTTTCAGTCCGTCTTCGTCATCTAGAGTACCGAATAAGAATTTAGAGAAACGGCCAATACCATCTATGATAGCTCTTTTCTTTCTGGTATCGTCTAAGAAAAAATGATCTATTATGTCTTCTTTGTTAGATTTGATTTCTTTGCAATAGTCGAAATCAGTCGTATTTAGGAATTCGCAACAAATACTTTCTAAGGATATTTTATTTTGTTTTAATGTGTCTAAGTCTCTGTTGTAGTTCGATAAATCCACCTTCGAAAGGACCGTCCAATGTTTTCGTAGGACATACATTTCACCCATAAAACTTTTAATTATATTTGTGTTCTGGTGTAGTTGTAGGTTGGTAATGGATTGGGAATTTATGTTGACAAGGAAAATAATTTGCCAAATAATGACTATGAATGTCTTTATGGACGTATTCATTCTGTGGGATTTTGAGGATATGAGGAAGTTGAATGTTGAGGATTTTGTAAATGTATTGTATAAAATGTTATGTCTGAGACGACGTGACGTTTTTAATCGTTAGCTTGACGTTGTTCCTAAGTAATTGACTTGGAACCTGTGGAATAAAGAATAATGTGATTTATTATAGTTTAAGGAATAAGCTAATCATATGTTACTATGTTACTGATTATGTGTGTAATATGCATTGAGTTTTCCGTGCGAGGAGTTTACCCAACAAAATATTTGTTTTTTTTTTTTTTTTATGTAGACATTTTGGATACGTGCGAGTATCTCTTTTACAAAATGTCGAAAGATTGGTCTCAATTTATCGTGTTAAACATAAGTGTTTTTTGATTGCATTCCTTTTTGTTGAAGTTGTTCTGATTCTTAATCTAATATTGATTATTTTTACTTAATTCTATGTTATGGATCTAATTAAGTCTATTTAGTATATGGGTGGGAGGGGATAGTTTGGTATATAGGGATACTGGGGATATGTTTTAGTAAAAGGGATTTATGTTTCTTTTAGTTTAGTCTGTAGTGTCGATGTACAGAATTTAGTAAATTGTCTTAGTGTAGTTTCAGTCGGTTGTTGTGTACCATTTTACTTTTATTGTTTATCTTGATTGTGGTGTTTTCCTGTTAATTAACTTACTTAACTCGTACGAGTTTTTACTATTGATCTTACTTACGATTATGTTTTCTCTAGCAAAATAGCGAGCTAATTTAAATCGGGATTTTAATTCTATCAAATAATCCTCGTAAGTGTAAACAGGTTCTGGTTCCCCTTGTATACTAGACGGGATTTTAGGCGTTTTGCCGAATACTAGTTCGTATGGGGGGAATTTTGTTATAGAATGGGGAGTAGTGTTGTATACAAAAATCGCAAATGGTACCATTTCATCCCAGTTGCTGGAGTTTTGCCCAACGAAACATCTAAAGTATTCTTTTAGGGTTCGATGTGATCGTTCCAGAGCCCCGTTTGACATTGGGTGGAATGCTGTTGTGCTCAGTTTTTTAATTTTTAACAACATTTACTCATAATAGTTTACTCATAATAGTTTACTCATGAAGTTTGTGCCTTGATCAGTGAGGAGGCTGTCTGGGAATCCAAATTTGGTGAAAACTTGAGTGATAATCCCTTTTGCAACTGTATGTGCTTCTTGATTAGGGATGGGAATCGCACCAGAATATTTAGTGAGATCATCCTGAAATGTTATGATATATTTATTTCCACTTTCTGATTCTGGTAGCGGGCCTACTATATCAAAAGCTACTTTCTCGAATACTTGTTTTGAGGTTTTGGTTAATTTCATTGGGATTTTGGTGTGTTTATAAATTTTATTTTCTTTACAGAGTTTGCAACTTTTTCCAAATTGGTATACGTCTTTCAACATTTTTGGCCAATTATATACCATTCTTAGCCGTTTGAATGTCCTGTAAATTCCTGAGTGTCCGCCACAAGGAGCATTGTGAAATTCTTCGAGAATTTTTTGTTTTTCGGTATTGTTAGAAATTATAATTGGGTCCTTGTTAAATGTCATTGATGAAGAGGGTTTATTTTCATTTCTCGTCAATTTTGATGGTTTGGCCAAAGAGAAAATGATTGGTTCTTTATCGTCACTGCTACTGTTTGGTGTTATTGTTTTATCATTTGCGTATCTCGTTTCTGGTTCTTCCTTTCGTTTTTGTGCTCTGGTTGTAACGTGGACGAATTCATGTCTTATTCTTGATAGGGCATCGGCATTTGTATTTTTAGAGCCTGACTTGTGTTTTATTGAGAAATCGTATTCCGCTAACTTTAGTCTCCAACGTAAAAGACGGGATGGGGTATTTTTGATATCTCCTGTTAATGGCTTGTGATCCGTAACTACTATAAATTTTCGACCGTAGAGGTATGGACGGAAATTTTGCACGGCCCATACTACTGCCAGCATCTTTTTTTCAATTGTGGAGTAGTTTCGTTCAGGTTGGCTGAGGGATCGGCTAGCGAAAGCTATTGGCAGATCATCTTGGTCGTACTTCTGACTAAGCACGGCGCCGAGGCTGTAATTACTTGCGTCGGCCGTAAGTATGAATGTTTTGTTAAAATCCGGATAAGTCAAGATTGGTGAAGTCGTTAGTTTTTCTTTTAAGATTTGAAAAGAGCTTTCGCAATTATCCGACCAATTAAATACAACATTTTTCCTTAGTAGTGTGTTAATCGGTTCGGCTATTTCTGAAAAATTGGGTATGAACTTCCTGTAGTAGTTTGCTAACCCTAAAAATGATTGAGTTTCACGTTTATTCTTGGGAATGGGGTAATTGACCACGTTTTCAACGGTCTTGGGGTTTGGTTGTATACCTTTTTCTGAAATAATGTGTCCTAAATAATTTATTTATTTCCTAAGAAAATTGCACTTTGCTGGTTGTAATTTTGGTTGTAAAAGCTGTCTTGTATTGATCTTGTCATTTTTATTTGATGGTATCCACTGGCTAAGTCAAGAGTTGAGAAGTATCTGGAGTGACCTTGCTGGTCGAAGATGTCTGTTATGTTAGGGAGGGGTACGTATCACCAATTCGTTCAGTATCCGGAAATCAACTACGATTCTCCATTGTTTAGAACCAGTTTCGCCCCTTTTTGGGGGACTGCTAATAGAGGTGAATTAAATGGACTAGCACTATGAGAAATGTTTCCATCGAGCAACATCTCTTCGACCTGTTCGTTTATTTCTTTCTTTAAAATTTGCGGAAGGCGATATTGTTTTACATTGATGGGAGCTGTATCATTGTATAAATGAATGGGGTGTTCTACTCCCGGGATACATGATAATTTTTCTCCTTTCACGTGGACGAGTTCTGTGTATTTCGAGCATACTTCGAGAATGGAACCGCGTTCTTCAAAATTTAAATTTTCATCGAGTTTGTTGTTGATCATGTCAATAACAGTTTGATGGCGATTGTTGGATTTTTTCGTTTCTTCGGTATTACTTTCGACTTTTCTCGATAGGTTGTGTAGGTCGTAATTGTTAGTCGAATCAATTTTAGGTGAGAATGGCGGAATTTTAACTTCATAATTATTTGAATTAACAATGGGGATTAGTGTTCTATTGTTTTTAGCAACCGTGATACAATTTCCGATAAAAAGACCCGGTTGGAGTTGCTCAGAGAGGCAAATAATTTCTCCATTTATTGGTGTGTATGATTGAATTAGTATTTCTTTTCTAGGTGGGATGATTACTGTATTTTCGTTTGTTGTTAAATGTATGGGTGATATGCTATTGTTATTGTCGTGTGAGATTTTAAGTAATTGTTTACTGTATAGTATATCTATTTTAAATTATTCAACATGTCTCTACCTAATACAGCATCTTGGTTTATAGGAAATTCGTCGGGCACAATGTGAAAACGTTGTACGATACTTTTATTGTTCTCCAATTCAAATATAATATTACATGAACCTAGAGGTAAAATTTCGCCGGACTCTATTCCGCGTAACGAGATCTTAGTATTTGCTAAAATATCACAGCATTCATTTAAACATTTCTGTTTAACTAAGGAGACATCAGCGCCAGAATCTACTAATAAATCTAGAGTGTTTGATTTAATCATGTTTCTCTTTAAAATCACTGAATTTGTGGTAGGACAGAATTTAGAGCATAAGAACATTTTATGGATACGGTAAATTTTAGAAGATGTGTTTTGGTCTAGGAGTGGAGGTGGAAGTATTTTAGTGTTGGGATTGATGTCTTGGGTATTATTAGTATTGTGTGCATTTAGGTTAGTAACTTCGGATATTGTTGTTTGGGGTAGTATTATACTGTCTGGTGTATGACTGTTATAATCAGGATTTTTAGGGGATATAGATTGATTGTCTGTCGGATAAATTACTAAAGGATTTGAGTTTTTCCCAATTATGATGTTAGGTACCTCGTTTGGCGTTTCAGTATTATTTTTCGATGGATGTTGATAAAGGGGATTATTGAAGGAATTGTTTTCGGGGTATCTACTAGCTATAATTTTTGGACTCGAACATCGCTCTGGGCACTATGTGTATTATTTGGATTCGTTGGTTTGTTAGATAAATTTAAACCTTTGAATGCACTAGTGATATTGTCCATCGAAGGACGGGAAAGTTGGTTATATATGTTTGATTTTTTCATTGGTGTCGAAACCGCTATAGGATCACGCCACGATATTGATTGTGAATGGTGTGGTTGAGGATTTTGCATGCTCGGATAATGCTTGGTTTGTGAGTATTTTAATTGAGGGGGTTGCGCATTTTGAATATTTTGATTGTAGTGCAGTGGGTACTGCATTTGCGGGTTGTAGGAATTAGAGTTGAGGTTTTGGGAGGGGTAGGGGTTAAAAAAACTTTGGGCCCCATGTATGGAGGGATTGTTTCGAGTATTATTGAGGTGTGAATAGTTTTGATAATTCTGTGAATTAACCCGTGCATCATTAATTTGTTTGGTTCTACATTCTTGGATTTCATGACCATTTCGCTTGCAATACCTGCAAAACCTATTGTTTTGCTTTGTAGCTTGTGGAGTTTTGGGTAAGCTTATTTCTCGGTTCGTACCGATTTGGTTAGAACGGTTGCCGTCTTCGTACATTATTTTTTCGAAGTTTAATTCTTGCACTGCTATTTCCATGCATTTATTGAGACTTTCATTTTGGTGAATTCTCACGAAATTTCTTATTTGTTCTGGAAGCCCCATAATAAATTTAGGTACTACCCTCTTTTCGGCGATGTTTTGGGCCTTTTCTTTTTCAATATTGTATTGTGTTTTTAGGATATTAAGGTATTTGCTCAACAAATTTTCGGCTTTTAAATAGTATTCTTGTATATTTTCATATAAAGGTTCGAATTTTGGGGATGATATTCTTCTTTCAATATCATCGATGTTGTCTTCTAGACGATAAAATTTCATTAGGTGTGACTTTATGTCAGTCCATGAATCGGGTTTTACACTTGTAATTATTGTGTATACTTTAATTCCTAATTTATACAATATATGGTTTTACAAGGAGTGATTTTTCATCGGCTTCTGTACATAAATCGTGCGCCCTGTCTACACACAAAATGAATTTCTCTAGATCATCAGAGTTGAAATATGTTCAACTTTTTGGAATTTATCCATTTTTATGGTTGACAAAGGCTGAGTGTTTCTTTGAACAGTCGAAAAATCGGGTATTGCGATTTCAGGGCAGGCGTTAATAAATGCGTTGGGGCTTACGGATGGTGAATTGAGTAAAGATGGCGATAGAATTTCGGTTTTAGGAATCCCAATATTACCAAGGTTTAGGGGAGTTGCGGTTTTGGTTCTTTTCACAAAGGGCAGGATAACGAATGGGTCGTTTTTGGATTTTTGAGTGTTTTTTGACATTCATTTACTGATAGTCTTTGCGAGTAAGTTAATTAATTTATAGATTATTAAATTAAGTTTGACAGATAAATTTTGTACAAAGGAAAATCTGCATATCGGTTCAATAAAATGTAGCACAATTGTAAACCAAACTAAATGTTTGTATATTGTTTCATTCTGATTTCAAATTAAATATGTGTATATAGAAAAGATTGAATACTTACCTGATTTGGGAATGTATTCCGTTTCGGCTGCGCCAATGTTTTAACTTATATATTTATTATTGTTATTATTATTATTAGTAATGATTTGTTATTGTTAATAGATAATCGAAAAACTCTTTTTTACTTATTTAATTAATTTAGTTTATTTATTATTACAAATCTGAACTTTTATTTAATTAACTCTTAATTATTATACTACTTAAGGGAAGTTATTTTACTTAAACTTATGCTATCAAACGATTTTAATTTTGTCGCGACCATCTTATCACTGCCAACTTTTCTTTTTTTTCACTTTTTGTATTTCGAATAGTTTTGTTGCACGCGTAAACCAAAATATGCATACCGCAGAATATTGAAAAAATTTTGCCATCGATCATCGAATTTATTAAGGGACTTAGGTAAGCACATTATTTCTATTGTGTATATATATTTATTTTATATTTACGTGTGCGGGGTAAAGGAACTTGAGTGAAGTATGGAATTGCTTTATTTCAACTTTGGAAAGCGTGTGGGGTTACTGACTGAAATTGTTTTAATTCACAACAGTACAAAACATATACAGCAAATAGTGTCATAGTGACTAAAACTACATTACGCATAATAAAAAACAAAATTCAAATAAATAACAATTAATATAATTTAATTTAATTAATTAAGAATGAATGGCATTATTAATCACAAATAATCTTTAACTGATGACAACAGATGAGATTTTATCATTCGTTTAAACATAAAAATATGTACAGCGCTCTTAATATGTTCAGGTAAGTTAATATAAATATATGGCCCAATAAATGTTAATGTTTTTCTGTTAAATCAATTCTAATTGGGGGCACTTCAACTGACTAGAATTTCTGGTTGCATGGCAAAGATTGCTTTAATTGGGAGAATGCCTATAGCAATAGTTCGATAGAGCTCCACAGTAGGAAATAGGTGAGGCAGTTTATACATTGCTTTCCAGCCCACCTATTTTGTAAAATCTGCAATTTATTCAGTTTCTCTTTAATCGGGCATGAATAAATGAGAAATAAATTTTTTTAACACATGTACTGGAACAAAATCAGCCAATTTTCTAATCAAGCATATAAATGGGCAAACTTTAATACAAATAGGATTAATATGGTCCTCCCACGTCATATGCTTGTCGAATATTACTCCAAGGTACTTGAATTTGTCCACACGCTCTATGGTGCAATTTGCTATTTCAAGTGGTGGTAAATCAATGTGTTGCAGGCGTGGGGAGTGGAAAATTATATATTTCGTTTTATTAAAATTAACAGATATTTTGTTAAAGTGAAGAAAATCCAAAAGTAAAATAACATCATCCCTCATATGTGACATTGTTACCTGACAATCTCTCGATTCATAGAACAGAGCCATATCGTCAGCAAACATTCTAACATACCCAAGCTAGAACTTCTATAAATCAATAAAAAACAAACTAAAAATTAAAAAATAGGTGTTTAAATTGTTCCATTACTTTAACTCCAATCAACGTATTTTGGCATTTTTCGGGGGTTTTCCCCTAAATTGCAGGTAATTTTTTTTCAAAAAATTACGTCATACATGTATTTAAAATGAAACAATAAGCCAATTGCAAGGGCAGCAACTGCCAACTGCATTTTAGCAAAAAAAGACTCCAATTTGCAATAAAATATGTTTGCCCAATTTTTTTTTTCCGAGAACAGTATGTTCACTCAAGCCGAATCATGAAGTTCTAATAGGTGAGTAAAAAGGGGAGTAAATGAACAAAATTATGAGGTAGATGCGATCCAGGCTAAATTTAAGGGTGTAGATTTTATTAGAACTTCATGATTCGGCTTGAGTGAACAGATATTACCATTACCTTATTTTGCTATCAAGGAAACCGATGATAAAAACCAGCAAATGTGTTTAATACTACGCTAAATGTGAGTGATCGAACAAAATTAGGGGGCAGATGCGATCCAGGCCAGAGGGTGTAAATTTTACTAGAACTTCATGATTCGGCTTGGGTGAACAGATGTTACCTTTACTTATAACAGTTATCGGGAAAACAATTAGAAAAATGTGGAACTGTGTGTAGTATTTTTCAAGTGTTAGTGAGAGAATGGCATTTTTAATCCAAGCCAAATTTGAATGAGTATTTTTCCATTTTATTAGAACTAATGAAACTGCATATTCATACAAATACTCGGTTGTTCGCAAATATTAGATAGTTTGTATTTTTTAGAATCGCCTAAATGTTTGCAATGCACTAATACTGTCTCACTTTTTTTGGTTTTTTTTATGTGAAATTTTTCCTAAAATAGTACTAAACGCCATTTTTTGAAATCTAGT
Source organism: Nephrotoma guestfalica (assembly GCA_963691935.1). Classification (NCBI taxonomy): domain Eukaryota; kingdom Metazoa; phylum Arthropoda; class Insecta; order Diptera; family Tipulidae; genus Nephrotoma; species Nephrotoma guestfalica. The sequence goes on along the minus strand of OY829914.1, from coordinate 78,649,626 downwards.
AGAAAATTAGGATGAACTTCTCATGCATATCGAAACGTGAGACTATTGTGAGTTCGTGAATGAATTGAAAAACGATTATTATTATGTTTTTCACGAAAATTTCCTTTTATATCCGCTATATTGTTCACCAATTTAAATCACCAAACGACAAAACCATTTGCTACTTGAAATATTGAATTTATTAAACAACAGTTGTTTCTTTGCTAGAATAAAAGCCGAGTAACAATAATAAGGTAAGAAAATTCTGATTAAAATCTCGTTGGTGGAACCCCACATCACCCCCTTACCTGTGAATCGCTGACGAACGATACTGCGAAACGTGCTGGTATTTTCGTAGATCTTCCTGCTCTAGTTACTGATGTTTTTGGGATGAAGCTGGTTGTTTCGTGGCCTGATTGCATTCCTTTTGACTGGTGGTTGTGGTTGGAGGTTGAATTGTACTTTTGTTCAGCGTGAATTATCGAGCAATCCTGTTACCGGTAAATTGGTTTTGAAATTTGCTTGATTATCTGTTGAGGCTTCAGTTGCGTAATCTTCAATGAAACACCGATTCAACCTGTCGATTGAACTATTACTGGTTTTTTCTCTTATTGCCAGAATGAATGATTTTCATTCCGGCTTTACAACACGGAAAGGACCTTCGTATGGCGGCTGTAGCTTTTTTGCATAGGTCGGTTTGAACAATCACATATGTACATTTGTTCAATTCCTGCTACTATTAACAATTGGCTAGGAATACGAATCTACTCACCAAAAACTAATTCGGCAGAGCTAGTTTTTAAATCCTCACGATACGTAGTTCATAGTCCCAATAACACGGTTGGTAAAACTCGTGTTCATTCGCTTCTACCGTGACACATGATAGCTGCTTTTAGTATTCGGTGCCACCTTTCAATGAATTCGTTGCATTTTGGGTTATATGCCTTAGTCCTTTTGTGCTCGAACCCTAATAATCTGTAAAATTCAGCAAAAAGTTCTGATTCGAATTGGGGTCCTTGGTCCGTCACTATCGAATAAGGTACTCTAAACAGACAAATCCAATTATTGAATACTGCGATTGCCACAGTTTCGGCTCTGATATCCTGAATTGGGATTGCTTCAGATCACCTAATAAAGCGATCAATAAGCGTAACGCAATATCGCTGTCCTTCCGACATTGGTAACGGACCAACAATATCTAGATGAATCTATGAAAATCTTTTTACCATCGGAGTATAATTTCGAAAGGGACTCTTGGTGTGTTTTGCCACTTTCAATTGCTGGCACGCCAAACAACACTGAGCCATTCGTTTCACGTCTCTTTTAATACTAACCGGAGTACGGGATACACAGCCTTCACGAAGTATTCATATATGGATGCGGGCGTACTCTGGGCAATGTTCTGTAGAACGAACGGCTGTGGTACCCAGTCCCTTCGAGCAGTGAAGCAGGTGGTACATCAATATCAACATTGGTAAAACCACTCTCTGTAGAAACTGGCCCTATGGATTCTGGGGAGGGTATCTATTGCATTATCAGAGAACATCAAATCCATTCCAGAGTATGAGCTACTCAATTACAAAGATTACCGATAAAAATAGAAGCAACTCGGTAGCTGAACAAGCCTATATTTTTTCTAACGCTATACCTAGATGTATTGGACAAACATTACACCAAATAAGTGATGGTACCGGAAATGTTACTTTGCAAATAGCCGAATCTAGTAAACAACTATTAACCTAGAAAAGGGGAATATGGATCTCCTAGCCAAGCTAAGCGAAGAAATTGAGTACCTAAAGCGAGAAAAAGAAAACCTAAAAATTATAGCAGAACCCGAATCGAAGATCGGACCAAAAACGAAATTAGAGCGAAAAATTTGATCTACTAACTAACAAATAATTTTAGGCTCGATGGGGTATAATTCAATGCCCCATTAAAAATGTTGGGCTCCATTCGTTATTGACCAAACTTCAGGTCATCTCATCGAAAGCTAGCAGAACCCAAATCGAAAGTCGGACCAAAAAGAAAATTAGAACGCAAAACCGGATCAATTGACATACAAATAATATTAGGCTCATTATGGCCTAATCAAATGCCTCATTAAAATTTTCGGGCTCCACTCGTTCTTGACCAAACTTCAGGTCTTTTAATGTAAAGCAGAACCCAAATCAAAAATCGTGAAGTGGTCTGTCGAACTCTTTTTGTTCGACACTAAGCAAACGCGGCACCCATCTTGCCGATAGCTTTTTCATATGCAAATGTTCAAGCAAAATGTTGAACACACGTTCATATGATATGTTTACCATTTCAACAATCTCACGTAACTTGACTCGGCGATCATTCATAACGATATCGAGGATTTTCTTGATATTTTCTTCAGTAACCACCTCTTTTGGCCTTCCTGTTGATGGTATTGTTGCAGTGCTTCTTCGGCCGCGTTTAAATTCAGCAATCCAATATTTTACCATGTAATCTGACGGAGCAGACTCACCGTAATGTTTAACGAGCTTTGCTTTTGTCTCTTTCGCCGGTTTCCCTTTCAATTAATAGTGTTTATTCACTGCACGAAATTCGTTTTTTTCCATTTTTCAAGAAACACAAAAGTTGCTTACTTCAAACGACTACAACAAATAAACTAATCGATGAATTTGGGTGAAATATTAACAGCTGACGTTTGACAGATCGCAATTTCTAAAAAACAAAAATTTTTGTATTTGTGCTGCCATCTAGCGCTAGGTAGTTTCATTTTCAATCCGCCAAGAAGGATTGTAACTCGCCGGCTAGAAGCCTTATTCTAAGGCATATTGAAAATTATATTGCGAAAGCGAATGCCCTGTTTGGATTTGTTTAAAGATGGACAGATGAATTTAGAGATATTCATACATTATGTTTATTCATATTTCGCTTACGTTCGATCTCAACTGGAACACGCTCTACTGGTCTGGAATCCATACTATACTGTGTACATTAAAAGAATTGAAAGCATTCAAAAGAAGTTTCTGATTTTCTTGTTAAAGAAAAGTGACTTGAATTACGACCACAATTTACCATTCCATGAAAATGTGGCTCGCGTTACATTCGTACTCTAGATTAGACAACTTTTCTTAGGTGCGGCTTTCATTGGTAACGTTTTTCTTGGTCACATTGATTCTGCATACATTTTGGAAAACATATCAATTTATGTGCCTTGCAGAACATTTCGAAACCATGAGTTTTTAGCACTAGAGCACCATTCCACAAACTATGGAGAAAATAACCCCATTAATAGGTCGTCTAAATCTTTCGATATCGTCGACGACCTATTTGACTTTAATTTATCAAAGGACAACTTCAAAAATATACTTAAGAATTATTTTTTAAATTTTTAAATGTTAAATCAAAATTTGATTTATATTTTTGTGTTTTAAAGTTTTTTATTTGATTTTAATTTAAATTCTGAAATCATACAAGTAAATCACAGAATAGATTTCTTTACAAAAATAGAGTAAATTGTTACTCTTGACACCCCTCATAGGTAAAGATTAGTTAAATTCGATTAATGATTCATTTTTACGCACAAAATTTGAGAAACCAACATCTAATGTTATAAGGCAAAAACTTTGATTCACGATAAGGCATTTTAATTTATTCAAATGTATATGTAAATACTTTTAAAACATTTTGATTTTCTAATAACCATAATGATACACAAAAAATATAAATAAATTATGAATATTTTTTGTTTTAATTAAATAAATGTGTTATCAAATAAATAATGAAGCAAACCAAAAATAGATAAAGAAATTTGATACCGATTCCAAATTCAAACAGACCACTTAGTTCGAAATTTGAATATCAAAACTTATCTATCGCGATCTTAATATATATTCGACTAATAAAATTAGCAAATTTTAGAGATCAATTAACTAAATTAACAGCGATTGGTATAATTATGAAAATGTTTTGAATATAGTCGGTCTAATGGTAATTTGTTTGGACACTCTAAATTTAAAATATCGCCTAAAATCAGTATGTGTTGGTTAATTCATTTAAATTAATTATTAGTGCTTTATTATATCAATTTTTTAATAAATATTTCAATGTTAAATGTTGCAGTTTTAGACCACGAATTGATTGAAGAAAACGAACATGTACCATGAAAACAAAATTTTTGTTTTGTCACCACCGGGAATCGAAACCGGGATCTTCGATTTATTCGTCCTTTTATGATAAGGAATGAATTAGATGCAACTACTTGAAACATTTGATGCCCGGATAAACATAGTTATTGGCATACTAAAAACCGTGTTCTGACTTGTCGGGAGATTTGTTGAATTAGTGCCAGAATAAAATAAAATAAACAAAATACACATCCACTGCACAGCCCATAACGCCATTCACAACATGCGACGAGGCTTGATAATTTAACAGTACTCCAAGTCAAACACACTAATCACTTTAAATATTAAAGAATTTAGTGAATTATCTTTAATTGGAATTACAATCAAATCAATTTGGTCGAAAGCGTTTGAAATAAATTTGGCCGTTAGTACCGTATCGCTAATCGAAAGCTGCAAATAGTCCTGAAAATTATGTTGAATAATGCATGTGAAGTTTATCCTAATCCTTTCTACTAGATTTACAAAAAATGGCGTTTAGTACTGTTTTAAAATGAGACAGTATTAGTGCATTGCAAATATTTAGATTTAGGCGATTCTTCTAAATAAAAACTATCTAATATTTGCCAACAACCGTGTATTTGTATGAGTAGCCAGTTTCATTAGTTCTAGTAAAATGGAAAAATACTCATTCAAATTTGGCTTGGATTAAAAATGCCTCTCTCTCACTAGCACTTGAAAAATACACACAGTTCTACATTTTTCTAATTGTTTTCCCGATAACTTATATTATTAAAGGTAACATCTGTTCACCCAAGCCGAATCATGAAGTTCTAATAAAATTTACACCCATAAATTTTTTGAAAATGTGTATGTCCCGTCTTCGAGAGGGAATGACGATCTTGTTTTTAATAATAATCCAATCATTCAATTTCAATTTACTACCGATGACGTTCTGCACGCTCTTTTGAATGTAAATGTGAATATGAGTTGTGGCCCGGACAAAATTCCCGCGCTTGTGTTGAAAAAGTGTGCTTCGGTCTTAGTTCAGCCGCTGACGAACATCTTCAATTTGAGTTTGAAAAGTGGGGTTTTCCCTTCAATTTCGAAATCCAGTTTCATTAAACCAATTTTCAAGAGTGGACGGAGAACGGATATCGAAAATTAACGCGGTATTTCTATCTTATCGGCTATTCCTAAATTATTTGAATCGATGGTCAACGACCGCATCTTTTTCTTAATTAAAAATTTCATCTCAGTAAACCAGCATGGGTTTTACCCCGGACGGTCAACTGTGACAAATCTTGCTTTGTTTACAAATTTTTTGACGCTAGCATTAGAAGGTGGTGATGGTATTGAGGTAGTGTTTACTGATTTTAGCAAAGCTTTTGATAAAATTGATCATGTTTTATTGGTAAAGAAACTGGGACAGCTCAACAAGTGTGATGCCCTTCCTTTAAAGTGGATTTTTTCATATTTGACGAACAGAACTCAAAAAGTTTTTTTAAATAATATTTTATCTGGAGACATCAATGTTTTGTCTGGCGTCCCACAAGGTAGCCACATTGGACCTCTATTATTTATTGAATTCATAGATGATGCGAAGCGGTGCTTCAAACATTGTAAGTTTCTGATTTACGCTGATGATGTAAAAATCTTTTGTAAGATTAGAAATGATCGCGATCTGCTAAATCTACAACAGGAATTAAACGTTTTCTGCGACTGGTGTAGCTTGAATAAGCTTTGCCTGAACGTTTCGAAATGTAAAGTTATGAACTTTTCTAGAAGACGTTATGGACGTAATGGACATGATAATAGTTTATTCTTAAATGGCGTTATGATAGAGCGAGTTCATTCTTTTCTAGATTTAGGGGTTTTGTTTTCACGAGATTTATCGTTTAAGGTCCATATTGACAGATGTATTAATAAGGCTAATTCAATGTTAGGGTTTTTAATCCGTTTCTCCAAAGACTTTCATGATTCATATACTCTAAAAGTCCTCTTTGCTTCATTTGTTCGATCGCACTTGGAGTATGCGTCAATTGTCTGGAATCCGTACTATATCAATTCCTCTAACCGTATAGAATCAATCCAGAAGCGATTTATGCTGTTTGACTTAAAGCGACTTCCTCGAGAGGTAAACGCTCCTAAGTATGTGCTTCCGCCGTATCTAGGCCGTTGTTTGATATTGAATATTGAACCATTGTTCGTTCGAAGACAAATTTCTTCCGCAATGTTTGTGCGCGACGTTATAATGGGCCGAATTGATTGTTCACAACTACTATCCTTGTTTTCAATACGTGCCCCAGTGAGATCACTCAGACACCGAGGCTTAGTGATTAATCTGCACTTCCATGGGTCTAATTTTGGTATGTCGGGCCCGGTTTGTAATTCTAGCCGTGTATTTAATAATTTATCTACCGTGTTCGATTTTAATTTGTCCAGAGATGAATTTAAAGAATTCTAAAAACTTTTTTTATTCAAATTTGATTTATATAAATAAACCTAATTCTAAAAATACCAGATGTAAATTAATACTGTTGGTAAAATAAATAAATAAAAAAATAAAAAAATTTGGCCTGGATCGCATCTACTCCTACTTTTGTTCATTCACTCATATTTAGCGTAATACAAAACACATTTTCAGGGTTTTATCATCGGTTTGCTTGATAGAAAAATTAGATAATGGTAATATTTGGTCAATTATTTATTTATTTATTTACATTTTACAATTTCGAGTAGCATTCCAACCACATTTTGAGCTTACACTGAGGGAAATTTTTGCCCACAGAGATATATTTTCAGAGATATATTTTCATAGACCTAGGTCGGCCTATGAGTTGTACAATCCGACAGGGGGTCATAATTGTGTTCATTTTCATCACCGATTGTAAATCAGATGATAAAAAATTATTTTTGCATCCTATCCCTATCGGTATTCGGACCCGGCACCTCCCGATCCAAACGCCAAAGCTTTAACCAGTGTGCCGTTTGGTCGGGAAGAAAATACCTAATGATCATACTAGTTCATCGGTTCATAATCTTAACCAATGCGAAAGTGTTATAGAAAGAACGGTATTTAAGACGGTATTTAAGAAATTACGACGACGGTATTTAAGAAATCAAATGTTAATTTCAGTTACGAATACGAATTTTTGAGCTGTTAAATTGACACTTATACTTAATATTTGAATCGATCTAAATTTATAGTGGGGGAAAATAATTGGTTGCACATAACCTTGTAGTGTGGTTGTCATGAAACTTTGCAATGAACATGTACGTATTCAGTATTCGTTTCGGAGGTATACGTGACGTTTGGCACATTGCAATCGAAATTTCTTTTGAACCTGGTTTTAGCCTCGTAATGATCTGGATCGTAATTTGGATTATTAATTTCTGTAAAGCAGTCCTGGATGCAGGAAATGATTTTTTAATGCGAAACGAGTTGACGAAGTGGATTACATAGAATCGTGGATCTAGTTCAAATATTGCTAATACAATACTAATGAAAATATAGTTTAATGTTCGGAAGCATCGAAAGAATCGGTGGACAGGACTTTAGAAATGTTTTAAGCTATTATAAACATGAAGTATTACGGAAATTCAACGGACAAATTCAGACAATGCATTCACTTTAAAATTATTAAACATTGGGGGTCATTTTGCGTTCCATTAAATAATGCAAATTAAACGTTTTTTCATTAGCAATCTAGTAGTTTAAATTATTCTCACTCAATTGTGACAGCTGTGTGTAATCAAAGTTTCTTATAGGCAATTCAAGCCTTCTTGATTACCAGTGAAAAAATCCGTTCCTTTTCACGGAACACGAACTTTCCCCCTGTGGCCTTATTCTGGTAATTACCCGGGAATAGGGAACTGGGAAAAGGATTTGCATATGATTTCTGTTTAAACTATTTTCCTTTTCGGAAGAATAATTCAAAGGCTGTGGTTGTTATATTCTATTAAATTTTATTTAATGAAAAATTTAGTTTGAATTATCCAAGGAAATTGGGATTGTTGGAGTTTTAAACTAAACTAACAATTTGAAAATGAGTTTGAATATGTTAAATTATTTAAAACGTACTAATCTTACCTGCTTGGTTCTAAATAATGAATTTATGGGAAAAAGGGCATAGGCTACGCAAATATCAATTGTTTACACTATTTACGACAAAACATGAAGACAATTCTGAAATACGCGTAACACACATGACTTCTGGCTGGTGCGACCGACTCAGAATTACCGTAGTAGTTTTTAGTTATTTCCAAACGTTGCTTGTTCGTGAACTTCACCATGATAAAAATGTCAATCTTGATTGACGTTTTGACGCTAACAGATCATGGAAAAAGTTCAAAGCGACAATACAAACTTGCAAACTTGTTATGTTTCTATTGGAAAATGCGTTACAAATAATTAGTATCAAGACTGTGCAGCGTTGATTTATTTGTTTTGCCTAAGGGGCTTGCTCTGATTGGACAATCGAAAGTTGCCTCCTTATCTGGAGTTTCAACCACTTTGTGGACGCCGGGCCAGAGATCAATGTCTACGCGTCCTCTCAAAATGTCTACGTGATTGCATAGACAATTCGTCGACAACATCCACAGCTCGTAGGCAAACGTCGACTAATCGTTGTAAACGTCGACAGCTACTTGTAACTCATGCCACTTGTGATCGAATGATTTACATATTTTGAACGTTTCCTGACATTTAAATTAATGCAAATTATGTGCTTCAAAACCTGAAATTTTTTAACTATTGCCAAAAGGCTTTATTCTTGAATCTTTCTTTATACGAAACTAACAAGAAGTGTGAAATTCTTAAAAACTATATATTTTTTTTTACTTAAGCCTTAACCTATGTTAGTACTTAATATTAGTGCATTATTATTTTTAAATTATTATTAATTACTTAATTTAAGTGTGTCAAGTCAACATACACGCATAAATATTTCAGTTGATTAATAACTAATTAATTATTAAATATTTCAGTTGATTAAATCTAGAGGATCTGCTCTGCGAAGCCTTTTGTATTTCGGTTGCCTTAGTAGTTCTCTAGCTAATTCGTTAGGGTGTGATTCCAGTTTCAGATGGTATTTTAGACTGCATGATTTTATTGTCTCTTTAACCGTTTTAATTCCTAGGTCTCTATGGATGTTGCTGTTTCGAATATACCAGGGCGCATTTGTAATGCTACGAAGTATCTTTGCTTGCGTTCTTTGTACAATATCTATATTTGAGGCACTAATTGAGCCCCATAGTTGGATACCATATGTCCATATGGGGATTAGGATCGCTTTGAACAGTAGAACCTTGCAGTCTAGAGAGAGTTTCGATTTTCTTCCGATCAACCAGTACATTTTAGAAAATTTTATTTTTAGTTGATTACGTTTTGTTTCAATGTGCTTTTTCCATGTCAATCTTCTATCGAGATGAAGACCGAGATATTTGACGTTTGTTTGTGGAGGAATTGTGATATTGTTTAATTTTACTGCCGGACATGTGCGTTTATTCAGGGTGAATGTTACATGTGTTGATTTACATTCATTCGTCCTTATCCGCCAAGTTTTTAACCAATCTACTATTTTGTGCAGATGTTCTTGTAATTCTCTCGATGATGTTTGAGGATTTTTGTGTGAAAACAATATAGCTGTGTCATCAGCAAAAGTTGAAGTGATTATGTTTTCAGTTATTGGTAAGTCAGCTGTGAACAACAAGTATAGCACAGGTCCCAATACACTACCATGCGGTACTCCTGCCTTTATCTCGGTTAAATCAGGAGTGGCCGTACTTTGTTTCACCTGGAACATCCTTTGGGCTAAGTAGTTTTCAAGAATTGCATGCAATTGCCTAGGCAGAAGAGTTTTAATTTTGTAATTTAATCCTTCATGCCATACTTTGTCGAAAGCTTGCGCAATATCCAAGAAAACTGCCGAGCAATATTTATTTTCTTCTAAGCAGAGCTTAATTGTGTTTACAATTCTGTGCACCTGTTCTATTGTGCCGTGCTGCTCTCTAAATCCAAATTGGTGATCTGGTATAATGCGACCTACAGTTAATATAGGTATTAGTTCTTCTAGTAGCATCTTTTCAAAGAGGTTTGAAATTATCGGAAGTAGACTTATTGGCCTGTACGACGAGACTTGGGCTTCGTCTTTACCTGGCTTAGGAATCATGATAATTTGAGATATTTTCCATTTTTGGGGAAAGTATCCACATCTCATAATCGCATTAAAAATATATGTTATATATTTTATGCATCTATCGGGCAATTCTTTGATCATTTTTCCAGTTATTAGATCATGGCCTGGAGCTTTCTTAGGATTTATCCTGTTTTTGATAACCGTTTTGACGCGTTTCCATTTCAATTTTACTGGATTTGGGTTCGACTCGTCCCTCGTAAACTGTGGTAGTACGCAGTCATTATTTTTTTCGTTTGGAGTGAACACTTTTTGTAGATGGTTAGAGAAAGCGATAGCCTTTTCTAAATCACTTCTGGCCCAATGACCATCTGGTTTCCTTACCGGTGGGTTCGATAGCTCTGGCCATTTTAAATTTCTTGCTGCCTTCCACAGTGAGTAATCTGTTTTCTCTGTTGCTGTGAGCTCACTTAGGTAATTCTGCATTCCAAGATTGTGTTCTTCCCGTATTGCTTCTCTTAGAGCTTTAATAGCTCTATTTAATTTCCATTTATGAAAAGGAGATTGGTGCAGCTGCCATAGCCGCTGAGTCGCCCGCTTATCTGCCAATAACTTTTGAATGTTACTTGAAAGCTTACTATTTTTTCCGAATTTTTGTACTCCGGAGTAGCTTTTTTTGCGGCCATTATTTGTCTTAAGTTTTCTATCGCGGCATCGATATCGTCTGGTGTTTGCAGTGGGACATCCAGATGACAATTTACGTCTATTATGTTTCTATACAGAACCCATTTCGTTAGTTTGTTTGTTAAACGTTGGGTGGTTCAGTTTTTAATGCTTGCGTACTTAGTGTTACGATTATTGGTGAGTGATCTGATGATAAATCATAACAGTCAACGACTTGAGCATTGGTGCGTGCTATTCCTCGTATTACACAGAAATCTATTAAATCAGGAATTTTCTTTCTATCTGTAGGCCAATAAGTGGGATGTCCAGATGATAAATAATCTAGGTTTTCTTCGTTTGTTTTTCTCATTGCACATGTTTAGCGTTGTAATCACCTCCTGCTAGAAATTTGATTCCCAACTGATTAAAGTAGCCGATAAATTGCTGTTTTTAATTGCATGTTTCGGTGGACAGTAAACAGCCGATATTACAAATTTCCCAGACCATTCGTCCAAACAAATAGTTGTAGCTTGGATGTGATCTTTAGCATATTTCTAGTACTCGTAGTGCTTTAATCTTCTTTTTATCAAGACTGCGGTGCCGCCTTGTGCTTTTCCATCCGGATGTTTTTTATCATAAACGAAATAGCCGGTAATATTAAAAAAATTGGGTTTGGTGAAGTGTGTTTCAGATATTAACATGATGTCTATATTTCGTTCGATAAGAAAGGTGTGTACCTCAGCTTTATGTTGCGGAAGCCCGTTCGCATTCCAAATAGCTATTTTTAGAACTGTCATTTTTGATTTTAACTATTATTTGCATAAGCGTATTCATATTTTACATCATCATGCTCATTTGCCTTTCCATCATCGTCATGAAACTTTGGATGGTCTCGGTTAATTTATTTAGCGTGGTATGAATATTTAAGGCCTCTTCATTAAAACGAACTTTGGGTTTCGGTTTGTTACCCTTTAGGATGTTTGCATAAGAAACACCTGGCTGTGCAAAACTGCTGTCAAACGTCTCCAAGTTATCATTTTGTGTGTTTGCACTCTTTTGTGTGTATTTTTGGTAACATGGCCCTCTGATTAAATTGCATATTGAGCATTCGTTGCTCAGCTCTCACTTTAGGGTTTATTTTCTAAAACCTGAAATTAAATTTGCGTATTTACAATAAAAGCAAATTATAATTTCAGTCGGAAAATTGGTATCGATTTGACTAGTTGTTAAACGTCAACTGCAAACTAACACAAATTTTCTCTACACATAACCGCATAACATGGAGCCAAAGTATTCCTAACTCATTCGCAGTTCGCTTTTTACGTCGTTACCTTACACAGTCGCCTGCCAAATCGAGGACGAACGGCTAAGGGTCCAATTTCCGTAGAACCATCTACACATTGCAGATCGCCATCTGATGATAAAAATACCTTTCGCATCCTGCCTCTATCGGGATTCAAAACCAGTGCCTCTCAATCCAAACGCCAAAGCTTTAACCACTGAGCCGTTTGGTTGGTAAACAAAAATGTTGCTGGTATTTACTGGTATTTGATGAAATTGAATTTAACTTTAAATATTTTAGACTGACATGTATTTCATTCATGGATAAATTAATTTAACAGCGTAGTTAAAAGTCAAAACATGATGAGACAGAATTAGAGGAAGGAAATTAATGCTAGTTTAAATTGAGCCTAATAGATTCCAGCTCGAAATTATTTGAATTTATTTTCGTCGCAAAGCTGTCCTTTGTTTTATTTGTGGTGGAATTTTATTCTTGTTCATCATACTTACCCTACACGTTGAGAATGTTATCGAGGTGATCATGTATTTACTATAATGACACGCGTTTAACGACGATTCCTATAAAATCGCATACAGTTATACCCAATGAGAATATTATTTCGTGCTCGGAAAAATTTAGCGGTGGTCGATTATATTGCCGTGACGTGGTGCGGATTGCCGTATACTACCAGAGTTCGAAACTAATCCGGACAATTGTTTCATGTTAAAGCAGTAAATACAGTATGACCATACTATCGGCAAAATTCTAATGGCGTAAATTCTTTCTTGTACGGACCTTGTGTGTTCCTAGTCGAGATCTCCGCTATAGCATCGAATTGATACTGGTCAAAGCCCATGGTTTACATTTGAGAATAATAGGCATATCAAGAATACGTACAAACAATCCAATCGTTGAACGGAACAATCAAATCATTTGTATGCCAATAATGTGGATGATAGTAACCAATTTAGTTCTGGGAAAGGCTCAGTTTAGGCGCATTATGTTATAAACATATACTCCATTTAACATTTTTGGGCTCCACTCGTTCTAGACCAAACTACATGCCATCTAATGTTACGCTTGCAGATCCTAAATCGAAGATCGGGCCAAGACCGAAATTAGAACGAAAAACTTGATCTACTGACAAAAAAATAATTCTGGGTTCGAGTGAAACCTACAACTTTTTAATGTGACATTTGATTAGGCCATAATGAGCCTAAAATTATTTGTATGCTAATTGATCTTGTTTTGCGTTTTAATTTCGTTTTTGGTCCGATTTTCGATTTGGGTTCCGCTAGCTTTAGATTAGATGACCTAAAGTTTGATCAATAACGAGTGAAGCCTAAAATTTTAAAGTGGGATATTTGATTAGGCCACAATGAGCCTTAGATCTTCGATTCGGGTTCTGCCAGCTTTAGATTACTTGACCTGAAATCTGGTTAAGAACTAGTGAAGCCCAACATTTTCTAATGGGGCATTTGATTAGGCCAGAATGAGCCTAAAATTATTTGTATGTCAATTGATCTTGTTTTTCGTTCTAATTTCGGTTTCGGTCCGATTTCCGATTTGGGTTCTGCTAGCTTTAGAGTAGATGACCTGAAGTTTGGTATTTGATTAGACCACAATCAGCCTAAACTTATTTGTTTTCAGTTGATCTTGTTTTGCGTTCTAATTTCGGTTTTGGTTCCATTTTCGATTTACGTTCTGCTAGCTTTGAAGTGATAAAGCCTTATGCTTCTTCTAGAATTAAAAATTTAAATAGGGCATTCAACTAGCCTAATATGAACCTTTAATTTTCCAATTGCTTTTAAATCATTTTTTGATATGGGTTCTGCTAACTTTTTCTAAAGCTAGCAGAATCCATCGTTTTAGTTGGAAGCGGTGGAGCCCAACATTTTTTAATAGAGCATTTAATTAGCCTATTAGTAGCCTATAAATATTCTTACTATCTAGTTATGTTCTGCTGTATGGGTTCTGCTAACTTGAGGGACGTAGTTGATTATTTCTTCGAGAAGGAAAGCTGGTGGTGGTGATACATGACGGACTTTAGAGGATTAATCATATCTATAAAAGGATTTGGATATGTTCATATTTCAATTGATATTTTTTAAACTCAGTTACCACATTGTTAACGCGATATTTTTGATATTTAAACTTACATTGGCAGCATTTCTAAAACAATGTAATTGTAAATTGTAGAAATCACAGCAACTTTATCAGACCGCCACTTGTAAAATAAAGAGAAAATATTGAGAAATTTTAGTTTTTAATTTATTTTCGTAGGGTGTCGACGTCAGGGACTGAAAAATCGCCACGTATAAATTACGTGTCGACAACCACCATTACATTGTGTAATCTATCTCGCGCATCCCTGCATCACACTGTTGCGAGTTTCATTTTTAACCATAAAAAGCACTCGGGCGGAATTGATTGTATTGTTCTTCTCAATAAGTTAAACCTAAATGCTATAGCAAGTATTTTTTGAAGAAAGATCTCTATGCCTCTTAACAATTGGTAATCTTAATTTTATGTTAATTTTTCAATCGCATTTTATTTACTTAAGTTCCCTTTAATTTTCCTTGTACGTGCATTTTAAATTGATATCTGATTGCAATAAGCAGACTCAACTGTTGTTATTAAAAAGTAAGTAATGTAACGTAAGTAAAATCACTTACTTTTTAATGACAAATTTGGAGTTCCTATTTACTATAACTTAGCTTATTTTCGGTTACCTGAAATTTTGTGCTAATTTTTTTCAGTGACCAATATTATTCTTAGTTCAGCTTAACGATTTCCTTAATTTCAGTTCTCTGAATTCTAACCAAAAAATTATCAAAATGCAGATGGTGACTCCCACGGCGCGATTATGCGTGTTGAGAAGGGGTAATTGCTTGTTGGGGATTATTGTTATTATTACTTGACGGGGTTTATCACCGAATATTGAAATATTTTTACAATGCATTGTCAACCCAAAAGCTCATGTAAGGTTTATGATAATCTTTTGGCACGATTTGATGAGAAATTCACGATTTTAAAGTTGAGACCGACCGGGACATTATAGCGTTGTATTAAATGTAAAATCATCACCGATATACATATAGACACATATTTTTCGGAAGAAATGCAGACGTCTAATAACACAAGGATCACTAGAAACACCGCACCTCAAATACAAACCCATACGAGTAATTTAAAAATAATATCCGGTCCACGCGGTCACGTAATTTAACAAAACACTCAGCATGTGCAGTCCCCTTTCGTAAATACGTGTTTAATAGTTTTCTTTATTATTCTTTAACTACAAATCCAAACATTGTCGTCACTCTAGTAAAACCCAACTAACTTTATGCGAGCAAATAAAAAAACTAAAACTTACATTTTAAAGAAAATAATATTGTAAGAAATTGAGAATTAAAAAAAATAAATTATAATACGGCAAGGTATTTGTGAGTCGAAACTTGAAACCGGTCTCTACTACAAGAACCGTTGCTTTTCTGCTGTACAAGAATAAAATCGCGCATATAAGAAGGAAGGAGTTAGATTAGTGAATAAATATTTATATTTGTTGTTGTTTTATCCATTATGATTATTATTTTTGTTGTTATATCTCTGCTTTTATTTCTTATTAAAACTAAAAAAAAAAAATGTTTGTTGTTTTTGTTTGTTAAAAAGTTATTAAATTTATTTTTTGTTACCTTAGCAAAATAAACGTGAGCTTATTATGGGGATATTCAAAGTAAATTTTTTCCAAGCTCAATACAGCGTCAATAGAAATTCTAATATTATATATACCACGTATACTCAATTATTATTAATTAAATCAAATTTCTATTAAATTAATCAGACATTTATAATTCTTAAGAAATACCCAACTTAACATTATACGAGTAAAATGAGAAGAAAAAATCAATTACATTTTAATTCTTAAAGATCACTAAGGTTATTTTAATGTTATACAGAGAATAAAAAATTATAAAATTTTATTTTAAGAAAATCAAGCCCAAATTTTCTAAGAACTACAATGAATAAAATTATTTTTACTTTTATTTATGTTTTAAAGCAAACAATTAAACTAATAAATTAACAATAAACATTTATAGGTTAAGAATTTATATTGAAAATACCAATTATGTAATATACCTTTGCATACGCCAAATGACTCTCGTTCGCCCAGAACACCAACCAGCAAACCAACATACGCAAGCGTTCTCCAAGGTGAATCCTCAAATGCTGAACCTACTCTGAATAACTACATGTAAATATGCTACAAAATCAAACAATTATCATCCAGAAAATAGAATGTCTCCGAGAAATTATTTGAAGATAAGCGACTGGAACGCAAACGGTATAAACCAACACAAACTCGAATTAGAACATTTCCTAGCAAATCACGAAATTGATCTAAGTTAGTTTCTGAAACCCACTTAATCGATAAACACAATTTCGGAATAAATGGATACGAAGTATATGACACAAAACATCCACAAAAAAGAGGATTTACCATTATGTTCTAAATGAATGTTCTGATGAAACTCAAGCAACCTCTGTATGTGTGGACCTCGACAAAGAAAGGTTAGTCATCACTTTAATATATTGTCCTTGAAATAATAGAGTTTCGACAGATATGTTCAAAATAATTTGGAACCCTGGGTCAACGTTTCAACGGGCCTGGGTCAACGGCCACAGGCGACTTTAATGCCAAACATACCTACTGGGGTTAAAGATTGATTACTGCAAGAGGCCATTCAACCTATTAGTCTACTGATGGTCGAAAAATCACTAACCTTCTTGATTTTTGTTTGCCTTCGTTACTAGGCCGACCAAAAGCCATGTTCTACAAACAACTATCTAACGAACACCTTCACACACTGGTTGAAATTCTAGATGTACATCAGTTCACATATCGATCTGGCGGCTACACTGCAGACGGCTAATGATATAAACATTGCTATGGAAAACTTTAACGAATTACTGGTCAACGCAGAGGCTGAAATAGGCCTCGCCTAAACCAAATAGCAAACATGCAAGACACACCATAACATCTGCTGAAATAGAAAAAATGTTAAAAGAGCAACGTCGCTAAGGACGCATCTGGCAAATTAATCGACCGCCAGATGCTAAAACAAACTATTCATTATGGAAGGCTACTAAATACCTTAAACGCCCTCAGCAACTAAAACAGCCAATTCGTAATTTTTTCTAGCGGTGAATGGGCTAGGAGCGACGCACAAAAAGCCTTTGCTGATCTCCTTGAAAGTTTATTCACTAGAAACCGTGGATTATTTTACGTGCAAACATAAAATGCAGCAATCAGGCCTGCGAGGAAATTTTAAATAAAGATGCCACTAATAAAGTTTATTTCTCCGTAATTGTCAACTATAAAAGTGATTGTGAAGCCTGGCAAGAATCCTTCCAAATTCTCGTCATACCAATAAGCCTACTACCAATCTCGAAAGTATTCGTAAAAACTATTTTCGAAAATATTAAACCGGGACTACGAAATATCATCCCTAATCATCAGTTTGGTTTCAGAGCCGAGCAAGGAACCATTGAGCAAGTGCACCGAGTAGCTACAGATATAAGATAAGCTTACGACGAGAAAAAATTCTGCTCCGCCGTCTTCTTGGATGTTGCCCAAGCATTTGATAAAGTTTGGCACGCGGGCCTGCTTCATAAAATTAATCTTAATTTGCCAGAAATTTACCAACTTATGAAGTCGTATTTGTCAAATTGCAGATATTATGTCAAATACAATACTCGTACCTCTAAATCGGACGAGAAAAACATTTTGGTTGGAGTACCACAAGGCAGTGCGCTTGGCCCAACGTTATATTTAATTTTCACTTCAGATCTTCGAACGTCTTCGAAAATTATGACGTCTACTTTCGCAGATGATACGACAATCGTATGTAGCCATAACAATTCTCAAATGACGTCCGGGACTCTGGTTGCATCAACGTATTTATGCCATCTAAATATGGCTAAAGAAATGGAAGATAAAGGTCAATGAAGATAAATCGATCCACGTAACATTCACATTAAATGAACTAACTTGTCCGCCTGTCACAATGAACGCACTACAAATTCCCCCAATCAAATCGAGCAAAATATCTAGGCGTTAATCTAGGCCGACGATTAACTTGTACTAGTTGATGGAGAAACAATCAACCATAGACCTGGAATACAATCTTCTCCTATATAACGCAATGATTAAACCAATTTGGTCGTATGGGTGCCAATTATGGCAATCAACCTCAAATTCGAATATTGCCATTGTCCAACGAACACAGTCAAAAATTCTCAGAATGATTACTTGCCTGGTTCATTAAAAACAAAAATATGCATAAGGACCTGAGCCTCCAAACTATCAAAGACGAATTACAAAAGATGCGGATCAGCTATGCAGGGAAACTAGTATTCCATCCGAATTTGTTGGCGTGAAATTTAAAAGATATTCCTATGGACTCAGCAAACGGCAACATGGAATCCATGAACTGTCCTTGCGCCATAACGAATAGAGTCCTTAGAATCGAAAGTAATGGCGAAAATTTCATGAAACAAGCGAATTTTCCATGGTACAAGCGAATTTTTGAAAATCTTACAAAGGCGTATTAAATCTTTAAAAGCAATCGGAAAATAGATCAATTCCAATAAGACAAACAGGGTATCAAGCTCAACCACTGAAACATAGTTTGGTAGCGACAACACGACCAATTTACATTTGCGTTAACAAAACTATGCAAAACTTACTCATGTTAAGGAAGCACATTAAAGTTGAAATTTTCTCAACAAAAGCTATACGAAGACAAGTTGTAGTACTAAAGTAAATTGCTATACCTGCAATTCAGGGACAGCAGAACAGTTAAGTAAAGCTAAACATATCAGTATTCGACAAAGATTCTGACCTTGTTATTTAGCTAGAGTACATAATGTTAACGAGAATTTCAACATCAGAAATACTGATGTAGCATTTGTTACAAAAGAAGCAACACAACAATCAATCCGAGAGTTTCATCAATCTTCAGTACTGTCAGTACATCAATACTATCAGAATCAGAAGGCATAAAAACATCTGCATCATAAGTGTATAGTTCAAAGGTATGAACTAGGATGCACCATATCGGGTTGCTTCGTGCCCCAGGAAACACAAACTTTGAAGGTTCATAGGAGGCAGAAGTCAGGCCAACGAATTGTTTAAATTCTAGATCACTAATTCCTCTTTCGAACGACTCAGATGAGGATGGTTTTTATAGCAATACACTCAAAGCTTTTAGAAAACGTCGCTGGCCAATTATCTCTCTACGACTACAGCGTAGACCAAAATGGTTACAAAAACGGCCTATCCTACAAGTAGGACAACTAATAATCCACAAATATAAACCACTAAGGAATATTACCAAAACATGCCACATACTCTTGATTTAATAGTCTAAATTCCACGGTAAGATCCATTGCGAAAAGGGTGATCTTGCGCTTGGTAGTAATAACCGAAAATATAACTAAAACACAGCATCCATGACCACAAAGTAAAACAATCAGTCATGCAAACAAAATGAAAACCACAAAAACAGTCAAAAATCGGGAGAGCAACCTGAAGAACGGGCGAAAGTAAATCATCTGACATTGGCGATACTCCCAACTTGCGAAAGCTCAGATTAAGGATTTCCTATTTAATAATTTAAACATGACGAGCTATTGGATATTTGAAATGCCACATTTTTCATCAACAACTTCAATGGCAGTTCAATAATTTGGCCGCTAACTATATGATCTAACATTAGCAAGCAATAAAGAATACGGAAGTCCAGAGGACACAGCAAGTATTATCTTTGAGAAAACCTAAAGAAAGATTTAAGGTCAGTTGTAGCAGCTCTTCCAAGACATGATTTGCATAGAGAATACCGTGGACTGATCGACATTAAATTTTTCAAAGTTGTTTAATCGGATATTGGTTAAAGAAATATTTACAAAATTAATTTGATAACCTATCTCAAAAGTTTGGAGGGTTGATTATATTGTGACCAACACTCAACTTTATATTACAATGAATGTATGATACATAGATCTTGAATACACCGCGCACTTTATTTCTAAAGTGCAAAACTGAAACTACCAAAATTTTAATAAAAACTGTCTTGCATAATCAACAATTATTAGTGCCGCTAATTTCAGAGAACAAACAAGATCGACCCTTATGAAACATTTAATTTTAAAATTTTTTTTGAATCTTCTAATTGTTTACCACTTTTACTCTCTTTTACGTAAAATAAAGTAGAGTAATCATGATACTTTTCGACCCCGAAATGTTTGCAGATTTGTCTTTTGTTATATCGCCGAAGTCAAAAAATTGGATTTAAAAAAATGTTTGTATATTTTTTTTTGCATATTTTTAAATTAATTAAATTTTAAATTAATAATTAAATAATTAATTTTTTAAACGCAGCTGTTTGTATTATAAACCAAAACAAATATTTGCTTACTTGGTCGACATATGCTTTATGGGTCGGAACATGTTGTCCCTAATGGAATTTCTGCTCCCTTTCGAAAAAACAACCCAACAAATCTGCCGCCATGCCAACGAAGCGAATGGCAACACTCAATACGAAATTATGAATGAGTTTTAATATCTGGGATCGGTGATAAATGAGTAAAACTCAGACTCTCCAGATATAACAACACTGATTGCAGCAGGTTACCGAGCGTTCTATACGCTAAAATTAATATTTACAAGTCTCGCAATATATCGTGTAAAACAAAATTAAATATTTACGAAGTGCTTATAAGTCCAGTAGTCAAGTACTACTATTGGTTGATACCGAGTCTTTGACGCTAGCAACATGGGACAGCCAAAATTTTGCCGTTTTGAGCATTAATTGGTAAATAATATACTCGGCCCTATTAACAATGAAAAAATGTTCACGATGCGTCTGAATCTCCAGATCAGAAATTATTTTAACAAATTACAACAACAATAGAACAATTAAATCATCGAGGCTGAAATGGCTCGGACACGTTCTAGGCCTAGGCTCCCCATTCGGTAGATGGACGACCTAGAACAGGACCATCAAACTCTTGGCTATCGTGTCTGGCGCATCCTTGTTGTCGATCGAGTTAAGGAAGATCGTTTTTTAGACGGCCAAATCCGTTCATGGGATGTACCGCCAGAAGAAGAAAAATAAATATTTTTTAAAGTCTCTAGCATTTATACGAAAAGGTCGATTAAAACCAAAAAGATTGTAAATTTAATTTCAAACAAAAGTTTAGCGCCAAAATTTAGCATCTCTACAGTCCAGGTGGATTGCCAATTTGAAATCATACGTCAAGCTTAATATTTTTTCATTCAGATCCATGCGAGATTTAGTGGAAATCTTTGTATGGAAGTGGTAGCTTTTAAGGAAGTTTTTCATCCATCATTTTTGCAAAAACGTTGAAAAGTTTAGCAATTACAAAAAAAACGACAGAGAATTAAAAGATTCAAATAAATTTAAAGAATAAATTTTTAAGAAGAATTGACTGGACTCGACCAGCCCAACGGATCAGACAGACGATATGCTTCGGAGAGAAATGTTCGTACCTTGAACTTAAATATGTCTGTCTTTGTATCCCACCGTAGTCCCAAAATTTTATGTTCGCTTGATTCGTCTATATTTACCACTGATGTACTCCTGAATATGTGAGTTATTGACAACGAAAGAACCAATTCTGGCGAATTGGATGATAATTTGTGTAGTGAAAAGCAGCCGATATTCCGTATGTGACCGTTTGCAAACGACAGTGTTTTATTAGTTCATTAGGACTGTTACGCCACACGATGCGTTGGAATTCACAATCACATGAGTCAACTCTAACCTGGCGGTACATGCGCTCGATATCGGCAGTGAAGGTTACTGGTTGTAACCGAAATCGCAGCAGTCAGATTGACGATATTTTGAACTGCTGATCTATCGAAAACTACACGAACCTTTGTGGTTGTACTATTTGGCTTTATTGCTGAATGTTGCGGCAGGTATAAGTGCTCGGCAATGCAATCCAGGTTTTAAGGCTGGAATTCCGCCACAGGATTAAGCTTCTGGTATTCTTCCATAAATGATTTATACGCGTTTCTTCTTGAAGCAAACTTCCCAATCGTTTGGAATCGTTGGCAAGAAGAAGTCTTTCAACAAACTAACCTGATGAATCTTTGGTGTGAGTCTTTATAAATAATTCCTCTCAGTATTTTTGATCTAGAGTCAATATTGGTTTGCTTGGAGTTCTTCCAGCTCCCAAAATTTGCGTAGCGTTTGATCGATGTCGAATTCGATTTGCAATGATATATTTTTTTTGATTTTAGACTTTGCCATGAATTCTCATTTCTCTTTCAAACTGAGTATGTTGTATTGAGAGCATTCGCAGAGTTTGTGGCTAGTTTCGCATTTGATACATGTCTGTGATGTGCCGTTTTTCGGTGAACGTATATCATTAACTTGTGCTGGGTAAGTTTTGGGTAGTGGCTTCGAGGGCGTTCGCTTCTGTTGGACAGGCTCACATGGCTTGAATGTCGGGTATTATGTATTGATGATTTTGATGGCCCATTGTTTTCTTGTTTCTTCATAAAGTTTTTGCAGAATAATATGAATGAGCCATAGGTCTCGTGTCTCTGCTCCTGCTTCCAACGTCTTTAACCCTCTGATGACCTCCTCAGATATATCGCAAATTCTTCGCAGCGATTTGGTGCAATCTATAGTCACTAGTGGCTGACTCATGAACTATTTTATTAAAGATGTAATCACCAAGCCTTGGTTGTCTTACCGCCTATAGAGTTTCTCCCATGCCTCCAAATAATTCGTAACTGCTATATGCCGAAGTAGGTTTGCTGCATCATCTCGTGGCAGTCCCTTCAAGTACTGGAATTTGTGCACGTTCGTGAGAATGGTGTTATTATGTACCGATGACGAACATAAATCCTTGAACGATGAAAACTCGTTGTATTTCTCAGTGAAGAACGGTATTTGGATTCTTGGACTGCGGTAACAATCTCGAACAATGAGTCGTCAATGCCAACCAAGGTCAAGGTATTCTTTAAATTGCAGGTACCCTTTCTCAAGCAATTCTAATTGTATGTACAGCTCCACTACGGCTGTGCTGTCCTTAGCACATGCAATAGTCCTCACGTATTATTGCGGCTTTAGCGTATCCGCGTTTGCGTTTAAGTCCAACTATATCACCCATTGTATTCACGATTGTCACTTCTTTTTGTACTCAACTCACCCAGTATACGCAAACCGTTTCCATCGAGAAACTATTTCGTTTAAATTGAATTTAAATGCGGTGCTGATGTAGAAATTTTGATACGACATGTATCGAGCAAATTTCTCCCGGGCTTCGGCACCAATGCTAAAGTTGTAATGAAAAACTTTAATAATTTAATGTTAAATAGTATGTTAACGTTCATTTGATGTGCTTCTTAAAATCTGATGCGGTGTTTTTCCAATGGCTGAACAAGAAGTAAAAGAAACTTATTTTATATGTCATAATACAACTAGCGGCGTTATTCTCAACTAGATCACTGCTGACTTGCTGATAAAATTAAATAGGTTACCAATACAGGTTACCACACTATTTGGCATTTAGGTGCTTAATGTCCGATGGTAATTATTTTTCAGGTTTGCGGCAGTGATGATGTCATGACGGAATCGAGTATCTATGGCGTTACCATACCGCTTAAATTTTGGAAAACTGATGTGAACCGATTTTGTTGCAAATTTAATTTAGAAATTTTTACTTGTCATTTATTAAATTCCTATAAAAGCTGTCAATTCCGGTGAACCAATTTCTTGCAAACATCACTGGGATATTCCATTTTATGGAAAAGTGTAAATATTAAGTTAAACCGAATTTTTGTTGAAAAACGAAAAAGCTCTTGTAGAAGTTTTCACTCCCAGTACACCGATTGTGGTTAAAATGGTACTTTCCAAATTTTTGGAAAAAGCTTAAGTGCGAAATTTCATTCCGATCACTCAATCCTTCAATGCTTAAATTCCACTTAAATTATGGAAAACTGATATGGATCAATATTTTTGCAAAATAAATTTAGAATCGTTTAGTTCCTAATCATTTTTCGCATACATGATATTATTTTTAAAAAAATTGGAAAACACCGAAAATCTTCTATATGGAAACTGCCAACTCCGATGGATCATTTTAAGATAATCTGGAGTCTTCTAATTTATGAATAAAGCTTTAGTATGACCTTGTTAAAGTTAGCCGAAAGTTGCCAGCCGAAAGTGAAAAAATCGATAATGCTGATAGTGTCTTGACTACTTGAGCCGAAAATTAAATAAATTATATATTAAATTGAAATATCGTAGTCGAAAGTAACTAATCTACTTAACCAGCCGCAAACATATGTATCGGGACAAACAACAAATACAATTTGCAATTTAAACAATATTAACTTATAGTTTCATGTGTTTATTATAGCAGCATACCGCTAACTTTCAAAAATTTATTTTTTATAGATAGATTTAACCAGATAGAAACCAATATGACTAGGCCGATTCGATAGCCCATGATCAAAGGTAGATTTTGATTATAGGTTAGGAGTAAGTCTGATGGGGTTATAGGGGTGAAAATTTGTTTTCCTTTAATTTGACGATAAAATCGTTCATCATTCCAGATTTTGGCACATGGACACCAATCTGACTATGCTAATTCGATAGCCCATGACCAAAGGTAGATTTTGATTATAGGTTAGGGGTAAGTCTGATGGGGTTATAAGGGTAAAACTTGTATTTTTCCATTAATTTGACGATAAAATCGTTCATCGTTCCAGATTTTGGCACATGGACACCAATCTGACTATGCTGATTCGATAGCTCATGACATGACCATAGGTAGATTTTGATTATAGGTTAGGGGTAAGTCTGATGGGGTTATAGGAGTGAAACTTTTATTTTTCCTTTAATTTGACTATAAAATAGTTCATCATTCCAGATTTTGACACATGGACGCCAATCTGACTATGCTGATTCGATAGCCCATGACCAAAGGTAGATTTTGATTATAGGTTAGGGGTAAGTCTGATGGGGTTATAGGGGTGAAACTTTTATTTTTACTTTATTCTGACGATAAAATCGATCATCATTCCAGATTTTGGCACATGGACACCAATCAAACTATGCCGATTCGATAGCCCATGACCATAGGTAGGTTTTGATTATAGGTTAGGGGTAAGTCTGATGGGGTTATAGGGGTGAAACTTTTATTGTTCCTTTAATTTGACGATAAAATCGTTCATCATTCCAGATTTTGACACATGGACGCCAATCTGACTAGGCAGAATCAGTAAGTCTGATGGGGTTATAGGGGTGAAACTTTTATTTTTCCTTTAATTTGACGATAAAATCGTTCATCATTCCAGATTTTGGCACATGGACGCCAATCTGACTATGCCGGTTCGATAGCCCATGACCATAGGTAGGTTTTGATTATAGGTTAGGGGTAAGTCTGATGGGGTTATAGGGGTGAAATTTTTATTTTTCCTTTATTCTGACGATAAAATCGTTCATCATTCCAGATTTTGGCACACGGACACCAATCTGACTAGGCAAATTCGATAGCCCATGAACATAGGTAGATTTTGATTATAGGTTAGGGGTAAGTCTGATGGGGCTATAGGGGTGAAACTTTTATTGTTCCTTTAATTTGACGATAAAATCGTTCATCATTCCAGATTTTGACACATGGACGCCAATCTGACTATGCTGATTCGATAGCCCATGACCAAAGGTAGATTTTGATTATAGGTTAGGGGTAAGTCTGATGGGGTTATAGGGGTGAAACTTTTATTTTTCCTTTAATTTGACTATAAAATCGTTCATCATTCCAGATTTTGACACATGGACGCCAATCTGACTATGCTGATTCGATAGCCCATGACCATAGGAAGGTTTTGATTATAGGTTAGGGGTAAGTCTGATGGGGTTATAGGGGTGACATTTTTATTGTTCCTTTAATTTGACGATAAAATCGTTCATCATTCCAGATTTTGACACATGGACGCCAATCTGACTAGGCAGAATCAGTAAGTCTGATGGGGTTATATGGGGTGAAACTTTTATTTTTCCTTTAATTTGACAATAAAATCGTTCATCATTCCAGATTTTGGCACAAGGACGCCAATCTGACTATGCCGGTTCGGTAGCCCATGACCATAGGTCGATTTTGATTATAGGTTAGGGGTAAGTCTGATGGGGTTATAGGGGTGAAACTTTTATTTTCCCTTTAATTTGACGATGAAAACGTTCATCGTTCCAGATTTTGACACATGGACGCCAATCTGACTATGCTGATTCGATAGCCCATGACCAAAGGTAGATTTTGATTATAGGTTAGGGGTAAGTCTGATGGGGTTATAAGGGTAAAACTTGTATTTTTCCATTAATTTGACGATAAAATCGTTCATCGTTCCAGATTTTGGCACATGGACACCAATCTGACTATGCTGATTCGATAGCTCATGACATGACCATAGGTAGATTTTGATTATAGGTTAGGGGTAAGTCTGATGGGGTTATAGGAGTGAAACTTTTATTTTTCCTTTAATTTGACTATAAAATAGTTCATCATTCCAGATTTTGACACATGGACGCCAATCTGACTATGCTGATTCGATAGCCCATGACCAAAGGTAGATTTTGATTATAGGTTAGGGGTAAGTCTGATGGGGTTATAGGGGTGAAACTTTTATTTTTACTTTATTCTGACGATAAAATCGATCATCATTCCAGATTTTGGCACATGGACACCAATCAAACTATGCCGATTCGATAGCCCATGACCATAGGTAGGTTTTGATTATAGGTTAGGGGTAAGTCTGATGGGGTTATAGGGGTGAAACTTTTATTGTTCCTTTAATTTGACGATAAAATCGTTCATCATTCCAGATTTTGACACATGGACGCCAATCTGACTAGGCAGAATCAGTAAGTCTGATGGGGTTATAGGGGTGAAACTTTTATTTTTCCTTTAATTTGACGATAAAATCGTTCATCATTCCAGATTTTGGCACATGGACACCAATCTGACTAGGCAAATTCGATAGCCCATGAACATAGGTAGATTTTGATTATAGGTTAGGGGTAAGTCTGATGGGGCTATAGGGGTGAAACTTTTATTGTTCCTTTAATTTGACGATAAAATCGTTCATCATTCCAGATTTTGACACATGGACGCCAATCTGACTATGCTGATTCGATAGCCCATGACCAAAGGTAGATTTTGATTATAGGTTAGGGGTAAGTCTGATGGGGTTATAGGGGTGAAACTTTTATTTTTCCTTTAATTTGACTATAAAATCGTTCATCATTCCAGATTTTGACACATGGACGCCAATCTGACTATGCTGATTCGATAGCCCATGACCATAGGAAGGTTTTGATTATAGGTTAGGGGTAAGTCTGATGGGGTTATAGGGGTGACATTTTTATTGTTCCTTTAATTTGACGATAAAATCGTTCATCATTCCAGATTTTGACACATGGACGCCAATCTGACTAGGCAGAATCAGTAAGTCTGATGGGGTTATATGGGGTGAAACTTTTATTTTTCCTTTAATTTGACAATAAAATCGTTCATCATTCCAGATTTTGGCACAAGGACGCCAATCTGACTATGCCGGTTCGATAGCCCATGACCATAGGTCGATTTTGATTATAGGTTAGGGGTAAGTCTGATGGGGTTATAGGGGTGAAACTTTTATTTTTCCTTTAATTTGACGATAAAATCGTTCATCATTCCAGATTTTGGCACATGGACGCCAATCTGACTATGCCGGTTCGATAGCCCAGGACCATAGGTAGGTTTTGATTATAGGTTAGGGGTAAGTCTGATGGGGTTATAGGGGTGAAATTTTTATTTTTCCTTTATTCTGACGATAAAATCGTTCATCATTCCAGATTTTGGCACACGGACACCAATCTGACTAGGCAGATTCGATAGCCCATGAACATAGGTAGATTTTGATTATAGGTTAGGGGTAAGTCTGATGGGGTTATAGGGGTGAAACTTTTATTTTTCCTTTAATTTGACTATAAAATCGTTCATCATTCCAGATTTTGACACATGGACGCCAATCTGACTATGCTGATTCGATAGCCCATGACCATAGGTAGGTTTTTATTATAGGTTAGGGGTAAGTCTGATGGGGTTATAGGGGTGACATTTTTATTTTTCCCTTATTCGGACGATAAAATCGATCATCATTCCAGATTTTGGCACATGGACACCAATCAAACTATGCCGATTCGATAGCCCATGACCATAGGTAGGTTTTGATTATAGGTTAGGGGTAAGTCTGATGGGGTTATAGGGGTGAAACTTTTATTGTTCCTTTAATTTGACGATAAAATCGTTCATCATTCCAGATTTTGACACATGGACGCCAACCTGACTAGGCAGAATCAGTAAGTCTGATGGGGTTATAGGGGTGAAACTTTTATTGTTCCTTTAATTTGACGATAAAATCGTTCATCATTCCAGATTTTGACACATGGACGCCAATCTGATTATGCTGATTCGATAGCCCATGACCATAGGTAGGTTTTGATTATAGGTTAGGGGTAAGTCTGATGGGGTTATAGGGGTGACATTTTTATTTTTCCCTTATTCGGACGATAAAATCGTTCATCATTCCAGATTTTGGCACATGGACACCAATCAAACTATGTCGATTCGATAGCCCATGACCATAGGTAGGTTTTGATTATAGGTTAGGGGTAAGTCTGATGGGGTTATAGGGGTGAAACTTTTATTGTTCCTTTAATTTGACGATAAAATCGTTCATCATTCCAGATTTTGGCACATGGACGCCAATCTGACTATGCCGGTTCGATAGCCCATGACCATAGGTAGGTTTTGATTATAGGTTAGGGGTAAGTCTGATGGGGTTATAGGGGTGAAATTTTTATTTTTCCTTTATTCTGACGATAAAATCGTTCATCATTCCAGATTTTGGCACACGGACACCAATCTGACTAGGCAAATTCGATAGCCCATGAACATAGGTAGATTTTGATTATAGGTTAGGGGTAAGTCTGATGGGGCTATAGGGGTGAAACTTTTATTGTTCCTTTAATTTGACGATAAAATCGTTCATCATTCCAGATTTTGACACATGGACGCCAATCTGACTATGCTGATTCGATAGCCCATGACCAAAGGTAGATTTTGATTATAGGTTAGGGGTAAGTCTGATGGGGTTATAGGGGTGAAAATTTTATTTTTCCTTTAATTTGACTATAAAATCGTTCATCATTCCAGATTTTGACACATGGACGCCAATCTGACTATGCTGATTCGATAGCCCATGACCATAGGAAGGTTTTGATTATAGGTTAGGGGTAAGTCTGATGGGGTTATAGGGGTGACATTTTTATTGTTCCTTTAATTTGACGATAAAATCGTTCATCATTCCAGATTTTGACACATGGACGCCAATCTGACTAGGCAGAATCAGTAAGTCTGATGGGGTTATATGGGGTGAAACTTTTATTTTTCCTTTAATTTGACAATAAAATCGTTCATCATTCCAGATTTTGGCACAAGGACGCCAATCTGACTATGCCGGTTCGATAGCCCATGACCATAGGTCGATTTTGATTATAGGTTAGGGGTAAGTCTGATGGGGTTATAGGGGTGAAACTTTTATTTTTCCTTTAATTTGACTATAAAATCGTTCATCATTCCAGATTTTGACACATGGACGCCAATCTGACTATGCTGATTCGATAGCCCATGACCATAGGTAGGTTTTTATTATAGGTTAGGGGTAAGTCTGATGGGGTTATAGGGGTGACATTTTTATTTTTCCCTTATTCGGACGATAAAATCGATCATCATTCCAGATTTTGGCACATGGACACCAATCAAACTATGCCGATTCGATAGCCCATGACCATAGGTAGGTTTTGATTATAGGTTAGGGGTAAGTCTGATGGGGTTATAGGGGTGAAACTTTTATTGTTCCTTTAATTTGACGATAAAATCGTTCATCATTCCAGATTTTGACACATGGACGCCAACCTGACTAGGCAGAATCAGTAAGTCTGATGGGGTTATAGGGGTGAAACTTTTATTGTTCCTTTAATTTGACGATAAAATCGTTCATCATTCCAGATTTTGACACATGGACGCCAATCTGACTATGCTGATTCGATAGCCCATGACCATAGGTAGGTTTTGATTATAGGTTAGGGGTAAGTCTGATGGGGTTATAGGGGTGACATTTTTATTTTTCCCTTATTCGGACGATAAAATCGTTCATCATTCCAGATTTTGGCACATGGACACCAATCAAACTATGCCGATTCGATAGCCCATGACCATAGGTAGGTTTTGATTATAGGTTAGGGGTAAGTCTGATGGGGTTATAGGGGTGAAACTTTTATTGTTCCTTTAATTTGACGATAAAATCGTTCATCATTCCAGATTTTGGCACATGGACGCCAATCTGACTATGCCGGTTCGATAGCCCATGAACATAGGTAGATTTTGATTATAGGTTAGAGGTAAGTCTGATGGGGTTATATGGGGTGAAACTTTTATTTATCCTTTAATTTGACGATAAAATCGTTCATCATTCCAGATTTTGGCACATGGACACCAATCTGACTATGCTAATTTAATAGCCCATGACCAAAGGTAGATTTTGATTATAGGTTAGGGTTAAGTCTGATGGGGTTATAGGGATAAAATTTTGATTTTTCCCTTATTCTGACGATAAAATCATTCATCATTCCAGATGTTGGCACGTGTCCATGTTGCATAATCTCGAATGATGGACGATTTTATCGTCAGAAGATGGGGAAAATAAAAATTTCACCCCTGTAACCGTATCAGACTTACCCTTAACCTATTGTAAAGGGATGGGGTGTACATTATCACTTCGTTATTTTAAATATTGAAATCAGTTTATAATTTATAAATTTTATTATTATATTTTTAACTTTTTAACATTGTTGCTTCTTCCTTGAGCACCCAAATCTATCTCTTTTTATATTAACTTAATATTAATTATTACAATATTTTGTAATGCCTAATAAACATATTTTATCGTTATTGAATTATCGTAAAAGAAATAAATTTCGAAATATAAAATGTGTTTATTTTACCAAATACAATTTCATGGAATTTCTTCGCATCATTAAATATTTTCGCGCGTGCAATGTTTCGAAATGTTAAGTATATTGTACCGCGTATGATGTCGAAATTTCCATGACAAGTGTGTGGCATTACATCCTTCTCCTTTAGAAAAATTTACCAATTGAAGATTAGTAAATTTTTTTATTATCATTATTATTTTTGTTTATTTATATATATATTTTTTTTATTTAGCTTCTAAAATATTATCTTGTTATTCTAATTAAGTAATCTTAATTCTACTCAAATGAATTCATCTTAAATTTATATGCTTATAAAAATTACATTCTTGTTTTTATTTTTTTAGACGGTTATTGTGTATTTCTTTAATTTCATTCTCTATTTTAATCTTCGAGTTCACATCATTTCTTTCCACTATTTCGAAAGGTCCAGTATAATTACTTTCAAGCTTTCTTCTGTTACCCCTTTTCAGATAAACAAGATCACCTACGCTGAAATTTCCTGGATTTATTTTTTTATCTAATTCCTTTTTTCTATTTTCTTTGGTTCTTTTCAATAATTCATTAGCTTTTTTGTGAGCCTCTTGTAATCTAAACCTAACTTCTTCGGCATAATTATCATAATTATAAATCGGATTCGTTTTTTCAGTATCTATGAATGATGGTATGGTAGCTAACTTTCCAAACACTAATTCATATGGAGTGTATTGTGTATCGGTATGTGGAGTTGTATTATACGAGAATACAAAGTATGGTAACCATTCATCCCAGTTGCCGTTGGTAGTGAAATTATTTAAGTATTCATTTAAAACTCTATGGTTTCGTTCTATTGAACCCAAGGTTTCATGATGATATGGTGTAGAGTTGACTTGATTGATTTTTAGTAATTTACAAATGTTTTTCATTAATTCATTTAAAAATTCAGTTCCCATATCTGTTTTTAAAACCTGGAAAATACCATATTTTAACACAAACTTTTCTACTATTGATTTCGCAATGGTTATGGCTTCTTTATTTATTAATGGAATTGCTTCTATGTATTTGGTTAATTCGCATTGTAAAGTTAATATGTATCTAAATCCATTTGAAATCTTCAGTGGTCCTACCGTATCTACTGCTACTACTTCAAAACTATTCCCTGGTGTTTCTGTAATTTTCATTTTCTCTTTCGTATGCCTGATTATCTTATTCTTTTTGCAAGATTCACATTTATTTACAAAATCTTTGACCATTCTACTCATATTTTTCCACACATATCTCTGTTTTATTCTACAGATTGTTCTTTTAACACCTGAGTGACCTCCAATTGGATTCGTGTGATTTTCTAAAATTATTCCTAACATTTCTTCGGTATCTATTATTCTTTTCGGCGGTTTATAAATTATTATTTTTAAATTATTTTCTTCTTTTTTACCTTTTTTTGAGTTCTGCAGAACATTAAATTTATTTTTGAATTCATTAATATCTATGTGACTAAAAATTAAATCGTTGCTTTTCAATGCTAGTTTATCTATTTTCAGGTTTTGCATGCAATTAATTAACTTCTCCAATTTTGAATTCATTTCCATAATTGGATTATTGCTAATCAAAATAGTCACAGTTTTTAACCATTTGTTGTCATTGCCGAATTTATTTATAACCTGCAAACCTGTTGGTACGTTTATAAATTTATTGTTTTTAGTTTCTCGCGAGTTTTCTGTTTGTTCATACACAAACCTTAATTCTCTTAATTTCTGTACTTCAGTTATAGATGTACATTCCCAAGCGTAGAGTTGATCGGGCTCTTTTCTTGGTACATCTACACTAAAATCTTTAGAATTTTCATCCAGTTTATTTTTCATACTTCTAGTGATTACATTAACTTTTTCTTTTGGTATTAATGCTTTTAATGCTTCAGTGTCCCAAACTATTCTAGATAAAGCATCTGCATTGGTATTTAGTTTACCTTGTTTAAAAATTATGTTGAAATTGTAGTCAATTAGATCTAATCGTATTCTGGTCATTTTAGACGATGGATTCTTATTTGTAAACAGACTTACCAGTGGTCTGTGGTCAGTTACCACAGTAAATTGTCTACCGTAAAGGTAAGGTTTAAAATAATTTATGGCCCAATGTATAGCTAGTAGTTCTTTTTCAATAACTGGTTTATTTAGTTCGTGTTTATCCATAGATCTACTTGCGAAGGTAATTGGTAGATCTTTCCCAACTTCACCTTGTGATAAGATAGCACCTAACGTGAAATTTGATGCATCCGTTGTTAGAACAAATTCTTTATCAAAATTTGGATACTGTAGGATTGGTGGATTAATTAATTTTGTTTTAAGTAAATTAAATGCTTTTTCACAATCGTCAGACCAAACAAACACTGTTCCCTTTTTTAATAGGTTATTGAGAGGTTTCGCTATCAAAGCAAAGTTATTGATGAACCTTCTGTAATAGTTACAGAATGCAACGAATCGGCGTGTGCTATCCGAATCGGTTGGGCGAGGATAATTTTTAATCACTTCATATTTCGCAGGGTCAGGCTTAACCCCTTCACTTGTGATGTAGTGACCTAAATACGTGACTTCCTTTTTCAAGAAATTACATTTAGATGGATTGATTTTTAAATTATAGGCTCTTAATCTTTTAAATATTTTAATTAAATTATTATTGTGGTGTTTCATTCCACAACCAAAAACAATTATATCATCCACGTATAGAAACGCAAGTTCCTCTAGACCAGCTAATGCTATTGATAGCATTCTTTGGAAGCTGTTCGTGGATATTTTGAGTCCAAATGGTAACCTTTTAAATTGAAAGTGTCCTTTATTCGTCGAAAAGGCTGTCATAGGACGAGATTCCTTCTCTAGTTCTATTTGATGAAAAGAACTAGTTAGGTCTAACGTCGAAAAATATTTCGCTCGGCCTAAATTATCTAATATGTCCTCTAGACGAGTTAATGGAAATTTATCGTCTATAATTTTTTTATTTAATTGCCTATAATCTACAACTAATCTCCATTTTCTATCACCTTCAGAAGATTTTTTTGGGACAATTAACAATGGAGAATTATACGGGCTGATTGAAGGTTCTATGATATCATTATTTAAAAGTTTTTCGATTTCTTTATCTATTTCATTATATTGAGCTTTTGGCAACCTATAATTTTTTATATAAACAGGCGTATTATCCTCTTTTATTATTTCTTGCTTGTAAAAATTGTTAGTTGTTAATGTATCACCAGAAACGTAGAAAACATCTGTAAATTCCCTACAAATTTTAAAAATTTCCTCCTTTTCGTAATCATTATTATTTTCCATGTTCAATTCTTTAATTATTTTCGTGTACCGTTCTTTATTTGAAATGTTAGTGTCTTTAGTGTTCCGTATTATATGATAATTACTTAAATTCTTTAATTTTGGTTCATATTTATCTATTTGCACTGCCTCTTCATTAGTGTTTATTATTCTTATATGTGCAATACCATTCTTAGGAATTATTCCATTGCAAATAAATACTCCTTTACTTATTTCTTCATTTAAAATTATACTATCTTCACTTCTTTTAATATTTAGAGCTTTCAAAATTTCTGTTCTCGCTGGTATTGTAAAAGTATTTTGTGTTGGAAGATTCGTCTCCAAGGGTAGGATAATTTCTTCATCTACAGAGTTAATAGTGATTGTGTAAGTTTCATAATCAATCTTACATCCATTTTTGCTCAAAAAATCCCTACCTATTATTCCATCTGTGTTTATGGGGAAATTTGTTTCAACTATGTGTATATTTTGTTTAATAATATGATTATGGAATTTAAAGTTTGTATATACAGTGCCTAATGAATATGTTTCGGAGTCTGTCACTCCCGTTATTCTACATCTATTATTACTATCTATAGCTATATTTTCTCTTAATTTATCCACTTTGCAAACAGTGATATCCGATCCTGTATCAACCAGAAATGTCAAGACGTCTCCGGACAAATCTGATTGTAACATTACCAGACTTCCTGAATTTGCATTTATATGGAAAATTAGTGAATTGCTAACTCGTTCAATTGTTTTGTTATATCCTCCTGTGATGTTATCGGAGGAATAGCCCCGTTTCCCGACCTTTGTAATACATGTATATTTCGGTTTCTTCGATTTTCATTATTATAATTTTGATTTCTATGACTTTGATTATTATAATTCTGATTTCTATAATCAAAATATCCTTGGTTATAATTATTATTTTGGTTTGAGAAACGATTCGAATTTCGTTGTCCATAATTTGCATTACCACGATATAAATTATTTTTGTGTTGATAACTATTGCTATTTCTATAGTTATTATAATGTTCACTATTATAACTGTTATTGCTCCGACCGGCAATTCTGCTGTTCCTATTAAATTTCTTTCTGGTAAATTGAGATATATGGTGTTTAAGTTGTGACACATTTTGTGTGTCTGTTTGAAAAACTTTTGAGGCCTCTCTTGCTACTTCGATAGCCTCAGCTAAAGTTTTTGGTCTAGCTGCCATTACAGTGGGTTTCAATATATCTATTAATCCCTCTTTGAATGCATTTAAACCCAATTGATCCGATATCAAATGTACGGTTTTTATATCTGCATCAGCTAGGATTTTTACTTGTACACTATTTAGTTCGTTAACTAACTTTTCAATTTTTTCTATATAGTGTTCTATTTTACCCGTTTGCCTGGCTCTATGTATTTCTGATTGTATCTCTAGTGGAGAACGCCTTAAGCCAAACACTTTGTAAAATAATTCTTTTAGCTTCTTAAAAGTTTCTGGTTTTTCCTCTAACGTGATTTTTGATTTTACACTATCACTAATTCTAGCCGCTAACACAATCGCGATCAATTTTGGTTGATCAGCTATTTTTAATTCGTCATGTAACAACTTGACCAAACTTAAAAAATTTTCTAGATCTTTGTGTTCACCTGTGAAGATCGGTAACACTTTAATAACTTCACTAATTTTTAGATCCATTTTCTTCTTAAATGGCATTTAAATATTACACATAATCTAAATTAATTCTATATCTAATTTATATTGGAAATTTGATCACACCAGAAATGAAATTAAAGGGAAATTATATGTGTGTCATAAAATTATTTTTCAAAGCATATTTTGTTAATTGTAACTTAATAGGTGGTGACTACACACTCATTAAAAAATAAAAAAAAATATTTATAAAATATGTTGTGCAATTGGATCTTCTTGACATCAATTTTTTTTTGTTCTATATTCATATATATACTATACTATCATACTTATTCATGTTTATTGTTTAAGAGTTTATTACTCTTGTTAAATTTGTAACAATTTTTTTCTTTGCATTTTCGTATGCTTTCTTAATTATATAGAGTATAGCTAATATTATTATTACAACTATTGTTACCTTAAAATACCCTGACATGTCCGTATTGTTTGATGATTGATGGTCATTGCTGACGGTCTTCTGGTTGCTCTGCACAGCCTCAAGGTTCCTCGCGCCGTTGAAGAAATCCATTTTTTTTTGTGTATACCCAAATTTTAAGTGGGGGTTTCCACTCTCGTCTATCAATTTTTTTTTTTATATTATATATACTATATATAGTGTGGTGCGACGGACACCCAACACTGTAGATTCACTTTTTTATTATATTCCGCATCTATTATTTCTTATCAACATTTTTTTTTTGTTTCACTGCACAGTTTAAAAATAAATATGTATATAATGTTGTTTAATGCACCATTATTCGCTTATTTGTATTAAATTTACTTTTCACGCGTTGTATATTACTAAAACTTATCACCGCAAATTCACTATACATTCAGATTCATATTCGGCAAGATCGCCATGTAAAGGGATGGGGTGTACATTATCACTTCGTTATTTTAAATATTGAAATCAGTTTATAATTTATAAATTTTATTATTATATTTTTAACTTTTTAACATTGTTGCTTCTTCCTTGAGCACCCAAATCTATCTCTTTTTATATTAACTTAATATTAATTATTACAATATTTTGTAATGCCTAATAAACATATTTTATCGTTATTGAATTATCGTAAAAGAAATAAATTTCGAAATATAAAATGTGTTTATTTTACCAAATACAATTTCATGGAATTTCTTCGCATCATTAAATATTTTCGCGCGTGCAATGTTTCGAAATGTTAAGTATATTGTACCGCGTATGATGTCGAAATTTCCATGACAAGTGTGTGGCATTACAAATCAAAATCTACCTATGGTCATGGGCTATCGAATCGGCATAGTCATATTGGTGTCTATCTGGTTAAAACTAATCGTTCACTTAAATGAGACTTTTCCAAACTTTCGGCTGACGTAGTCAAGATACTCTTTGTAGTATCGATTTTTTCATTTTCGGCTGACAACTTTCGGCTTTTTTCTATATATGTCTGTTATTGACATTTTTCTTTTAAAAAATTGATGTATTATTAATTACTTTAAAATCTGTATTGGCGGGATTTTTCGATTGAATATTGAAGTTAAACACAATCTGCAGTATCGACATATTACGGCATTCCAACTTGGCGTGGAAATATCATAACTGCAATACCACCTTTCGGCTAGGTTATCAAAGATACTATCTGCATTACCATCTTTCGGCTGGAAACTTTCGGCTAACTTTAACAGTATTTAAGTATGCCTTTTCATCACGACCTGCCAAACTTTTCAGATGTTGAATAGCTTTTAAATAACGAAGAAGCTTCTATGAAAGCTGTCATTCCCCATGGACCGATTTTAGCCAAAAATCACTAGAAATATCCATCTTTTAGCACGACTATTTTCACGTTAGACTCGGGATTATTTTCCAGTCTTATAGCCCCGAAGGTTATGGGAATATCCTGACTAGCGTTGTCGAATTTTCTAATTAGAATATTTTAGTTTTCTTCGATTCTTAAATATTCCTAGAATGATGAGGATTACGAATAACTATTTTTGTTTGTACGATTAAGTGTGAATATGCAGTTAAATGTCTACGATTATATGCTGCTTATTTTTAAATATATGTTATTAAAACTGCAATAAATTAGCTAATGGAAAACTTAACCTGCACGGTTTTTTTAAATTTTTAGTGAAGTCCGTGCTGATGTTATTCAATAACGGCTACTTATTGTAAATTGGCCAGATCCAATTTATGATCTAATTATAATGTTTCTCATCGCTCGTGCTCTAGATAAAAAAATAAATCGTTATTTTCTATAGCAATCTACGTTTCAATTTTAAATGTCGAAAATAATTTGAGCGGCATCATAATTCCCAATCGCGTTTTTTTTCAATAGATTATTCTACATTTAATCACCAATCTATTTGCACTCAATTTCTTTATTCGATTAGATCATATCACACAATTATTATTTTCCTATTTTATACATAGAAAACATATTATTATGTATATTATCTATGCTATTAATCGCACTTGGTCTT
Source organism: Nephrotoma guestfalica (assembly GCA_963691935.1). NCBI lineage: Eukaryota > Metazoa > Arthropoda > Insecta > Diptera > Tipulidae > Nephrotoma > Nephrotoma guestfalica. Next base: position 78,610,906 of record OY829914.1, on the reverse strand, counting down.
ATAATACGTACTGAACATAAACAACAGACTATACAAAATTTCACCTGCGACTCTCTCACAATGGATGATATTGCAATTAAATTGTTCGAATACATTTCTCGATAAAATCAATTTAATTGTATCCAAAAATATTTTAAATTTGTCTTCCTGAAAATTCTTTGAACCGTGGATAATTTATTCTCTTGCCGTACTAAAACAGTTTCTGCTATTCATGAACTTCCATTAAACCAAACTAAAAGCAACGCAAAGAAAAAGTTTAATCAATATCAAAAGCTCTATTTATAATACAAAATGCAATTTCACCCGAAAAAATAAATAAATAATTGTATTTAACAATAAGAACAATTATTATTTATTTCTTGAAGAATAAAAAAAAATTAAATACAGAAAACAAAAGATAAAAATAATAACAATAATTTAATTTTAAATAATTTTTTTTCGCGAGAAGTCAAAATAATGTTACCTCGCCGGTGCTGTTCGCATTGTACGAGAAAAAGTTTTTTGTGGATTGCTATCAAGCATACTCTATAATTTATTCAACACTTTTTAACGTATCCCCTGGGTTTAATGTACGTACAGAAAATTTTGTTTTACTTTTTAACTTTGGTTTGGGTTATTTAAAAGTGTGTTGTTGTTACATTAAAATGAAAGAAAATCATAGCAGTGATATACGTAGTCGCGTTTATTACCTGAACATTTTCTCGACATTTAATTTATAATTTTTCTTGTAAAATTGTAAATAATTATGAGCTTTTGCATTCGCCTCATTCGACGAAAGTTAAACTGTGTGTACGGTGCAGTTCGATCCGATATTGGAGAAATAATAACAAATTGCATCGAAATAAAAAAAAACGAATTATTATTTAAATCTACAAAAATTGGAATTATTTGCGCTTGTTTGCTGGTTCGTGTAATGTAGATTTTGCACAACATAAATTTAATTCTTGAATTTTTGGTGGAAATAATTAGGAAACGGTGTCAAAAGCAACAGTAGTTTATAATTGAATATATAAAAGTTATTGGAGGGAAACATATGATTGGGTAACGGAAATTAAATGCTGGTATGAGATGAATGTGTTATTTGTATTTAGGTACATACGAGTGCAGCAAGGTAAAGAGTGTTTCATTTCCAGATAAATAGACGAATGTGAAGAAAATGCTAATCTTTTGCTAGTTTCATTAATCGTGATTGTTTTAGTGATATTACCTGAGTAAGACGGAACATTATCGAAGATTAGAGTTTTCTTGGATGGATTTATTCAATCATATTAAAATTTATTGAATAATAATAATTAACCGCTTTATTTCGACTAATTACTTAAATTTTTGATTTGAATCAAAGATACAAGTATTTAAAATTCTCATGATGTTCATATATCGATAAAAATAAATAGTATTCATAATTCTAACCAACAGTGGTTTTGTTAAGATCTCTAGGGATACCTCTTTTTCGAAAATTCCCTAAAGATTGTTTTATCTACTATATTGTATAACTTACAATATAGTAGATAAAACAATCTTTAGGGAATTTTCGAAAAAGAGGTATCCCTAGAGATCTTAACAAAACCACAGATATATGAGGTGTAAGCTAGAATCCATATCAGTTAGGTAAAATAATCAGAAGCTAGACATTTAGCGGTGGGACAATTTATACAATTTAATATTATGACCAAATATAATAAAAATTGATAGGCCAACTGAGACATTCCCAGAGATCTTAACACAACCTCAGGCATATGGGATGTTAGTTGGGAACCATGTCAGTTAGAAAAAAATATCAGGAGCCTCCCATCTAGGGGAGTTTCGTTTCTCTACACAGAATACTACCAGCAAAACAACAACAACATAGAGGAACTATTTTCTATCGCACGCGAAGTAATACAAGTGCTCTTAACCTGCACCGACCAAATTAGCCCGCCCCAATGAAACCTGTACTATAATTTGTTACACATTTATTACAATTTATTACAACAAATCCCGATTTTATTACAGTTACCGTTTTCGAGGAACGAGTGGTCGGTTTAGCTTACAATTAAACCTGCACCGCTAAAATTGTAACTTTTGATGTAGCTATGATATCGGGATGATTCTTGAACCAGAATTTATTACAAATTAATTACATTGAATAAGTTAGTTCAAGACCAGCCCTATAACTAGCCTAAGGGAAAATTTCACCCCAAAACGATTATATATTTCAAAATCGTCAATTTAACCAAATCTAATAAATTTTTTTACACCGGACTGCCACAATATTTTAGGAAAAATAATGCAAGAAGTCTTGTCGAGAGTAGTTAAGCCCTATCCAGATGTGTAATAAATTATTTTTGTGTCAGGATACGCGGAATTCGCTCCCAATGGTAGAGGCTTCAAATAGGTAATTTAAGGGTCGATTTTACCACATTTAATAATTTATTACACCAGACCGCCACCAGATATTGAATGAAATGTTACTCCTTGGACATTGTGGTGGGTAGGTTAACCTTATCTAGTTGTGTAATAAAATATTTTTGTGTCAGGATACGCGGAATTCGCTCCCAACGGTAGAGGCTTCAAATAGGTACTTTAAAGGTCGATTTTACCACATTTAATAATTTATTACACCAGACCGCCACCAGATATTGAGTCAAATGTTACTCCGTGGGCATTGTGGTGGGTAAATCAACCTTATCCAGTTGTGTAATAAATTATTTTTGTGCCACGATACGCGGAATTGGCTCCCAACGGTAGAGGCTTCAAAAAGGTAGTTTAAGGGTCGATTTTACCACCATTAATAATTTATTACACCAGACCGCCACCAGATATTGAGTCAAATGTTACTCCTTAAACATTGTGGTGGGTAGGTCAACGTTATCCAGTTGTGTAATAAAATATTTTTGTGTCAGGATACTCGGAATTCGCTCCCAACGGTAGAGGCTTCAAAAAGGTAGTTTAAGGGTCGATTCTACCACCATTAATAATTTATTACACCAGACCGCCACCAGATATTGAATCAAATGTTACTCCTTGGACATTATGGTGAGCAGGTCAACCTTATCCAGTTATGTAATAACTTATTTTTGTGTCAGGATACGCGGAATTGGCTCCCAATGGTAGAGGCTTCAAATAGGTAGTTTAAGAGTCGATTTTACCACCTTTAATAATTTATTACACCAGACCGCCACCAGATATTGAGTCAAATGTTACTCCTTGGACATTGTGGTGGGCAGATCAACCTTATCCAGTTGTGTAATAAAATATTTTTGTGTCAGGATACGCGGAATTGGCTCCCAACGGTAGAGGCCTCGAATAGGTAATTTAAGAGTCGATTTTACCACCTTTAATAATTTATTACACCAGACCGCCACCAGATATGGGGTCTAACGTTACTCTGTAGTCGTTGTAAAGGGTAGGTCAACCTTATACAGGTATGTAATAAATTATTTTGGAGTCAGGTTACACGGAATTTGCTCCGAACGGTAAAGGTTTGAAATTTTTAATTTAAAGGTCGATTTTACTACCATTAATAATTTATTACACCAGACCGCCACCAGATATTGAGTCAAATGTTACTCCTTGGACATTGTGGTGGGCAGATCAACTTTATCCAGTTGTGTAATAAAATATTTTTGAGTCAGGATACGCGGAATTCGCTCCCAACGGTAGAGGCCTCGAATAGGTAATTTAAGGGTCGATTTTACCACCTTTAATAATTTATTACACCAGACCGCCACCAGATATTGAGTCAAATGTTACTCTGTGGTCGTTGTTAAGGGTAGGTCAACCTTATACAGGTATGTAATAAATTATTTTGGTGTCAGGATACACGGAATTCGCTCCGAACGGTAAAGGTTTGAAATTTTTAATCTAAAGGTCGATTTTACCAACTTCAATAATTTATTACACCAGACCGCCACCAGATATTGAGTCAAATGTTACTCCTTGGACATCGTGGTGGGCAAGTCAACCTTATCCAGTTCTGTAATAAATTGTTTTTGAGTCAGGATACGCGGGATTGGCTCCCAATGGTAGAGGCTTCAAATAGGTAATTTAAGGGTCGATTTTACCACCTTTAATAATTTATTACACCAGACCGCCACCTGATATTGAATCAAATGTTACTCCTTGGACATCGTGGTGGGCAATTCAACCTTATTCAGTTGTGTAATAAATTGTTTTAGGGTCAGGATACGCGGGATTGGCTTCCTTTTTACCACTAGTTTCGGCTAAGTTAATAATTAGTATTTCTCTAATTAAATCTTCACAGTCTTTCAGGGCGGGCTAATTTGGTCGGTGCAGGTTAAGAGCACTAGTAATACATCATAAAACAACGCTTTGGGCACATTCCGGCATCTATTATCAATATACTGGATTAAGATTTGTATTGTAGTTAGTTGTTAAGTTAGTGTGTCTAAGAATAATCATCTTCAATAAATAAAATAAATAAATTGTGAAAGTAGTGAATGAAAACATAAGTGGCGCAGTTGAGTAGAGGATATTTTTCATATCCATAGTACCTACACATAATAAATTTCCAAAAATTATAGTGAAGTAAATCAAAATAACTAAAACTTTCGCGTAATTAAATCGTAAGTGTAAAAAAAACTCGCGTATTAAACTGAAATTTATAGTGCTTATACATTGAAGTAAAAAGTGCTCGTATCGAAGGAAAATCGGTATAAACTGAGTATAAACAACTTCAAAAGGTGAAAGGTGCCGTGTCGTAAGAACATCGACACTTAATTAGTGAATACTAATTAAACATAATAACAATTTTTTTTCCTGAATTTATTCCGCCCTCACCACGGGTCAGCAGAATAGAGCATAATACAACTTAAATTAATAAGACGTCCTGGCGTACGCACCAGAAAAGTGTTAAAAAAAATAAATACATAAATAAATCAAGCAGATCTCATTCAACGGTTTCTTGGAGAGATGAATGCCGCACTCACCACAACAATAGTCATCATTGTATCATGGTAAGTGAATTTTAATTTGTTCATTCCTTGTATCAACAATCCTATCCTCTTAGTACGATTACCTGACTTAGCACCACAAGGAAATTCTAAGGAATATAGAATTTCCAGAAATCTTGGTTCAATCAAAAGAATTAAACCACAATCTGTATAAAATTAAAACAAATATTATATTTTTAAACATACAAATTTTAAACAAATAAAAATTATATATACAATTCGAGCAACTCGAACTAAAATAAATATAAATAGAGTCTATGAATCAAAATTTAGATCAAAACATAGATAACACGTTAATTGAAGACGAAAATCCTACAGGATCTTTTAAAAGCAAAACTTAACACTAGAAATAAGAAATCTCGCGGAAAATTTTAACTCAGTCTTTAAGTTAAGTTCGGAATATACCGATCATAAAAATACACTAAAACCTATTAAAATGCAGGGTAATCAATCAGAAAATTTAGATAGTGAAAATTGTGTTACTGACTTAATCAAAAGTCTAAGAATTCCCGATGCTATCAAAGACCTTCCGCGGTACGAAGGTAGCAGACATACGCTCTATGAGTTCATAGAGAATGTAGAAGAAATCCTGTCTCTATGTAACTCGATAGACGGACATCCATGCTCTAAGATTTACCTAAGAGCAATTCGCAATAAAACTACAGGTGAGGCTAATGAAGTCCTCACGATGTATGGATCGCCTCTAGAGTGGGAGGCAATAAAAAATAACCTTTATGCGGACAAGCGTAATGAAACGAACTTATGGTGAGGGGTTTATACAGTACCCCACAAGGCAGTGATAGCCTAGAAAAATACTTTGCTAGAATTATAGACATACAGAGCACCATAATAAACCACGTTAAATTAAATGAAAACAGTGCTATAGTAAATCGAGCCAAACGAGATCTATACCAAGAAATGTGTCTCAACACATTCTTGGCGGGTTTAAGAAAACCAATGGGTTCTATGATCCGGGTTATGCAGCCTACTTCGATTACTGAGGCATTTACAAATTGCTTCAAGGAGCAGAATATGTCCTATATGAAAAAAGGGACTAATGTTCAAGTAGTGCCTGTTCCACAGAGAACAACTCCGAAATCCCTGAACGGAAATCCTACACGGAATTCTTATCCCAGTGGTCCGCCGATTATTCAACAGATGCGAAATTTGCCAACCTATAATTATAAACCAACACCACAGTACTACAACCACAAGCCATTCACCAAACAGAATCCAATGGCAAATGGAAACGATCAGAATCACAACAGGTTCAGCTTCAAGCCACCAATGGTTCCTCCGAGAAGAGCAGTACCAATGGATACCGTGTCCAACCGAAACCAATATAAACAATATCCGAGTATTAACCCCAACCACAACCAATATAAACAATATTCGAACGTAAACCAAATACCAAGACAAAATTATCAATTCCAGCCGATGGGTCAACCAAAGATCCGTTCGCAGCAATTATTCACTGTTGAAGATCAGCAGGAAGTGGAAGTAAAAGAAGAGGGATACAAAGAACATCTCCAATTATACTTCCCTGATCTGGATGAAGGTGAGGTAGACCATAAAAATTTTCATCCCGATGTAAACAGACGTCAATCGTATGCGCTACCGTACATACACGTACAGTTGAGCGCGCACAAAACAATAAAAATCCTAATTGACAATAACTCTTTTCTGAACCCAGAGTTCGCACATCCGTCACGGATACGCACCATACCTCCTATTAAAGTAAAAACTATGTTCAACACAAATACGATTGATCAAAAAGTAACAATTAACGGTCTTATGGAGTTTAAAACGAAAGACCCAATGGAATTCCTTTTGTTCAAATTCCACGAATACTTTGATGGCCTATTAGGGCTTGAAACAATGCAACAGCTTGGTTTTACATTAGATCTCGGCAACTCAATCCTAAAACCAGATAAAGTAGAGATCTCTTTATTGTTTAAGCCGAATTATTCATCCAAATCTTATACTATATTACCGAGAAGTAAGCTTATTGCTGAGCTCACGGTAGATGTAGAAAATGGCGATAAATATGTGATGCCAACTACCATCGATGGTAATCTAATTATCCCCGAAGGAATATACCACAGTAAAAATTGGTATGCTCCTCTAGAAATCGCGAACTATGGAAATAAAGAACACACGTTCGTAATTGAACAACCGATCAAAGTCGACCTATTCAAAAAATCGTATCGAGTCGAATCTAACCATTGTCATATACAAGAATTGGATGAAACACGCGATGAAGATACTTTGAAGCTTATTAGAATCCATCATCTCAATCTAGAGGAAAAATCATCTATCACTAAACTCTGTCACCAATACCAACATCTATTCTTTAAAACAGAACAACGTTTATCATTTACCAATGACGTCAAGCATGAAATAAATCTTAAAGACGATAAACCAGTCTTCACTAAAAGTTACCGCTATCCTTTCGTCCATAAGGAGGAAGTAAAGTAGCAAATAGACAAAATGTTGGAGGATGGTATCATCCGACCCAGCTTCTCTCCTTGGTCCTCACCAATATGGATCGTGCCGAAAAAAGCCGATGCAAGTGGAAAGGTTAAGTATGGCGATTAGTCATTGACTATCGCAAATTAAATGAAAAAACAATAGATGATCGGTATCCGCTACCGAACATTACAGACATTCTTGACAAATTGGGCAAGTGCATATACTTTTTAACGTTGGATCTAGCATCTGGCTTTCACCAGATCGAAGTTAGGAAGAATGATATTTCGAAAACGGCTCTCTGTAGACCATGGGCACTACGAATACGTAAGGATGCCATTTTGGGCTTAAAAACGCACCATCGACCTTTCAGCGAGTTATGGACAATGTCCTTGGCAAACTACAAGGCAAATCATGCCTGTGCTATATTCGCGATATAATTGTCTTCCAGACATCCCTCCAGGAGCACATAGAACGCCTTAAGCATGTCTTCAACAAACTTAGAAAAGCCAACTCAAAAGTTCAAATGGATAAGTCGGAGTTTCTCCACAGAGAAATTGCCTTCCTAGGCCATATTGTTACAAGTAATGGAGTCAAACCAAATCCTGACAAAATAAAAACAATTAAAGAATTTTCAATTCCTAAAACGGAGAAGAAAATTAAAAGCTTTTTAGGATTGTTGGGATACTACCGCAAGTTCATCAGGAACTTCTCGGAAATTACCAAGCCCTTAACGGAATGCTTGAGAAAAGATCAGAAGATCACCCTCGATACTAGATATGTCCAATGTTTTGTAATTTGTAAAGAATTATTATGTAACGAGCCTATCCTACAATATCCAGATTTCTCTAAAGAATTTATCCTTACAACGGAAGCGAGCAATGTAGCCATTAAGACCGTCCTTTCACAATGGCCTATAAGAAAAGATAAGCCTATTTGATACGTATCCAGAAAGAGCTTCTAGCCATTGGCTGGGCAACCAAGTATTTTCGACCGTACTTATTTGGCCAGAAGTTTAAAATTATGACAGATCACAAGCCACTGACATGGCTTTTAAAACCTCAAAGAACCAAATTCCAAGTTGGTTCGATGAAGATTGAAATTAGAGGAGTACGATTACGAAATCGTATATAAAAAGGGTGCAAAAAATACGAATGCGGATGCATTATCATTACGTATTCAACCCGAAACTCCAACAGTTAATAACATTAACACTTCCGATGTATCTGATTCCTCCACGGACACAGAAACGGGAAGTGATTCTCAAGACCTCGTCCCAACTACAACATCCCCCCGATAAATCATTTTAATGCACAATTTATAATAACAATCGATACTGAAATGATAGGTTCAAACATCATCCATGAATATCCTTTCGGAAAGCATAGAATCATAATTTGCATGCCTAACCACCACGTGCCGACCATTAGACTCAACATTAGAACATTCGTAACAAAATACCCAGTTACAGGTATTATGTGTGACGATATATAGTCTTTCACATAGCTAAAGAAGCTTATCAGGAAAAATTCGAAAACTCTTCAAAAAAATACCTGGTAAGAACATATTTCCTCCTAACAGATGTGTTGGACCCCGAAGATCAAATCACCATGATCAAAAAAGGCAAGAGGAAAATTATCACAGGGGCAGTAATTATTACAGGGCAGACAAAATACGATAGGCATCCACTGAGGATCGAATATGAGATTACGGAAACGCCCTAAAGGCCAATGAAGATCTTGCAAATAGATTTCTGCTTCTTCGAAAACAACGTATTTCTCACGGTACTGGACAAGTTTTCCAAATTGGCGTCAGCCTTCTACTTGAAGTCACGCACCAGTAAAGAAGTCCAAAAGAGACTTATTCAATTTTTCAGTGCACATGGCAAGCCGTTAAAAATAAAAGCAGACAACGAAGGCAACATGAACACTCCCTCTTTTAGAGCGTTCTTACAGAAATATGACATACAATTATAGCATACTTCATCATATTCTTCGACAGTAAATTCTCCCGTAGAACGATTGCATTCAACCTTGCAAGAACTCTTAAAAATTGCTCATATCGAAAAGCCTCGAGAAAACATTAAAACCATATTGCATAATTGTATTCTCTCTTACAATAACACCATACATTCGGCTACGAAATTCACACCGTTTGAGCTTTTAACGGGCCATTATACTATTTTAGGTCAATCAACAAATCCTGCATTCTCAAACGCGCAGGAATACTTGTAAGAAAATTTACGAGGAAACTCGCGCTAGGAAAACCAAACTTACCAATAAACTCAATATTGATCGGGTTAAACCTTCTGTCTTAAAAATAAACCAAATAATCCACGTCCGTTACAAAAGACGTTCGAAAATCAAACCCGGTTGTGTCGTAAGGAAAGTTCTCAACAATAATAACGTCACTGTCATAACTAAAGACGGTAAATACCATAAAAAGCTGATTAAACAACCATTTCAGGTGTTCTTTAATCTGAAGCCAAACACTTAAGGTGACCAACCTAGGGAAAACAAGGGGATTATACCGATTAAGCTAGGCCAGGGCGGAGTAATCAGTAGCTATACACTAATCATCCATTTAATTACGAAGAAAATCTTAGAATAATCCAGGAAAACGTCAACCTAGTTGGAAAATCCATAACCAATAATAAAGAGTATTTTTACGCCTTTAAAAACAAACTAAAAATCCTCGAACATAAAACTAGGGAGTTACACGAAAACATCAACCTTTTGAAACCTGCACGGATCAAAAGAGGCCTCATTAACGGATTAGGATCTCTAATCAAAGATATTACGGGAAACCTAGATCAACACGATCTAGAAGAAATAAGCAGTGCAATCCACAGTCTTCATGAAAATCAAGTCAAATTAAATGAGCAAAACAACGCTCAAATTGCAATCAATCAAGGTATGATGGATAGATTCAACTATATGCAAAGATACGTTAAAAATAGTAACAAGAAGATCACATTCGAATTAAACCGATTGGCTAACGCAACCGAAGTGGGACTACACATGTTTAAAATAGATCAATATATATCCAAATTAATCAACACAATAGACACACTGTCACAGCACATCGACGACATACTAGTCGCCCTCAGCTCAGCTAAACACCGACGGATTTCACGACATTTACTAACCAATAAAGAAAGAAGATCATTAACGACATACTATCCAACGACCACATAGAAATTTTAAATCCGAATAACATATACGACCTACTAAATTTGCAAGGATACTATAATCAATCCAAAATCGTACTCAGTATTCAAGTAGCAAAATTCTTAGAATCAACATTTAGTTATTACAACATTAAACCTATTCCCTCAAAAAACCTAATGATCACTCCTATTCCCTCAACCAATATCATCCTCAATGAACAAAACTACCAATACATAATGGAACCATGCAATGAGGTGGAAAACGTATACTATTGCAACAAACAAGCACTACGATCAACATCGCACTCTTGTATATCGAGCATAATACTTCAACAACCGGCCAAGTGTAACCACACGAACGTCGATCCAGAAGACGAAATTAGCGAGCTTATCAACGGGTAAAATCTAACCAATGTCAATTTCTAATGGAATTCAACAACTGTCAAGTCAATATTCAAGGCATGACATACGCTAGTAACAAATACCTCTACGAAGAAGACGAAACAATCATATTGCCATACCATGATGTCGAAAGTCATCAACTAATTCCATCGCTGTCCATACCGAAGATGACGAATTGGACGCTAAAAAACAGAGATCAAATTCAACTACTACAGGAAAAAACTTTATCTAACTCAATTTTAAGTAGCAACACAACCGGAATAGTCGCAATCATCATAGTAACAATGGTGGTCTACTACTTCGGGGCGAAATACTGTAATTTAATGAGAAGTTACGAAACATTCGACTAGGCGCAATCATCAAACCCACAACCGGCCATGCGAACCAAGTCCTCATGGCCTTCTCTTTGGCGGGAGGAGTTACGTTTCTCTACACAGAATACTACCAGCGAAACAACAACAACTTAGTAGAACTATTTTTCTATCGCACGCGGAGTAATACATCAGAAAACCCCGCGCGCTCTAAATGCCGAATGTACACAAATGAAACGGTGAGAAATGCAATTAAGCATGAAGTCATTTGTGCACATTCCGGCATCCAATATCAATATACTAGATTAAGATTTGTATTGTAGTTAGTTGTTAAGTTAGTGTCTAAGAATAATCATCTTCAATAAATAAAATAAATAAATTAAATTTAAATAACTAAATTGTGAAACTATAAAAAATAAATTTGTGTTTGTATAATAAAGTAGTGAATGAAAACATAAGTGGGGTGGGAACAGTTTAGATGATTTTGTATTATAACTGAATATAACAACAATTCTTAAACCAACTGGGATATCCCTGGAGATCTTAACACAACCTCAGATATATGGGGTGTTAGTTGGAGGCCTTGTCAGTTAAAAAAATATTCAGTTGCTCCCCATCCAGGGAAGGGGACATTTAATAAAGGTTTGTATTATCACCAAATATAATAAAAATGAATAGGCCAACTGAGATATCCTTAGAGATCTTAACACAACCTCATGTGTATGAGGTGTTATTGGCCTAATCATTTTTATTATATTTGGTCATAATACAAAATCCTCTAAACTGTTCCCACCCCTGGATGGGAGGCTCCTGATAATTTTTTCCAACTGATCTTGCTCATAACTAACACCCCATATAACTCAGGTTGTGTTAAGATATCTGGGGATATCTCAGTTGGCCTATCAAATTTTATTATGTTTGGTCATAATGGTAAATTGTATGAATTGTTTCCACCCCTGGATGAGGAGCTCCTGAATATTTCTTCTAATAACTATGGTCCCTTGGATGATAAGCAACTGAATATATTTTTTAACTAACATGATCTCCAACTAACACGCCAAATACCTGAGGTTGTGTTATGATCTCTAGGGTTATCTCTGTATACCATTTCTAAAATATGATTTCCAAAAGTAGGAGTTCCCTGGCTTTGGAGCTTGAGATTATTTTTATAATTTTTTTACACTTGGGTGCAAGTGCTTTTTCTTCGTCCGGAACAAGAAAATTAGTGCCACACCAGAGATAGCTGCTCACGTGGTTGCACTAACTGATGCGGAGTAGAACCAAGGTGAAGTGGGGCTCGAAAACTAAATTTGAGCCAATTCTCCGTTCGTCGAGTGTAGCAGAGATACGAGATTGATATTGAGAATACTAAATTGATCCCAGACCGCCGCCTAGGCTGCCTTCAGTTCACTCGACAGCATTTGGATTTTACAGAAGAATAATGGAGAACAGTCCTGTTCTCTGACGAGTGCAGGATGTGTTTGCATGGCAACGATGGACGAAGAAGAGTGTACAGAAGATCAGGAGTGCAATATTCACAATGTTGTATTGAAGAACGTGTCTCGTATGGTGGTGGTTCGTGCATGGTCTGAAGAGGTATGTCACTGAAGGCGAAGACAGATTTTGTGTTCATCTCTGGAGCTAATACTGGCCGCCGATCAAGAAAAGTGACTTCTCAACGGTACATTGAGGAAATACTCGAGGACTACGTCGTACCTTTTGCCGGGTTTATTGGTGAAAACTTCCTGTTCATGCCGAATAATCCGAGACTGCATATGGCTGGTCTAGTGTGCCAGTATCTTCAAGAAGTGGATGTTCCTATGATGGAGGGACCAGCTCGAAGCCTGGACCTCAATCCCATTGAACATTTATGAGACGAACTGAAAAAATGAGTTCAAGCCAAAGTTATTGTTCCAACGAGTCTCCAGGAGCTGCAATAGGCGATCGCGGGTGAACGGGAGGCGATATGTCAAGATTTGGTGAAAACTTTGGTGAATTCAAAGAAACATTGAATGGAAGCTGTTATTCTTGCGTTATTCGTGCGTAATAAAAATATTGTTTTTGCTGATTTCCTTGTTTAGATCGATTTTCACCAATAACCAATACTTTTGCTGAAAATTGATCAATGTGCGTATTTTTGCACCCAAGTGTATTTTAAAAAAATCATTTTTTTAGTGTAAAATTCCCATTGATCAAGTTATTGATCAACGTAAGTGACTGATTACTTGTTCGTTGTGTTATTGTGAGACGAATAGTTTTGCCAATTATTATTGTGTATCCTCTTCTTGTTGTAAATCGCCGGAGGGCTGCGCCATGCTCACAAATGTGGGGATGTTTTTACCGATGTTAGACCTACAGAATCCACTCCGACGATTTCAAAAGCGCGTTTACGCGTCACAACTGTTGCTGGCGGTAAGCGTTATAACTGTGCCTGAGATGAAACAATATGGTGAAAATGTCATGTAATGGTCTCCGGGTAGAATGATTCCAACTCTTAGGATTTGATGGTCGTCTAGATATGGGTGTAGCGAAGTTTGTTTTGGGATGATAATTGTTGTTTGACCGTTAATTTATTTATTTATTTATTTTGAAATAAGTCTACAAATTTGATTTGAACAAATACAAAATAAAATAAATCCGCGTTGGATTTGAAAATTTGAAATACAAAAGTAAAGTAACAAAAAAAATCACTGAGGGGCATAAAATTGCCTAAACCTACTTTTAAAATTATTTTTAGTTAAACAAAAATCAAATAAATACTCGTAGTTAATTGAAACTTTTACACATCATCTTCACTGGTTCATTATCGCCATAGTTGGTTCTGTGTCTATCTAAGTGGAGGAAGTCATGATCTCTTAGTTGTCTACAGTGTTGTGCCGTATTATCTATACATCGCGCAGATATTTAATATTCTACATGTGTAGAGAATGTATGTAGACAATTATAAAAATGACGTCAACAATGTAGAGAATGTAGAAAGTGTCGAAAATTATTGTTTCTGTTAGAAATCTGAAAATTCTATTCCCATATTTTTATGTATGGCAGTGACGTACTTCTATGTGTATATAATATGTGTCTTTTTGCCCGGAAGACGATATGATAAGAAAAACCGAGTATTTCTGCTATGTGTATACTTCAGCTGTCTTGATATAATTTTAAAAATGTTCGAAAAAAAATAAAATCCTTTGTTAAAAAGTAAAACTACGTAAATACACAGTTAAATTTGTAAACCGAATACAGAGCTATCAAGAACTATTTTGAGCCATGGTAATTCAATGAACAAAATCATCACATCATAAAATGTTAAAACACAAATTCATGGAAAAATTAAAAACAGCTATCACACCGTACGAATCTAATTTCGGTAAAACCACTCAAATACAGTCCATTCGTGTGGCCGCCATATCTGTTGCCACTCTTTTGCTTAAGAAATGGGTGATAAACTTGGGTAATGCAGCTTGATATAGTATCTTTTCAAAGATGTGCATATCAGGCGACATTGCACAGAGAATTTTTTTCATAGCCGCGATGAAAGCGATTTCCGATTTTCTGGGTTCCTTGACTAATCTTGATTCTACGGTGTGCGCTAATTTACCGAGTGATATACGAGAAATAACTTTTGAACCAAATTCAACAAATACGTGAAAACCTATATTAACTCAAAAATTTAATAATTCTAGTATTCAATAATTATACAATTCATGTAAAATGTCCCGTATGTGTGTTTGTCCCAATATTAAAAGTATCACTTTGGTCAGGTTAACTTTGGTGCCGGTCGAGACGGTAGACTGAACCTGACAATCGATTTAAGTTATTTGAACCATAATAAAGGGTGTTTTTTTAAGAGGTTGCCGATTTTTTTTTTGAATAAAACACATATAAAATTATGAAATGACCAAAATTTTTTTTTATTTGGTAGATAATTTTTTGGCATTTAACATTTAAACACAATTTCTGGCATATGGCTACCACGACTATTTTTCACAAATGTCATTCTGGAGGTCCAATTTTCCAGCACTTTTTCAAGCATTTGAGGGCGTATGTCAGCAATGACACGTTGAATATTGGTTTCCAAAGCGTCAATCGATTGAGGTTTATCCACATAAACCAATGACTTCACGTATCCCCACAAAAAGTAATCGAGTGGCGTCAAATCGCACGAACGCGGAGGCCAATTCACCGGACCATTTCTCGAAATAATGTTGTCGTTGAAAGTTTCTTTCAATAAGTCGATTGTTTCACGTGCTGTATGGCAAGTGGCACCATCTTGTTGAAACCACATTTCATTCATATCCATATCTTCAAGATTTGACAACAAAAACTCATTTAACATGGTTCTGTATCGATTTCCATTCACGGTAACGCGTCGTCCTTCCTCATTTTTAAAGAAATATGGACCGATGATCCCACCAGCCCATAGACCGCACCAAACAGTACATTTATCAGGATGCATTGGTAATTCTAGAACGGCGTGTGGATTATCTTTGCTCCAAATGCGACAATTTTGTTTGTTGACGTATCCATTTAACCAAAAATGCGCCTCATCACTGAAGAGAATTTTACGGTAAAAAAATGGATCTTCGTTCAATTGATTTAACGACCAATCACTGAATTCACGGCGCAAACGATGGTCGTGTGGCTTTAATTCTTGCACCAATTGAATTTTGTATGGCACCAAACCCAAATCTTTACGTAAAATTTTCCATAAAGTCGATGGACAAAGTCCAATTTGCTGAGCACGACGACGAATCGATAAATTGTCGTTTTCTTCGACACTGGCCTCAACGACAGCAATATTTTCTTCTGTACGAACTCTTCTCATTCTTGTCGGTGGCTTGGCATCCAAAAGAGTGAATGTAGACCGAAATTTGGTAATTACGTTCTTTATGGTGGTCTCTGACGGACGATTATGTGCACCATAAAATTCACGAAGTGCTCTATAAACATTTTTAATTGAACACTGATTTTGAAAATAAATTTCCACGATTTGAAAACGTTGTTCTGGAGTTAACCTATTCATAATGATTTGCCAAACAATACTGAGTAGAAATGCCACTTTGAGCTGTCAAAACAACTGTCATAAAATAAAACGACATCTATCGGAAAAACAAACCTCCTAAAAAAACACCCGTTATTATTCTGTAAATTCAACTTACACACTTATGCAATGCACCTACTCAGTGTTGTGCGTCTACGCGTATTTCCGAATTGTCTACATGTTAGTGTCGAAAATAGCGTATACAGTTGATTTTTGAGTAGACAATGTCGAAAATTAGTAGAATATGTAGACAATTCGTAGACAATGTAGATTATGGATTTTTTGTTGTCAATTCAATTGTTTTTCTGTACCAGGTTGTCATGTTATAGTTTTCTGGTTTAAATTGGTGTTTACCTATATTTTGGCAGTTAAAATTAAATTTTTATAAAACAAATAGGTGAGATTGTCATATCTTGGTCAATCGATGGTTGCGATATTGACAACGATAAGCGATTTCGTTTTCGTTCGTGGAATAAAATTAAATTATTTTCAGGTTTAATAAAATAAATTTTATTATAAATAGTTGGCATTTCTTTAGTGTATACTAGTATCTTCCGTAACTTTCACACCAGGCGTTTAGAATAAATCTGTTTTTTCTAGCGGGCTTTGTAAAAATTAAAAACTTGCATTATAATTCAAATCGAGTTAGTTTTATAACGAGATCAAATAAATTGTTGGTTTGTAAAGTACTTTCCTAAGGTTCAGGTTTAAAATAATTTCGCTGTGCCAAATTTTCCGTTTGTCATGAACATTTTCGAAACGAATACTTAATTTCTGGTTTCAACGTCCGTTTCTTCAGCAACATCTAGTTGGGGTGACTACAAAACTTATAGGGTAAATGAGTTTTATTGATAAATTTTACTGTTTTTGGTTCAAAAATAATATGTGCCTTACAGGTAATGTGGTTTTTTCAGGCTAACATTGTCTAATAACTGTGAATTATATTGTCTAGAATAAGCATACAGGTGGGGATTTTTTAATGTAAGAGGTATACATTTTGTTTAGGTTAGTTTAAAATTACATTTGTCCAAGACATTCACCAATTGATCATCAATCAACGTTTGTTTGTCCTGGCCCTTTTTACAAGAGTTATCTTGCTTAGAATGGAGGGAGGTCGAGTGACAGAGATAGGTAAAACAACAACAAGTTCATCACTAACGCAACGATTACTTGGATTAGTACAAGTTTGGGTCACCACTTGGAACCGAACGAAACATCCCCCTGGTATGCCAGTAAACCTTGCTCGGAAGCCGTGAGAGCTTGCTAGGATTACACAAATCACTCGTCAATATTATAATAAATAATGCAAACCGGCAAATATCGACCCGCGAACAAGAATCGGAAAATGGAACAGCAAACAGTTGTGAAATGAACATAAGTCAAGGAAATTACTTGATTATATATTCTGCACGTGATGAATATGGCGTAAGCATATTTACAACAGCTAAAGCAAAGAAGGCACTAGTGGAATATAAACTACTTAATAGCAGAATAATCGTAGTCGTAACAAGATTCCGTTCAAAATTACGAAACACAACCATAATATTAAGTGATATGCCCCAAACAAACGATGCAGATGAAACAACTAATGATGGGTACTTTGAACAAATACAAGTCACAATGACAAGGATACACGGAAAATTATGAAGATACTACAAGAAGGAGATTTCAATGCAAAAATTGTAACAGATAACACCGACCTGATAACCAACATGGGTTAACATGCATTATACTCTGCGCGTAATAATAATGAATAACGAGTCATCGACTTCTGCATCACAAACCAACTATTCATATGAGTCAGTAAATTTCCACTCAAAAAAATGTACAAATACACATGGACATCACCTGCCCCAATGAGTGGGGCAGACATTCAAAGTGACCACCAACAGGTAATATTACAATCCAAAATTAAGCCTGTCGGTGTAAAATGGATCAAAAATAATCGAACAGTGACAGATTAAAAGATGCCGACACAAGAAAAACATTCTGCAAAGCGCTCAAGCTTAGCCTCCAAAACAATGAAGAAGCAGCCATCAGTGTAGAGCGATGGTGGAAATAAATCGTAAAAGCTTATATCGAAACAGCTACCAACACACTAGCAGACGCAAACTCTGGATCAGTGATAAAATTTGGAAGAAGAGAATCTAAAAATTTGCAGGATATATCCCTTCTCAACATAACCATAAAGATATGTAAAGATACCAACCCGAAATCAAGAATGAAACAAGCTAGCCTCAGACCAGGGCGAAGTTACGCCGATCATATCATATTAACACAACACACCTTATCATTAAGCAGTCTAACGAATGGAATTCACCACTGTATCTACTCTTCGTGGAAGGTAGTTTGTGAAATTGGCATCCCAAAGCGAACTCATAATCGTCCAGGTAATTGAGTTTAATGCAATGGCAAGCAAAGTGAATCATACTGTAACATAAAAAGAGGCAGACAAGGATGCGTACTCTGCCCACTTCTGTTCCTAATAGTGTAAGATAGTGGAGAGAAGTAACGGAGAAACTCAATGTTCTAGATTATACAGATGACATATGCCTGCTAGCACACAAACACGCTGTCATAAAGTACAGCAGCTATCAGATCTTGCAAAAGAAGTTGGCCCCAAAATAAATATCAGGGAAACCTAGGCCAAGAAGAAATAAGAGATATCGATGAATTTATATACCATGGTTGTACTCTAACAAAAACGGGTAACACAGGTGAAGATATAAAGAAACAAATCAACAACGCCAAGGAAGACATCTGCCCTATCCAGCCACCCCAACCTAAAAATGCTCAATTCGTCTGTGAAATCAGGGTTGCTGTATTTTTGCGAAACAAAATAATAAATGTTGAGCTAAGGAGCTCAAACAAAATAAGAAAGCACAAGTGGAGATGAATTGGCCACTCTATTAGAAAATCGAAGAATGGCATGACAAGAACGTCTATGGCATCGAACCCACAAGGGAAAAGGAAAGTTGGGCCATCTAACACGGAACAACTCGAAAAGTGAGATGGGTGGAAATCAAAGCAATATCACCCAACAGAGTTAGATGATCCAGCTCAGTAGACGATCTAGCTAGCTCCAGAGTTATAGATAATCCAGCCCATTCTAACTTGGAGAGAACGGGAAAACATATATTTCTTGAAATATCGAGTGAGCCAACGGTCATATTTTGGCATTAATTAGGATTATGAACCTAGAAGCTTGTATGATTATTTATCTGCATTTTTTTTATTCCTTATATGATGATGAACATTGTAGAAGTTTTCAACATTTATCAAAAGTGTAGCTACACCAATTAACAAAAAACAAAAATGTAGATACACAATTTAACAAAAAGTGTAGAACTACGTAAAAAAATTGTGGCAGGATTGAAATTGTTATAATTACCGGGTCTTGTGGGTGTTTAAGGGCAATCAACACTAGATTTTAGAGATGACACCACAAATCTGAGTATACTGGGATTTCGGGGACATTCCCTTAAATAAACATTGACATTGGTTTGTTATTTTAAATCTCTGCTGGTATAGGATTTAAACCTATATCGGTAATTTCAATTTGAGTCGTGCTTTTATATCTGCTTATTATATTTTTCAGTTAAATTAACTATTTTTTCTAATAACTGTGAAACGGCTAAAAATCATAAATTCATAAAATCTATCAATATCTGTGATATAAATACATAACTGTGATTTTATTAAATATTTTTTTTTCTAAATTGAATAATAATGTCTGCGTGCTGTGAATGTAGTGCCAAAGTGTCTGAAAACTTTTTTACTTGTGCTGGTGAATGTAATAAACTTATTCATTTTGGATGCGCCGGAATTAAAAAATCTGTGTTTGATGCCATTTCGATAATTCCAAATTTTTCATGGCGATGTGGTGTTTGTATCGATGTTTATAAAATTCTCAAGGAAACGAACGATCATATGAGTTATTCGATCAATGCTATATCAGCGTCCTTGTCATTGCTAAATAAAACATCAGCCGTTATTAGTAATAACGTGGAAAGTTTGTTAAAACCAACACCATCTCAACAGTCGTCGTCTGTAAAATTAAAAAAAAACAACACAAACTGATATGGAATTTGACACACCAATACTTACAAGATCAAAGAGTAGTGTGAATAATGGCATAACAACGGATTCAACTGCTAAATCGTTAGACGATAATATGGACTCGCCTAAAAAAATTTTTATTGGTAGTGGTGACTTGAACTCTACTTTGCGTACCGTTGAACCGCTACGATGGATTTTTATTTCTCGATTATGCAAGGACGTTACTGATGATGATCTTATGATGTATATCAAAAACAAATTTGAAGTCGAGAAACCTGTATTATATTGCTTTCGACGTAATGATGAGCGCGATTATGTATCATTTAAAATCGGTATTCCTGTAAGCAAATTTAACCAAATGCTGGATTCATCGGCGTGGCCTTCTGGAGTGTTGATTAAAGAATTTTTAAATTCACGTCGGAAATCAATGAATAATAATTTTTTAGTCCCACGCTCAGCTCTAACGACGTTGTAACAATATCTACTGCGACCTCAACTGATTTTATACCTTCTTCAAATCCGAAGCCGCTGTCTGCACCTATCGCTCAACTGACACTGCCACTCTCAGATGAAACCAACAAATTGTCTATTTATTATCACAACGCTAGCGGAATACGATCAAAAATGCGTGAAACGTACCTATCAGTGTTGGAAAATGAATATGATGTCATCTGCATCACGGAAACATGGCTAACAAGCTCGCACAATTCTGCAGAGTACTTCCCTCCAGACTACTATGTTTTCAGACGCGATCGTTATACGGATCTTGAATCGACAGCGAGAGGTGGCGTAGTTCTGCTAGCGGTCACGAAAGATATACGCGCGGATATTATTGACCTTGGGAGTAACGAGTTGGAAATTTTGGCTGTTAAACTTGCTTTCAATGGAAAGCTGGTGTTGATAGTTGCTGTTTACATACCATACGGATCCTCAGTTAATATATATGGTGAGCTATCTTTATTTTTCTCAAACCAACTAGCAGCTGCATCTCCTGATTTTGATTGTGTGATGATTTTGGGAGATCTTAACTTACCGAAAATAAAATGGCTTACAGTAGATGATGAAATTCTGCCATTCAATGGTGATCTAACTTCAGGTCTGGTGATGGACTCAATCTGTTCACTCGGGCTAAGACAGATTAATAACATCGAGAACCAGTGCAGCAATATCCTCGATCTGGTGTTCGTTCCAGTAGAAGTACATGGCACAATCATTGCTTGTAATGATCTCGGCGGTTCTTCAAGTATTTTTCACATACCACTACATATCCAATTAATGTTTGAAAATTGTGTTAATGTTAACGTAAATTTTAATTCTAGTGAGTCTTTCAATTTTAATAAGGGAAATTATATTGCTTTAAATGAGTTTCTGGACAATATTAATTGGGATCAATATATAACGGGTAGTTTAGACGCTTATATTGATCAGTTTTATAAAATAATGAACTTGGCAATTGAACAATTTATTCCCCGTTCACCTGTAGTTTCGTCGATGCGCGAGCCATGGTATAATAGTCGCCTCTCAGGATTAAAAAATCGGAAATCTAAAGCGCATAAAAAATATAAATTAAACCCATCCGCCGTAAATTATGAAATATTTAGCGCTCTCAGATCTCAATTTAAAATTTTAAATCGTTTCTTGTATAATTTATATATTGTCGAGATCGAATCGAATATTAGAAACAACCCTAAATGTTTCTGGAGTTATGTTGATTCGAAACGGAATTGTAGAGGTATACTGTCTTTCAATTCTTTGACGGCTAGTGATCCACAAATTATCACTGACATGTTTGCAGCATTTTTTGAAAATGTGTATGTCCCGTCTTCGAGGGGGAATGACGATCTTGTTTTTAATAATAATCCAAACATTCAATTTCAATTTACTACCGATGACGTTCTGCACGCTCTTTTGAATGTAAATGTGAATATGAGTTGTGGCCCGGACAAAATTCACCCGCTTGTGTTGAAAAAGTGTGCTTCGGTTTTAGTTCAGCCGCTGACGAACATCTTCAATTTGAGTTTGAAAAGTGGGGTTTTCCCTTCAATTTGGAAATCCAGTTTCATTAAACCAATTTTCAAGAGTGGACGGAGAACGGATATCGAAAATTACCGCGGAATCTCTATCTTATCGGCTATTCCTAAATTATTTGAATCGATGGTCAAGGACCGCATCTTTTTCTTAATTAAAAATTTCATCTCAGTAAACCAGCATAGGTTTTACCCCGGACGGTCAACTGTGACAAATCTTGCTTTGTTTACAAATTTTTTGACGCTAGCATTAGAAGGTGGTGATGGTGTTGAGGTAGTGTTTACAGATTTTAGCAAAGCTTTTGATAAAATTGATCATGTTTTATTGGTAAAGAAACTGGTACAGCTCAACAAGTGTGATGCCCTTCCTTTAAAATGGATTTTTTCATATTTGACGAACAGAACTCAAAAAGTTTTTTTAAATAATATTTTATCTAGAGACATCAATGTTTTGTCTGGCGTCCCACAAGGTAGCCACATTGGACCTCTATTATTTATTGCATTCATAGATGATGTGAAGCGGTGCTTCAAACATTGTAAGTTTCTGATTTACGCTGATGATGTAAAAATCTTTTGTAAGATTAGAAATGATCGCGATCTGCTAAATCTACAACAGGAATTAAACGTTTTCTGCGACTGGTGTAGCTTGAATAAGCTTTGCCTGAACGTTTCGAAATGTAAAGTTATGAACTTTTCTAGAAGACGTTATGGACGTAATGGACATGATAATAGTTTATTCTTAAATGGCGTTATGATAGAGCGAGTTCATTCTTTTCTAGATTTAGGGGTTTTGTTTTCACGGGATTTATCGTTTAAGGACCATATTGACAGATGTATTAATAAGGCTAATTCAATGTTAGGGTTTTTAATCCGTTTCTCCAAAGACTTTCATGATCTATATACTCTAAAAGTCCTCTTTGCTTCATTTGTTCGATCGCACTTGGAGTATGCGTCAATTATCTGGAATCCGTACTATATCAATTCCTCTAACCGTATAGAATCAATCCAGAAGCGATTTATGCTGTTTGCCTTAAGGCAACTTCCTCGAGAGGTAAACGCTCCTAAGTATGTGCTTCCGCCGTATCTAGGCCGTTGTTTGATATTGAATATTGAACCATTGTTCGTTCGAAGACAAATTTCTTCCGCAATGTTTGTGCGCGACGTTATAATGGGCCGAATTGATTGTTCACAACTACTTTCCTTGTTTTCAATACGTGCCCCAGTAAGATCACTCAGACACCGAGGCTTAGTGATTAATCTGCACTTCCATGGGTCTAATTTTGGTATGTCGGACCCGGTTTGTAATTCTAGCCGTGTATTTAATAATGTATCTACTGTGTTCGATTTTAATTTGTCCAGAGATGAATTTAAAAGAATTCTAAAAACTTTTTTTATTCAAATTTGATTTATATAAATAAACCTAATTTTAAAAATACCAGATGTAAATTAATACTGTTGGTAAAATAAATAAATAAATAAATAAATAAATATATCAGGAATGAAGCCAAATGTATGCCTATCATTACCTGATTCATTTCAAATTCTTTGTCATAGGTCAATGGTCATCTCTATGATCTGACGTGATCCGCCACACCTTTGTAGATTACTGCAAGTGTTTTCTGAATCAGTCCCCATCTCCCTCTTGACACTCTTGCCAAGGAGTGGAATAGCTTTTTAGCGTTTTCACAGGCTCTTAGAACGTGAGAAGTTGCGCCTTTACGTTCATCTAGGTCAACTCCTAGATATGTCACAGACTAGACCATTTTCATGTTTCGACCGTTTAAAGATATTGTTGGAGGTCGACTGTTTTGTCTACGGATAGTGACATTTTATTTGTTTCACACCATTGATTCATTTTGTTAATTGCGATTTGATCCTAATGCTGAAGTTCGAGTCTCGAGTTCCCATGCACCAGAATAATTTTATCATCCGCGAATGCAATTTCGTCCAAGTTATCAATCATGCTTGTGTTAAACACGATATTCCAGACTAGAGGATTTAAGATAGAGCCCTGAGGACATTATTTTGTAATTTGTTTGGATACAGAACCATACATATCTCTGATTACTGCGGATCGGTTACTGAAGTAGCTCCTTAAAACATTCATTGTGTTTCTAGGGAGATTGTAGACCGATAAGCTTGCGATGACACTAGGCCACGTAAGGTTATTAAATGCTCCGCTGATATCCTAGAAGATACCCATACATATTTAGAACTTTGGGTTTTGACGGTGGTGATTAGGCGGACTTTCGCATCTTTAGTAGACATGCTACGTCGGAAACCGAATTATTTGTCCAAGAACAGTCCGCTCTCCTCAATTCGCGGTGTAATTCGAACAACTAGTAACCTTTCTAGGAATGTCCCCATAACCAGTAGCAACATTATGGGTCTATAAGATTTCGAAGAAAGTGCATCTCTGTCGCCAGCAGTTTTAAGCAGCTGTTTAATAATTTTACTATGCTAGGCCCTATGATGGGCCATTTTAGCCGAATTATTTCAGCGTTTAAGTTGTCAAGTCCTGGTGACTTGTTACGCTTAGAGCAAGTAAGAGCACTTGTGACCACCTTCCACGTAAATGAGGAGTCTTCAGCATCTGTGGATGTTCAACTGCTGTTGGTGGCGATCTCGCGCTATTCTCCTTGTGGCTCAGTTTCGTTTGGCAGAAGTGAGTTGAATAACTCCAAACGTATGTCATGCCACGTATCAGTGATAACTCCATTTGTCTTTCTAATGGTACTCAAAACTTCAAGAGGTCTTGCTTTGCCAGCGGCAAATTTATATACAAGACCCCAGGGCTCTCTTTTACCATGTTCCGTGATGTACCGTTGGAAACTAATTTGCTTTGTTTTAAATACTTCATGGAAGTATATTTTTCTTGCCACTCTGAAAATAGTTAACTTCAACTCGTTTGCTCTTTGTTCCCTTTCCGCCTGATATGCTCTTCTAAGCTCTCTTCTAAGTTTCCTTAGATTAGAGTTTCACCAACTATTTCATTTCTTAGCTAACCTCTGCCTAAGAATTGATTTGTTGCAAGCACTGGTTAACTGTGTTGAAATCAGCACCATACGAGCATCAATTTCGTCTATCGAATTAACCTCTGGAAGTGCTTCTACACTGTCTCAAGAGCCAACCAACTGTCTGATTCTATGGTCACTAGATGTCCAACTTTCTCTTACACACCACCCAACTATCGATTCTAGCAATGCTCCGTTGATCATTATTAGGTCATTGTAGGAGTTCTTATTAGATGAGACCCGTCGTTGGGTTTTTCTGCTCGTTCATTATGAAAAGGTCACTCCTGGAAACGACGTCTTATACTTTTCAACCGTTCTTATCGGTTAAACGGTCATGCAACATTTTACTTCAAGCATTGAAGTCTCCGGTGATCATTATATTTTTGTGTTGACCCGATAGAGAGTCTAAGATCGTTGCGATTTTGTACAGATGGTACTCGATCGGTTCATTGTATTCGGCATATATTGAAAATAGGTATAATATGGGCTGTAAATGGTGTAGTAACCAAACGTCGATTCACTACATCACTGCGGTCGCTAGATATCAATAACTGGAAGCCCGCTTGCTCATTTCCGAGAGCCGCCGGTACTGGGCATCCGATTCCCTACACCGTAACGTTTTTTTTCCATGGTTGACTCCATTGAGTATTTATATTCTGCGTTCCTTCACTTGGCAATTTTGTACCTACTGCCAGGTTTTTCTAGCCGTCTTTAGAATTTTGGGAGTAGTGACTGCAAAATCGGTCTTAAATTTGAACACCGGTTTTTCAGTTTGGTCTTTTTAAAAATCGGTTTCCGGTTAATAACCGGTTGATTTCATAATAATAAACAAATATGTAAAATATTTAATAACTTACTTTTTGCTAAAATAGGCTCTTAAAAAGCGGAGACTTTCAATTGTATCATCAGCAAGGCGTGACCTAATTTTAGCACAGATTTTTCCTGAAGAGAAAAGCTCTTCCAGCTTACTACGCTGGTTGGAGTTCAATAAAAATTTATAAATAAATTCAAAACTTTCTCCTCTGGTACCGGTGCCTTCGAACTGTGTTAGGTCTCTTCTTATAACGGTCAGGAAATTTAAAGAATGTTTTTTAATTAAGAGAGACGGCGGGGATCTGATTCCTTTATCAGAGGCACTTTCCATCATCTGTTTCATAGTTATATGAAGATATCTTCCTCAGAATGGTTATCTGGGGGTTGTATGTTTTTCCTGAATCTGTTAATCTTGTCAATAATTTGTAAATCACAGATGTAATCGTTTTTTTATTTAATTTGGAACTTGCGGTATTGGCATCGCACGAACCAGTATATATATACTGAAGAACAGCTGATGGCTCCGTTCGCCTTTCAATAATTCGTAATTTTAGTTACGATTTCATTTCATTTGAAAGAATAATATTTATATTCTGCAGTCTTGATAACATGAAGATAATTGCAACGTTCGCAGTAAGAAGATTTGCATCTCCTCGCCAATAATATCCAATCATTTTCACAAAATGAATATTCGGTGAGATTAAGATGTACGATGGCCATCAGTAGACTAAACTATACTTTGTAAACCCGTTCGAATATTATCAACAGGCTACACCATCGCGTTTTAGACTCTAAGGTTAATTCCAATTCTTTCCCACATGGTTCATCTTTACATATTTTTGCAACGTGATATTTTTTGTTGGAGAAGCTCTAAAAATTTTTAATACTTTACGAATTTTTGTTATCAGGTGATGTATAATAGGATTGTGTTCAAATTGGTCGGCTAATTCTGAATCTAAATTATGGTTATGTGAAATTTCAGAGTTATCTGTACCAGGATTTACAACATCCTCGTTTTCGGAATCTACAGTTTCTGGGCAATTTACTTCGTCAAAAGTACCAGCAGTTTCGGATAATTCGTCATTACCAATGACATCCAATTCAGAATTTCTATTCATATAAAGCACGTCAAGCACTGCTAGCTGAATTCCATGAGCAAGGCAAAGCTGATGTTCTGGCTCAATCACTCTCCCAAGTCTTTTTATTACCGATGCTCCATCGGTGGTTATACTTACAATGTCATTTTCAAGCGATAAAGGGAAATTGTTTAATTTATTTTTAATTAGCTCAATACACTTTTCGGCGGGAGCACTACAACTGTGAATTAGGACGCATGCACATTTAAAGATCGACGGCCCACTCATCAAAAGTTGAACTAAATATAATTTTATTCATTTTCTTGTTAAACAATTCGGATCTTGTTCCCTGTTGAATTTTTGCAGCATAATCTATTACAATTTGCTTATGGTGTTGGGTGATTTTGGTATTTGATTGCACGTGAATCCTTTGGCTTGTATATTAGCCGAGATATCAATTGATTTTCATCAAACAATTCTGTGATTTTGTTGGATGAACTTGAATCAAAGAAATTCGAGATAAAAGGGGCACTTGTCTTCCGTTTTGCTACATTTATATTATCGATCGCTCGTAAATGGGAAAGAAGCGCACTTTCTTGCATTTAGCACAACTTCCATTTTTTCTCGTTGAAAATGAGCCCATATCGAGTACTCATCATTCTTCTCTTTCCTATATTCTTCAAAAATTGCATTTTCCAAGTTTTATATTCAGTATTTTGAAACTATTTAGATTACGATTAAATAAATTCAATTCAAAAATCGTACAAAATTAATGAACAGAAATGTAGAAATGTCAAACAAGCCAACCAAAAAAGTATAATTTGTACGAATTTCGAAATAAAAACTGGGCGCACGGAGTCATCTCTTACAAAATATAGGAAAATATTTCAAAACCGATTTTTTTCACATAAATCCGGGGCTTCGGTGGTTGAAAGCGGCATGATTAATCGGTTAACCGGTTAATTGAAAACTGGGTTTGCAATCACTGTTTTGATAGTTAAGTTTGCTCAAATTTTCCGCACCGTTTTTTATTGCCTTCTCAGACGGAAAAATATATTGAAGCAGTTTTTGGTGCTTTTGAAGTTAGTTTTTATAGCACCGATTTTGGTGTAGGCGCAGGACGTCAATGTCACTGTATGGCTTTCCCATTCTTTTACTTATATATATATAATATTGGTGGATTACTAAAATTTTAGGTTAGAATTCTTTAATTTTGTGTAAATCATCAGTGTATAGTAGATGTTTGCTTTTATGGCTACTAGTTTTGATCTCCTGCAAAAATTTCTTATAGTTTTCTGTGCTCGCCTCCCTCATTTTTCTTCTTGGCGCAGCTAAACCTGCTCAGTGTTTACGATTGTGATTTACCCGGTGCGGTAAGTTATTTTGAAATTAAAGAACGTGCTCTAGCGAACTAGTTATGCTACGACAACCACGAAATGCAACACTTTTTATTTCAGGGTGAAATATCTTGAACCATGCTGTTATATGTATTACATGTTCATAAAATCATTTAAATATTCGCTGCAAGCAAAGTGGTAAATTAATTCCGCTCCAATAGGTTGCTCGCTATAAGCACGCAAGGAAATTACTATACAATTGCGAAAGTGGGTGTTGGCAATCATTTTTTTTTATTTATGATCTTGTCTGACATTTTTCAAAAATTTATTATGTATCCATCAATTGCATGTCACTGCGAATGTTGCGAGGAGAGAAAATTCCGTGATTTTATTATTATATCGAAATAATATAGAAAGTGTGATGATTAAGTAGTGAGTAACATGCAAGTCATATACTCGTATATACAGAATAAAATTGATTAGCGAAATTACAATGATAATTTTAAATGTCACGCAAGTCTAAAATCAAAATGAATCCATTTCTGCGGAAATATGTATCGTACGGAATTCGCATGTTTTATAGATTTTTTTTAAAAAACATTTTATTGTTTAAGAAGTACACGCGGATTTTATGTCCTCCCCATCGTTGGTTAAAATAACACTTTGCTCAAAATAATTGGAAATTCGTTCACCTAGCATTTAAATGTGTTTCTTAATTAATCGTTTTTTGATTAATAGAGCCGGCAAGGTCACGGTAAACACCCCTCTATGTTATTGAACCAAATATTTGCGGTATCAAAGTTTATAAGATCCACATCCAATGAAAAACCATGTTTTAATTTCAAATGCCGCAGCCGAACGAAAAAAATAGGAATTTACGGTGAAACCATGACATCAGTTAAAAAATCTATTTAACACTACTATTTTGACAGAACTCATAAAAATGTAAATGTTATTACTCATAATAATATAAGAGTGGTGCAACCTCTTTCGTATTTTTTTTATCAATATACTCTACAATGTTTTATTAAACTTTTGAGGAATTACCAAATATTAGAAACCTCGTAACGATAATTTCAAAAAACTAAATTAATAATTTTTGCCTATACAACATATAGACGTGTACAGCAATTGTGTTCATCATTTCATCACATTGCAGATATTAATTTACCGAAACCGCTAATGACTTTGAAACTATATACACAATAGAGAACTAGCATACCAGAATAATCAGCAAAAAATATTGCGAACATAAAATTCTAACAATTTTGATCTGTTTGATGGAAATTATATACTGTGCTGTGCATGATAAATAGCAACTCCATAGAGCTAATTTACATAAGCATTTTTTGTTGTTGTTATTTTTAAAGAAGACATTAGTGTTATGTACACGAAAAGAATGTATTTCACATTCAAAGTTTTTATTCTTCTTAATTTTTTTTTTTTTTTGAGGTGGATCAATCAAAAAAAGTTAAAACAAAACAAAAAACACTAAATGTTGTAGCTTTTAAAATTTTAAATTATCTCCCGCGAGGTTCTCATCGAAAGTTTCTTTTTTATTTTGAGTTAGACATCTATTATTTTTTTATGTAACACGAAATCTCTGTATCCGCAGTGAAATTACCCGTTGCGATGTTTAGACATAATGTCGTTTATATAAGACCATTGTTTTTGTTCTATAGTGTTGGTAATTTTATAGATCCTGCTTCCTTAATGGTTAGTTGATTTATAAACCCAACAGCATAATAGAAATTTAGTAAAACTTTTTATGCCTACATAAGTCCAATTAGGAAATATCACTGATCATCACTGGCCCAGGGATTAAAACTTTGGTAATTATACCGAAAGGCCTTGCGTTTTAATTCCACAGAGGCTTGATTCTATATGAGATTTTCTACTGGTATAGTTCAGATCTCAGTGCCGCTGTTTACAGTATTGTATACACCGCGAAGTTAATTAATATTATACATTTGTAGAAAATGTATTTAGACAAATAAAAATATTGTGTCAACTATTACCACTTCAACTGGCAACAGCAAATTATAAACATGAAGTGCTGACATATAGCATTTGCTTGAATTTGAATCAAGTAATTTTAGTATTAAACTGTACAATTTTTATAATAAAGTTAGAAGTTATAACTAATGTAAAGGCATCGCTTCTCATTTATCAAAACATATTGTTTTGAATTAGTGGACGAGCTCCGACTAGGCACACTGATCTCATTCCAATACATGGTCCATCGAAATAAAAATCAACCAGCGACATAGTCTGACTAAGTCTAGTAAGTTAGTACAAATTAACTTGAAAGCCAAACAACAAACGGACAATTAGTTAAATTATCGTCAATCAAGCGCTATACACAACAACCAGCAAAACCGAGCATCATCATTCAATAGTCACAAAACAACCGGCCATAAGGGATGATAATTTACTTGATCAACAAAAAATTGTTAGAGAAAAAATAGCTCAATTCGAGAGCAATTAGAACAAAGATGGACCATCTCGTAAGACGAGGACATATTTGGAGACGAAGATAGACCAATTAAAAACTCTATACAAAGAGTTCGTAAAAACGGATGAACAAATATACAACCTTGTTCTACCAATCACTATAAAGATCATCCATACTACAACGAAAGAGTTACAGCGGTGGAAAACTACAAACAACGTCTAAAAGAAATGCGCCAGTGATTAAACAATCCAACACCACTATACCATTAGCATGCAGCATGGAGTTCATACGAGCTTGTACCGATAGATCAAAACAACAACAGCACGCTCAACCAAATGCTACGAAAATAAGATTTTAAAATTAAGGAGTTGTACAGAGAATTAGCGAAGAAACGCGTTTTCATCCAAGACGGCAAGACAAGCACGCTATGCAATTCGCCATACAGTACAAGGTGGGCCAAATAAATTTTTTTTCAACAAGCAGTTTTTTTGAGTATGGTAAGGGTTATGTCACTTCTAAATTGACAGAAAGTTAGTTTTGTCCTTCCGCTGAGCGAAAATGGTTCGGTTCGCTGAGTGGGTTTGCGATCGACTTGAATAAGATGCCGATTTTGGCAAACAAATCATATTTTCGGATGAGGTGCATTTTCATCTTGGCGGCTATGTAAACCGCACGTGATCGTAGAGAAGCCAATGCATCCTCAACGAGTGACTGTTTAGTGCAGATTTTGGTCCGGCGGCATCATTGGGCCCTTTTTATTTGAAAATGAGCAAGGAGCTGCCGTTACTGTCAATGGTGAGCGCTACCGCGCCATGATAAACGATTTTTTGTTCCCGACACTTGAAGATGAGGACATAGGCAACATTTGGTTTCAACAAGATGGCGCAATTGATTTTTTGCGCACTGTCTTCGAAGATCGAATTATCAGCCGAAATGCTGATGTGATTTGGCCGCCTCGGAGCTGTGATTTGACGCCGTTGGACTATTATCTTTGGGGTGCCGTCAAAGATAAGTGTTACGTCGATAAACCAGCAACGATTGACGCTTTCAAGAACAATATTCGCATTGCCATTGAAGACATAATGCCGCATACCATCGAAAATGTGCTCAAAAATTGGACCGACCGTATGGAGTGCGTCAAGGTCAGCCGAGGCAGTCATATGAATGAAATAGTATTCCTTAATTAATCGGAAGGATTGTTCTTTACAATGAAAAAATAAACTTGAAAAAATATTGAGATCTTTCTGTTTTACTGCATTTTTAAAAAAAAATATTTTGCCCATCCTATACATACAGCGGGCGATGAATCAAATAATCGATACGCATAAAGAGCTTTTTGTCGAGGCCCCAGACGATGCCCATGAGAGGCTAGGATACTTCACAAGAGGGCATTATGAAGCGTTAAAATAAAGTTAAACAAAGATGACAATCGTAATGATAACTAGCACTAAGACAAATGGTCCAAATAGAATATTCAACTTTACTTAATATGTTTTTGCTAGTCGCCGATGAAGCTTTTAGATGAGGAACATTAGGTGCAAATCGCGTTATAAAATGTGGTCAGCTTCAAAACTCGCTATTCACACTTTTAAAAACGCACTAAAACCCAAACTTGACTTTGCAACGCGTCTGGAGGCGTACTGGAATTTAATTCTGTTTGAATTTATAATATTATTGTAAAAATCCAGCTCATCCATTGCTGACCAGCACCAAAATGTTTCCTTAATAAATTATTGACATCTAATAATTCAGCCTCGCTTATTCTAATACCGGATTCCATTAAATTTGGGTTCATCCGTCCCAAGTGTTTTGATCTTGTCTTAATAGATATAGATTCTCCAACATCGGATTCATAGGCCAATTCTGCGCGAACTAAAAGTTTTTGAGATATTTTTGATATCACAAATCGCCTGGCTTCGGTTAATTTAAAATGCCCGCTTGTAGGAGGTTGAATTATAATGAAAGCATCTGTTTTCCAGTCCTTCACTAGGCAATCCACATCTCCCAGCTTAATTACAGTACCGTGTGCTTTGTAACTATAATTCGATATATTCATCTGGTTTAATGATTGGTTGGTTTAACTAACTTTTACCTCCTTCTCTTATTTCGTGAATTCCCGGTCAGGAGGTATATACGAATGCCTTGGGATAGGAAATACCGTTTCAACTTGTTTGATGTTATCTGGTGCTTCCTTCAGCAACCAAGAACA